>CM021105.1:464254844-464854844 GCA_007115665.2 Sequoiadendron giganteum | reverse complement strand
AATTTCCTAAAATATGATTTCACTTAACCAGAATTCTCACAGTATCATGAAATCTATGCTATCTTCTAAGGACTGCAAATATTCATCATTCACTCACCATGTAAATGTGAACAAAGACAAAGTTTGAAGAGCAGCTATGAAATTATAGTCTAGACTAACTTTACACAGTTACCTACCAACATCAAATAACCAAAAGTATGGACAAGGAAAGCATACACATAGCAGAAAACTCAATAACTAGGGACAACATACTAAGTCCTCCAAAGTCAACTAAAAGGAAACTAGAATAGAAGAATAACTTGAAGCAAAGTTTTAACTAATGGGAGAAGAATCATGCAACATGGGAAGAAATCCAAAAATGCACCAAGTCAATGTATTTCTATTAAAATTTTTGCAGCATGCCTTTACAACAACTCAACTTTCTTAAAATGAGAAGAGGAGAGCCCTATTTATAGTTATCAAAAAGAAAAATGAGTGGACGAGATTTGATTCTATTGTGTGGCCAATATTCACTTTACACTAGGGTTTCACCTACCCCCAAATATATTACATTTTAAAAACATCTTTTTTCTTTTTCCCTATTTTGTCATTTAGTGATAGTACTGTAGCAATTTCATCTTATATTGCTTGCCCTTTCCTATAGCTACTCTTTTAGGAACTCTTCATTGATGAAAGAGTTGCCCTCACACTTCTTCAAAGCTGCATACTCCACAAAGCTCAAGATCATTGGCTGAAGCTTTTCCACCTCCATAATATCCGATTGAAACACTTGGTAGCTCCATTCGTGGGAGTTGTTAATGAGTTTCTTCCAGTCGTCATCATATTTAGCAATATTGCTTTTGAAAATATCAGACTGGGCGAAGGCTTGAGCAACAAAACTTATGAAATCTGTGGTGACTTCAGCCAACATCTCATCTTCCATGTTCTCTAAGAAGTGTGGCTTTATGGTCTCTAGATTAATTTCAACAGCGGGTAGCTCATACCTCGTCATTAGCTTGAGGTATCGAGTGCACTCTTCCCTGGCCTCCCTAGCCCATTCGATATCTAGAATTACTCATTCCAGAATCTTCTTGAGCTTTCCCTTTCGATGGTCAAAATCTCATTTCCATACATCCACTAACCAGTGGTCATCATCCTTGAGGGCAAGGTATTTCTCCCAAACCTCACCTGGAAATGCAAGTATGGCCTCAATTTTTGGGTAGGCTGCTCTGTACTTCCTTGGGAACTCCTCGCAGACCTGCCTTGTACCCTCAAGAGCTCTCTACACTTCCAAGAACTTATTTGCGGTTCAGACCCCCAAGTTGATGCCTATGTTTCCATGTCTAAGACCTATCAGAACTAGTTTTATGTAGTCTTATCCAAGTTCCTTCTCTTTTCCAATTTATTGATTTGATCTTGAGGCAACAACTGAGGTAGGGCCAATGACATGGTGGGCTACTCATCCAGGGATGACCACTACTAGATATAGGCCACAAGATCGGCCACCTGTGCTTTGAGTTCTTCCTTTGAAACCTTATCCTGCTGGATAAGGTGCACCATTGTGGCAACTGATTCCTAGAGGTGGTCGACCTTCTGCTCTCTCGTGGCCACCCCCAAGTTGATAGTGGAGATGTTATAAGTCACTCCTTATTCTCCAACTACCAGTGTTGCTATTTGTACTACCCTGGATCCTGAGGCATCCATAGTTACTTTTGATCTGATCTTTAGCCTTTTCTCTTTCTTGGTGCCTATCTTTTCTCTAGCCAGTATGGCTTCTAGCCTCACCTTAGGATCCTTTAGGGCGGGAGTATTTTGCTTGAGCTGATTCCCCAGCCAATCAGGCATTTGGGGTGGCCTCCTAGGGGATTTGTGTTGATCCTTATTGTCCTCCACCTTAAGCTCAATGGCCTTAACAACAAGAGCCTGCTACTTAGTTCCCACACTCTCCTTCTCCTCATTAGAGTCTTGTACAAGAGAAATTCACTTCGTGGGAGACTTGGTGAGCAACTCTCGGTTTGAGTGGTCTTCCTTTTTGACATCCCTCTCCTCTTCATCTTGATCGTGTTCATGCCCCTTAGGATTATCTCCCTGCTCATCCACATGGGGGAATGTCTCTTCATGATCCTGAGTTTGATCATGCCCCTAAGCCAGAGGCTTGCTGGCCTCCCTCTCTAGAACAACAAATTCTTGTATAACAGTAAGCCGATCTTCAACTTCTTTATCCTTGATCTCGAGCTCTGGATCATTTTTTTCTTGGACTAACTGAGTGTCCAGCTCCTCACTGCCCTCATTGGAAGATTCGTAGGCTACCTCATCGATCTCCTGGAGTTCGAACATCGGGTGCTCATGGTATTCAAATTCTTCGTCTTTGAGCCCCTTTGCAATCTCTAGCTATTGTCACTCAAGCTCATTGGATATCTGCATTGTCGCCTCCATTCTTGGTTGTTCAGTAGGGGGAGGGAGAGATAGAGCATTGGCCATAGCCTTGACTATTGTAGCTTGCATCATTGGACTAGTAAGCATCCCTAAAATCTCGGAGGGCACGTTCTGCATGTATTTTATGAAGGATTCTGGGAGACTGAGAGCAGGCATTGTAGCAACAGAAGCAGATGGAAGGGAAGGAGACATAGAAGAAGAAGAGACCGGTGAGGTCGTGGCGGATGATGAATCCACCAGTATGGCTAGCATGATTGGAGAAGTGGAAGCAAGGTGGATAGAGTTGTCCACCATAGGCGGAGAGGAAGCGAAAACTCCAAGTGAAGTATGTGGGACGATGGTAATAGCAGCAACAATTGCAGTAGATGGAGACTTTGGCAGGTCAGATGCTTCCCCTCTCCTCTCGAGGAGAAGACTTTTGGGTATCACAGACATCTCTGCACCCCCAATTGTTTTCCTTTGTTTCTTTGGTGGCTCGCCCTCTGATGCCTTTCGAGCATAAACCTTTGGTTTGGGCAACTGCTCACTAGATTCTTTTCTCTTTTTCATTATGACTGATAGTGGGGTTTTTAATGTTTTCCCAGTTGTAGTGGCAGCCACCCCACCATCGAAGACACTTGATTCACTTTCTAGTCCCTTGAATGTAAAGGTGACTACTTTTTGCTTCAGTTGGGCCACCTGTTGATCGATCCATGTCTTCGTTCAGACCTTGACGGGCTTGGTGAGTATGTCAAGATCATCAATCTCTCACTCATCGCAATCAATCATGGGTAGTGGCAAATTGGTGATGACACTATATTCTAGATCGATCACCATGCTTTCATCTTCTTCAACCTGGTCCGAAACTGGACACAAGTTGACTCTTCACACGTAGAAGGCAGTCATGCACATATAGTGTCATAGCCGCACTTCAAGATCATCTTTGCAATTAGCCCAGAAATCCTCAACATTGTGGAGGTGGGCATACTCACGTCTCAATGCCTTTCTAATATGACCATATGGGTCAATTCGGGGCCGAGCTGTATATTGTCGGAAGTGGTATTAGGCCAACTCCCTCTCTGAGTATCCTGCACACTGGGAGGTTTGAATTTTATACATCCCTTGGCCGAGCACAATGGGGTAAGGTGTACCCACCAGATGCTTGTTGCTCAGGATATTATGAATGTTCCGCAACTGCCAAGTTAGCTCCAATAGTACAATCTAGTCATTGGGGTACCAAGGTAGCTTGTTTGGTCTTTCTGTGAATCCCTGGGTGCGAATGTATGTGAACTTGGGGAGTTGTATGTATAAGAAGGCGTACTACCTGAGGAGGGCCCTAGCACTATGGGAAACTCTTCTCTGAAAGTCACCTCCTAGAGATTGCATGATGTAGGTGATGAACAAATCATTCACCCTACAATAATCCCTTTTGAAGTTTCGCTATTGTAGTTGTGGATATTTATCATAAGGCTTGAGCTCCGATCCTGATGCCTCACTGGGTACTGCAGCCAATCCATGATAATTTCTCCATTTGGCAAGGGAGTATACCAAGAAGGATGTCATATAGAACTTGGAGGTCTTCTTCACATTTGTAAATTGTTCATGGAAGCAATCACTAATTATCTCCCCCCAATAAAAGGTAGTGTCATCACCATGGAGAATTTTCTCCACAAAGTATAACATCCATTCCTGGAAGAAGGCTACAGCAGGAAGACCCATTACTCGGCTTAGTAAGGTAACAAGATCATGGTAATCCTTGAAGAAATCACTGTGAAAGAGTTCATGAGGGAGTTTTTTGGCACTAGCTCGCTTGTCCTTTAACCAATACTGATTAATTAGATTTTTGCATTTTAGAGGATCCTACTCCCACAACACCTTGCATTCTTCTATGGTGGGGGCCTCCATTCTTTGAAAGGCAGGAATGTGGAAAGTTTTCATTATACCGAGTGGGGACATATCTGCAAGGACATTCCCATCTCTGTCCACTATGGTTCTAGTTTCAGATTGATATGCCTCTATGCATGCCATTACCAACTTCAAGGCCACCAAGGCTGGTGGGAAGCCTATAGCTTTGGCAAGTCCGCTACTCCATATAAACCTTACATTTTCCATTTTTGGATTCACCCTGACTCTCTATGTAAACTCATCAATATCGACCTTTTTGATATTGGTATCCATGACATCTCTCCAAAGAGTGGTGATTCTAGACTTTAATGCCACCTCTTGAAACTTGTACTTCATCTAATCCTTATCCTCCTTGCCTCGAGGTGCCTTGGGTGTTCCTTTCCCCTTTTCCTTGGAGGCACCGAAAGCCTCTATGCTGGATTCCATAAATCCTACACAAAAGACATGAATTAGCAACATTATTATGGGAAAGAAGCCTCAAAAAAATACCTGTACATCAAGGTTAGATCCACAATCTTCATTCATGTTTGATAAATGCCTAACATTTGATAAGACATCACAAAAAAGTAAAACAGGCAATCTAGTTTCCCAGGGTCAGAATTCCCTTGGCAGAATGTCATTTGGAAGGGAAAATGAGGCATGGGAATCCCAAAGACATTTTTTGATGTTGGATTTGTTCAATGAGGGGCTCACATGAAAGAAGACCAAATTTTAGCAAGTGGGTCAAAGTCTATTTTGGATTTGGAGGTCGTTTGAGCCCTCATTAGGAGTTCAAGTATGAGCTGCAGGAAGGTCATTTGAAACGGCACAAGGAAGACGAAACTCTAGGCACTGGGTTCCAGAATTCAGATTGTCGTCATCGGGAAGCAGTTATGAGTCAGTCATGCAAAACGGAAAAATTCAGGCGGCAATGCGGGCATGGAATTCTTGAGTGTAATCCCCGAAGACAAATTCAGGAGTTGGGAATGCTCGACGGCAAACCAAGGGTTGGGACCCAATGGCCGGGAAGACGATTAAGTTGGGTCGTTTGGGATAGCGACATCGGAACGAAATCTCAGAGAAAAAATTTCGTAGTCCGGAGTCCAGATAACACTTCAACGCTATGATCTTCATTTAGTTTTTTTTGTTTGGTGAAAGGGGTCTAGGAGTCGAAAAGATGTCCCAGGACAGCCATTCGGAACAGTGAAAGTGAAACAGAATTTTGGAGACAAAATTCTGGAGGTCAGGGTCCAAAGACAATTTGGATGCTAGTTATTTCTAACCAGTTTTGAGACAAAATTTGCAGAGTCGGGGTCCGGGTTCCGGAAAGGTGGACATAATCCATTGTTTGGGATGGCAACACCAAAAGGAAATCTGAAGACGAGAACCCAAACACCAGAGCCCGAAGTGAGGTTGGACTTCTAAGTTTCTTCTTTGTAAGTTTAAACAGACTTTATGCACCCGGGGCCCGAGGTCCGAAAGGGCATTCTAGGCAGGTCGTTTGAAACGGTGAAGGTAACAAAGAATTTTGAAAGAAGAACTCCGAGGGTCAAAACCCACGGACAGTTTGTTCTTTGATCGATTTTCAATTTTTTTGCAAGTTTAGAACAGACTTCACGAGCCCAGGGTCCAAGGGTTGGAAAGATGCTCGAGGATGGCTATTCTAAATGGCGGTGGCCCAATGGAAACCCGTGAAGGGATTTCCGGAGGATGGGACTCGGAGCGAGTTTAGCCACTATCAATTTTCAAATTTCAAATTTTGCATTTTGTCTGGATGATGGTGGGGAGGTCCAGGCCCAAGAGGCACCAGCGACTATTCCGAAGAACAACAATGGCAGGGTCAAGTTCCCGCTTCAATTTTCATGTTTGAAACAATGGATTTTCAACTTCAAACTCATGGGTTTTTACGTGAAGGTACTATTCTACCAAGTTTTAACTCATTTTTACATTTTTTTACTTTGTTTTCACCCACAATTTCAAGGAAAAGAGGAAAAGGAATGCGGATGACAGACATACCTCAAAATCCCAAAGAAGGATGTTGTTGATTTCGCGAAGAATGGAAAAATGAGAGCTCGGGCACGAAGGTGGAAGATGTCGGAGGTTGGGAAGCTCTTTCAAATTTCTCAATCACTTTGGTCACGTGAAAATGACAATTCAAAAATCCATTTATATAGCCAAAACCGTAATTAATGCAACAATTTAATGCCTTGTACGACGGCCAAAAAGTTTGGTAAGTTCGAACTTCGTGGGTGACGGCGAGAGGACTAGGATTCAGTGGCTGGGAAGATGCCTAGCTATGGCCGTTTGGGATGATGACACTGGAACAGAATCCCGGAGATGGAATTTCGAGAAGGGAAACCCGAAAGGTCGGACCCGGCAGGCCGGGAAGACACGAGACGCCGACCATTAGCAACGACCAAGCCGAAACAAAAACCCGAAGGGGGAAACCCGAGGATCCAGGCCCGAGAGGGGCCATAGACGTCAGAGAGGCTGATAGATAGGGGAAACCCAAAAAGGCTTAAGATTTAACAATTTTCAAGAGGGGGGCCAAGCTTGGTCAAACTTAAAATGTGAATTTTAAGAATATGTTGACCTTTTAGGGTGCAAAAATGGACACGCAAAACAAGGGGAGTCGAAAAGGGACCCGATAAGCAAAAGAGTGAAGAGAGGGTACCTGTTCTGAATGGGGCATGTGTGCAACAAGCACAACAGTTATTTTCTTAGGAAATGTGCAATTTAGGCTATTTTTTTGAGATCAAAGAGATTTTTTTTGCATTGAGAGTATATAATACTATTTTTCATCATGGATTCACATAATATTGCATCCCTTACTCCATTCAACTACTTTGTTTGGAAAAAATAAATGGAGATTGATTTGATGCACAAAGGGTTGTACAAAGTGACCATGGGTACTGAAGTTGAACCTACAGGTGTTGCTGAAAAGTGAAAGTGGTTTAATAGGTGTGATGAGGTTTTTGTACATTATGTTTGTCTATTTCTTCTGATCTTATTTTTCACGTTGAGTCTCACACTACACCCCATCAGATTTGGACTACTTTAGGCTCTTTTTTTGGGAAGAAGGATACTATGAGAGGATTCCAGTTAGAGAATGAGCTTATTGGCTTATTTCCTAGGGATTTTGATAGCATCCAAGAGTTCTTCACAAAAATCAAGTCTCTTAGATTGCAGTTGACACATTGTGGTATTTAGAAACAAAACTCTCAATTAATACTATTCATTCTTTCTGAGCTTGGACCAAATTATATAGTTTTTGTATCTACCTTCTATGCCACTAGGGATGCTCTTGGTACTCAGTTTACTATGCCATTTCTTGATGACTTTTCCTCATCTCTCACTTGAGAGCAAGCTAAGTTGGCTAGCATGGGCAAGTTGAAACCTTCTACATCAAAGGAACTTATTACATCTCAGGGGCACACATATCAGAAGGCTTCTAGTGGAAAGGGAAAGAAACATAAACAAATTGATTCTAAATCTCATGAGCAGCAAAAGTACTCCTTAGATTCATCCTCCTCTTCAAAGGGGAAATCATCTAAGAAGAAGTTTACATGTGTATATTGCAAGAGGGAAGGACATTCAGAACATAGTTTCTATAAGAAGGATATTGACGACTTGAAGCATCTTCTTTAGAAACATTAGATTGATTTTCCTTCTAGGATATATGCATCATCTCCTTCCCCTCATTCTTCTTCTTCACAATAGTCTGACAAGAGCACAGTTGTTTTGCATACTTCATCAGATATGCAAGGACATGCACTTTGTGCTTATTCAGGTCATGGATCAGGGAGATGGCTTCTAGATTTAGGAGCATATCATCTTATGGCATCTTCATAGTCTGATGGGAATTTTATATTTCTAAGGAAGGAGGCTAGGGTTTTAGGGTTTAAAGTTACCCAGGGTAATATGAATTATCAAATTTTGAAACCCTCTTGTTATGTTTCAACGATGACTTGCTACCAAAGGTAACCGGTCACTTAAGTGATCTGGTTGAGCCCTTTCCTCCATGCTCTTACTAACCCCTTTCACCTAGCTTGTCGATCTTTTTCCGCCACTAGGGCTTAAAATTTTATATTGCCAAGGGTTGTACCGACCAGTACCACCTGAATATTCTAATGTTCCTGCATGCTATTTGGCTAACCGTTCGATCATGGGTTTTGATTTGGTCCCTTTCTCACAAACCTCGTAGGTTTTCCTATTGATGTCACTAAGAGGTGCGAGGTCTACGAGATGCCGCCATCTAGCATGTACAGAGGGGCGGGGTTTTTTCCCAAGGTGCCAACGATGACAAGTGGCCGTCTTTTTCACCAGCAAGGGTTTTAATTACGAGGTTAATAATAATTCTCCCTCATAGACCTCGCACGAGCATAGTAAATCTCTCAAAAGTACTGCGAGGTCTACGAAAGGGTGACACATGGCCTAGTTCTTAGAGCGATAGGGCTAAATGGGACCCACTATCCGATTGTGACCTCCTATTTTTATGGGTTTTGATTGGCTGTGGTTTTTCAAGGCACTGATGTGGATTTTCAATGCTTGATTGACTCAATCTGAGTCATCCAACTTGCCAAGTCCATTCAACATCAATGGTACAGCTTCAAAGAAATCACTGATCATCTGTGTGACGATCTTTCACACTCTGAAACTTATTTTATTAATGGCTTGAGCATTTCAGAGGATTTTCTCTTGATTTTATCTAGCGTGCAAATGATGCCCCCTTGATAGAAACAATTATGGTGGCTATGTCAGCCACCTATGGCTCAAATACTTGTGTTGAAAAAATGCAATCAATGTCCCTTGCACCAATAACTCTATAAATTCTTGCTAAAGTTACCCGGTGTTATCATTGCATTTTTTTGAGTTGTTTTGTTTGTAGGTGGTGGCTATTCTCCTATATTTTGTGAAGCTATTTCTTCAATGGATAAATCTATAGGGCGCAGGAGTGCCAGAGTAGCATCCGAGAGGTTTGGGAAGGAGCAACCTACTCCCAGAACACCTGAGGTCACTACTAAAAGTGTTGGCAAAAGGCCAGAGTGTTGTGCATCCCCTGTTCTGATTTCATTATATTCTGATGATAATGAGTTTGAGACTGACTCAAATTACCGGTGTTACCTGGTAGCTTTGACTGAGCTCATGGGAGTGAATGAGGAGGTCATTGCAGTTGAACCAATAACTACAATGGTACCGGGCCAAGTTGTTGGATGTGCCACTGATGTGGCTAGAGGAAAGAAGGCGGTTTCGCTTTTAAATAAGGCGAGAACTCGGAGCGGTCGCTTGTATTGGGGCCGTGTGTCTAATTAGTGGTTGTTGGTGTTGGGTCTATTGGGTGGTGTTTTTTCTAGTGTTTCATCTTGTTGATGTGGACGTGCATGTGCGTGGCACACTTTTTTGTTTTTCTCTGACTGGTTACTGTGTAACCGTTTTTTGATTCCTCAGACCATGCACCTTGCTATCCAATGATGAGGAATGTGAATTTGAATTTCATTCTAAATGAAATTCATTTTTGAAATTAACAATGTAGCCTAATGCTTTGTTTCTCTCCTATCCTATAAAGGATATTTCATGGCTCATTGTTATAGGTCGAGATTTTGTATCCATAAGGTTTTGAGTATGTACAATTAATTTTACTATAGGATTTTGAAGGTATTATTTAGGAAATCATTCTGGGTCATGAATAGTATGAAATAATTATGCTATACTTTTGTAATCACTGATATTGAAACAAATCTAAAATAATTAAGAAAATTTTCTCTCATGTGTATGTGTCATGGAGTATGAATGGATTTATCAAGGGTTTGTTCATTTAGTTTCAATGGTGTATTTGAAAGTGTAACTTGTTCTCTTGCTTTAACTTAATGAGTTAATCAAATGCTTGAAAAATAATTGCATGTTTATGTTCATATGCTCAGGATTCACTAAGGAGTATTGTTTTAATATACTAAAAGATCTCATAGTAGCAAAGCATTATGGTGATAAGTTCATAATATCTTAATTATGTTTTATATGACTCCTGCTCAATGAATGAGGCACTGGATAGTGTCTATAAAATTCTTTCAGATGTAGGACTGTGGCTCTGAGCATGGTGATTCAATATCTAAATTTTTTTAAAAATATCAAATGTTATCTCTTTTGGGATATAAATCTTATGATAATTTTTAGTCTCTTTGCTTTGAGACATCTGTTATTATTCTTGGGTTTTTCCATGACCAAGGTAATTATTGTCTGATTGCATGTGTGGGGACTACATCTGTAAGAAGAAGTGTTTTTACCAGTCATAGAACAATCTTATGAACACATGGAGGTTTACCCACCTTGGTCTCACAGAGGCAAAAGTGTAGGAGATGTTAGTCTTTGACTAGATCTCGTTAGTCGGACACTAGCCTTTGTAGTGCTTTATAATAGAGGTTGGCTACCTCTTAGAGAATTGCAAATACTATGTGGGAAAAAATACCAACACAGTCTATGTTCACTTCCTTTGAGCCTTGCACAATGTCTTTTATTTTCATGGGAAACAATACATACATGAGTGTTATAGGGAAGGGGTTTATTAGTTTTGGGGATAACACTTTTCAAGATGTCTTGTGTGTTCCTCATTTGATGAACAAACTTATTTCCATATATTAGATCACACATGGAGGCAATGGGAGATCTATTGAGTTCACACCTACTTCAGTTATCATTAGAGACTTGGAGAGTAGAGTAGTTATTGCTACTAGGGTGGTGGATCACTCATCTCGGTTGTATTCTACAATTTTTACTTTTGATGGTGGCTTTGTTCTTGCAGTTGTTCATCACACCTCTAGTGTGAATCATCATTCAAAGGAGATATTTGACTTCTTTAACATTGGTTTTCTCACTTCAGATCTAGTTCTTGAGCCATCCATTCCATCTTCTCCAACTATTGTTGCAATTGTTGATACTTCTATGGCTACAGATGTAGTTTCTTTTGTTTTAGTACAGAAAGACCTAGTTGATCATGCATCTTTGCAGGTTTCTCTTAATTCTTCACCTACTTTGACTTCTTCATTGGTTGATGTCACACCTTCTTTTGTGGAGATATATTCGGCTTCATCTAATTCACGTTTAGAGATTGCTTTCATGAGGCTTCTTCCCTCTCACTTCTTTCAGAAGATACAGTTTCTTTAGTCTTTTTGGAGCTACTTCATTATGGGGGGGTTATGTGTTCTCTTTACTGCTCTCTTCTAGGGGGGTTCTTTCATATATCTTCGTGATAGATGGTGTCCTTGGAGGGTCTTAAAGTCCTCCATCTTTCATCACTTTTTTTTTTTTGCATCCTATTTTTTGGGGAGGAGTTTTGTCCCATGTGGTTTTCTCCTTTACCCCATTTTGGTTTAGTTTTAATTGCATTTCTACACGGGTACCTAACATGGACTAGTTTTCGGGACTCATTCATGCTTTCATGCATTCTTGCATTCATCCTAGCATTAGTTGAATTCTTTTTTTTGTCTCCCTAAGTTTCACTTAAGGGGGGTGTTGGTTTAATTAACTATTTAATTACAGTTTATTAAGTTTACTTAGGTAATAATTAGTTTACTTAATTAATAAGTGAGCTTTATTTAGTTGAGCTAATTTTAGGTCAAAATCAGGTTTTACCTTTAGGGTTATGCATACATTTATTTTATAAAGAAATTCATCTCTTGTAATTTCTCAATTCTTGAATATTATTCATTTGCACATCTTCATGCAAATTTCTCTTGCTTTTTCTGTTTTTCTCTTGTGGAAGGATTTTTTTGGTTTGCATGTCTAATATTCATTTATAATAGTCCTAAAACCAATTTCATGGGATGAATCTCCATGTCATATTCCTATAGCAATGTGACCCATTTTTCTCTTCTTTACCCTAACTCATTACTCATTAATAGGGTCTTGACAGTTGGATCTGAGACAATTGCAAACACCTTGTTCCGTAAGATTTAGTGCCTGAATTTTTTAACTTCTAACCAAGGTATATTCCTACTTTTCAACACTATGGTATCATATTTCAACATATTTTAGTGGAGCACTCATGAAAGTAATTGGGTTCTCATTCCCTTCATCGTCCTCCAAGGTTAACATGTTGTTGCACGAATGATTTGAAGCAAATGAGTAGATGTAGAATGGCTTCAAGTATTCTGGACTGGCCAACACTAGGTCATCAGCAATAGCCCACTTGATTTCTAAAAAATCCTACTTAGCTTCAGGTGTCCACTCTACCTTGGCATCTTTCTTAAGCATGGCATTCAATAACTTGACTATTTCAACAAAGCCCATGATGAAATTCCTAATGAAATTGATCTTCTCAAAGAAGGATTTCATCTCTTTCTTCTTGCTTGGAAGTTGAATCTTCAATATGGCTTGTATGCATTTCGAATCAATGGAGATTCTTTTCTCTAAAATCACGTGTCCTAGAAGCTTTCCCTCAATAACTCCAAACATGTGTTTCTTCAGGTTCAATGCATTTTCGAACTCCCTACATTTTTGAAAAACCTTGCACAAATAAGAGATATGGTCTCCTTTTTTCTTCAAGAACATAGTGAGGTCATCCATATATATGATGATGTATTTTCCAATGATTTATTTGAAGGTGATGTCCATTCTCAGTGGAAATTGGCACTTGCATTAATCAATCCAAACGACATTATTTTGTATACAAACGTTCCCCATTTTTTGGTGAATGTCGTTTTATGCCTATCTTCATATTTTACCATTACCTAATTATATCCTAAGTAGCCATCTAGAAATGACATCATATGAGACCCATTGACTATCTACAATACCTCATCTAATGAGGGTATGAGGTAATTGTCCTTTTCAGATGCTCTATTTAAATTTTGGAAGTCCACTCACAATTTGATTTCACCATTCTTCTTTCTAATTGGAACAAAATTTTCCACCCACATGGAATGTCAAACAAGGAAGATAATTCAAGCAAACAACAACTTTTGAACTTCTTTAAAGATGATTGGCTCAATTAAGGCATTGATCGATCGTTGGTGTTGCCGAAAAGGCCTCACATCTAGTTTGAGAGGAATGGTTTGAGTAATAATGGATGTATCATAGGTCTTCAAGTATTTGTATCCCCATGCAATCATGTCATGATAGCTACACAAGGAATCAATGATCCATTTTATTTTTTCTAATGTGCTTACCTTTCCTATAAACACATTGTTGACTTCTTCAGTTGTACCCATATTATGGGCATAACATTGATGATCTATTGAATCTTTTTTGGTTTGTTGATCCTGGTTTTTGATCTAATCTAGATCGAATATCCTATGTGGTTGAACCATACCTCATGGTATTTTGTTACTCTTCAAGTTGATCAATCCCTCTATATCAAGTTCCACCTCTCCAGGTTCTAGCTCATTAATGATTTTAGTGGAAAATACATCGAAAATTGTAATGAAATCTAGGATGTGCTTATCATCATTAAAAACTTGAAAATTGGTGACATTGTTGGGCACTGATAGGGTAGAGGTGAGCTCTATAGTGAACTTCTTTAGACCAACTAGGGAAAGGAGCTGGAGAGTACTTGCTACCTGGGCTAACATGTCAGCAATTTGATTCTTACTATGAAGAATCAACTGAATGTTGAACACATCTAAGTCCCCTATAGGATCATATAACCCATGTCTATAGTTTGTTAGCCTTCTATCATGACAAGAGTATAGTTTCCTAACTTGTTTCACCACTATCTCAGAATCACCAAAAACATTCAAAATTTTAACATTCTTAATTAGCACCATTAAAAGTCCATGAATTAGTGCTTTGTATTTTGCTACATTATTTGTGCAATAAAATTGGAGTCTATGGGCAAAAAAATATGCCTTACCCATGGGATTAATGAGTTTGAATCCAACTCCCACCCTGTGCTTGGACTTAAATCCATCAAAACGTAGCGTCCAAAACTTAGGAGAGCACTAGATCTTGGGGTGGGTGGAGCACATTTCCTTGTTTATATATCTGATTTTGCAGCCTTAGGTAGCTATGTATACTCGGCATGGCCTTGATCTGGTTGTGTTTGTTGATGGTGTTTTTATGCACTTTACAACACAGGCAATGCGTAGGGGTATTACCTCTATTGAAAGACAATCTTCCACAATCAAATTGCAGAACACTATCCCAAGGTCTCTCGGATGTCAGGTCATGACGATGCTTGGAATATTTCAGTTGATTTATGTGATTTGCTGGAATCACAAGGTGGACTTACGAATGAGTTACAAAGTGAGGAAGTTGGATTTGCAAATGGAGTTCTTAAGATGGGAAAGTTGTTGATTGTTTGCTGTAGGTTCAAATAGTAGTTTGGAACTCCATTTCAACATCAGATTTAGCTTTGCAATGTGCAATGAACCTTGCCTAGGGTTACGTATTAAAAAAAAGGAAAAAGGGCAGGGAAGAGAAAAGGTTCCTGGATCTAAAACTACGAATGAATAGTGACCATGGAGGCTGCTATAGTAGATAAACTACCTAAACTAGGTTTTGCTTGGCCAAGAGGATCCTATAGTTACACAAAACTAGTGCGATCTTCTAAGGACTGCAGATTTTCAGTTTGCATACACACATCATGAATATGCAAATGAACTAAGTTGCAGAAATCAAATAAAAAAAAGCCCGGGCTAACTTTGCACAGCAGCTTGTCATCAACAAGTGCCAAAAGTATGGGCTAAAAATTCATCAAATATTGTAACAACAATCACCATTACCACTTGCATTTAAGAAACTACAACTAAAACTAACTTGGAAGGTAGAACCATACACACATAATGAGAAAAATCAAAAGTAACACCCATAGATCATGAAATGTTGCTTTCTATTGCTGCAGAATGTTTTTACAATAGCTCTCCCACACTTACAAATGAGGGGGAGACCCCTATTTATAGTTTTTCAAAGCCCAAATGAATGTCCAGGATTGAACTACATTGTATGGCCCATATTCAATTACGTTAGGGCTTCACCTACCACACAATATTCAACAATTCAAAATACATCTTTGTATTTTTCTTATTCTGTCTTGTAGTGGCTCATCACTGTAGCAGTTTTGTCTTCTAGCTAATTTCCCTTTTATTGTAGCTAAAACTGCCTAAAAGTTGCCTTCTTCTCAATGGACTTGTAGAATTCTTCATTGGATCAAATGGTTCTATCGACGGACCCATGGTAGGCTTCCTGAAACCAAAAATGAGAGGTCGAAATGTTGTTTTAGGGATGTAGTTTTGAAAACGGCCGAGAGAGCATGGAACTTCGGATGGTATCTTCCGGATACAAATTTGAAATTTGATAGGTTAGGAGAGGATAAGACCCCATTTTAGCATCTGGGTTGAAGTCCATTTCTGATTTGGAGGTGCGCTTGTACATTCCAGAAACACGAGGCCGGAATGCCATTGTAGGAATGCTATTTTGAAACGGTTGACAGAGCACAGAACTCCAGATGGTACAACCCGACTGGAAATTTGGAATTTGAAAGGTTAGGGGAGGATAAGACCCCATTTTAGCATTTGGGTCGAAGTCCGTTTCTGATTTGGAGGTGCGCTTGTACGTTTCGAAAACACGAGGCTAGAATGTCGCTGTAGGAATGTTGTTTTATAATGGCCGACAGAGTACGAAACTCCGGATGGTACTTCCTGGCTACAAATTTAGAATTTGAAAGTTCAATGGAGGATAAGACCCCATTTTAGCATCTGGGTCGAAGTCCGTTTCTAATTTGGAGGTGCGCTTGTACGTTCTGGAAACACGAGGCCGGAATGCCACTGTAGGAATGCTGTTTTGAAACAGCTGATAGAGCACGGAACTCCGGATGGTACTTCCAAACTAAAAATTTGCAATTTGAAAGGTCACGGGAAGATAAGACCCCATTTTAGCATTTGGGTCAAAGTCCATTTCTGATTTGGAGGTGCGCTTGTACATTTCAGAAACACGAGGCTAGAATGTCACTATAGAATAATGTTTTGAAACGGCCGACAGAGCACGAAACTCCATATGGTACTTCCCAACTGCAAATTTGGAAATTGAAAGGTCAAGGGAGGATAAGACTCCATTTTAGCATCTGGGTCGAAGTCTATTTTTGAATTCAAGGTGCGCTTGTATGTTCTGGAAACACGAGGTTGAAATACCGCTGTAGGAATGTTGTTTTAAAATGACCGACAAAGCACACAACTTTGATTGGTACTTCCCAGCTACAAATTTGGAATTTGAAAGGTTAGGGGAGGATAAGACCCCATTTTAGCATCTAGGTCGAAGTCCATTTTTGATTTGGAGGTGCGCTTGTACTTTCCGAAAACACGAGGCCAGAATGCCACTATAGGAATGCTATTTTGAAACGACCGACAGAGCACAGAGCTCCAGATGGTACTTTTCAGCTGTAAATTTGGAATTTGAAAGGTCGGGAGAGGATAAGACCCCATTTTAGCATCTGGGTCAGAGTCCATTTTTGATGTGGAGGTGTGCTTGTACGTTCCAGAAACACGAGGCTAGAATGCCACTATAGGAATGTTGTTTTGAAATGGCCGACAGAGCACGGACTTCAAATGGTACTTCCTGGCTGCAAAATTGGAATTTGAAAGGTCAGGGGAGGATAAGACCCCATTTTAGCATCTGGGTCAAAGTCCATTTCTGATTTGGAGGTGCGCTTGTACGTTCCAGAAACACGAGGCCCGAATGCTGCTATAGGAATGCTATTGCAGGAATGCTATTGCAGAAACATAGTTTTGGATTTTTCAAAACCTCCTAAAAATTAATGAAACCTTTTCAGTTCACTTAGGCACCACAAAAACATCCAAAATCCATAGTAAATCTCTCCGCAAAGTCAAAGAATGAAGGAAAAAGCGAATTGAGCAATGAAGCCCAAAAAACCCAAGACTTAGCAAGTTTTTATTTTAGGGGAAAAATATGGTTAGCCAAAAATGAGACTTTGAAGGGCATGTTGACCAACTAGGATAGAAAAATGAGGGGCATGCAAAATGAGACGGGAGCAAAGAAGCTCGCCAGGAGCGAAAAAAGAGGGTCCTTGCCTACGACGGGGTGTGTGTGTAAAATATGCACAACATTGTTGATTAGGGCTTCCCTTCAAGATTGATTTTCCTTGCTATATGTTCCATTGTTGTTAGGCATAGAAAAATTTTGAATTCAAAATGGGTGGCATTGTGTACCCTACACTAGTTGGGTAATAATAGTTCTTGAAAGTCCATTCTTGCTCCTAGACTGAGCTGGTCCTAGACGCATTTTTGCAAAAACTCTTGGAATCCATCCTATAGCTCAAGATGGCCATCTTTGTAGGACTCTTCATCTTCAGATTCAATCAACACCTCTGTACTATTAGTAATATGAGTTAATTTGGTGGGAGCACTACATAATACATGAAGATCCTCCTCACCCACTTCTTCTTCCTCAAATTCTTTATCATCATAGTAATCCACAGGACAATAATTACACATCCCTATTTCTACAAACAATACCTCATTTGTATTGTTATATTCAAAAATCATGAACTTCAGGTGAGGCTCCCGATCAATGCGGATCTAGTTTGGGAGCCCCTTCTAAGGCATCCACAAATGAGAATAATCTATTTCATCATATCCATTCAAGGCATAGGTGAAGTCTCCTCCTAGTATGATGTCATATGTGTCAAGAATGTTGAAAAATTGAATGTCAATTACTTGTTGCACCCTAGGATCAACAACAATCTATATGGGTATCCTATTTATTTATGCAACTTTATTTACCTTGCTCTTGTCTAGCTGAGTCACTTCTCATTGAGAGGGATTTGGGGTGATTCCCAACACTTTGCATATGGCCAATGGAATGACATTGGTTGAGGCTCCTGACTCAAGTAGGAAGTTATGCAGATTCTTGCCAAATGTTTTGAGTATTGTCAAGAAAGGAGGTGTTTCTAATTTTCCTTGAAATAACCCTCCTAATACATCAACTTGGGCCACTTGAACCCTAGCCTTATCACTATTTTTATCCTTGGTGTGTGCTTGGTTTCTCTCTTTGGTGGGAGTTTTATCTGATGGTTGGTTCTTATTAGCTGGATGATTTGGGGGTTGATCAGGTTTCTTCCCCAAAACTTCCCTAATCATAGGTTCATTGTTAGAGGTGTCAAAGAAATCTCTCTTGGAAAGTACCTCATGGGCTGGTTTGGATGGGGAGTTCCATTTAATGACCTAAAGAGGGCATTTTTAATAGTGGGTACTCTTAACAGCTCAAAGGCTAACAAAATCACTTTGACCTTTTTCAATTCATGTGCTACGTATTCCTGTATTTGTTCAACTTCTTCTTTAGAAAATTTATCTTGGGAAGAACTAGTGGGTTGATCTTGAGCTTGACTTGGTTGCCTATTTCTATTAAAGTACTAGGTAGGCATATGGGGTTAGTTAGGATTTTTGTTGGCATTAGGGTCGGGTGGTTTATTGAACTTGTTAGGTGGGGTAGAGGTTGTAAAAGGACCACCAACATGTCTATTCCTTAAGTCATAAGGGGTTTCCCTTTGATGGAACATGTGAACTTCATCCTCATGGGGTTCCTCCTTATCTACAAGACCATTATCTGCTAAATTGAAGAGTTGGTGCAATGGGCTCTCGTTACTTACCTCTTCTACTTCTTTATCCTCTGGGGAAGCTTCCTTCTCAGGCATGTTGCTTTCACCTTGTGGGAATGGGGCTTGATTGACCACAAACATCGAGGAATCATGTGGCTCTAGGGGAACTATGTCTCTAAAACTTGAGCCATCGACAATAATTTGGACCTCCACTTGGAAGATCTCAGCGATGGTCTATAAATCTAAGCAATCCAACTCGGAGTGCCTATTTTTATTGTGGATCTCACACCACTTGGACAAGGTGACCTCAGCCAAATATACTCCACTTGTCATCTTGTCACTACTACTTGGATATTTGAGAGGTGTGGGAATGCCTCTATTGTTTGGCTTTATGTTCCATGTTTTGTTCAGCCTCTCAGAAGACCTTCTTTCAAAGTTTTTCCCTGAACTCTAGCCTCTTTCATAATTAAGGCCCATAGATGTGCCAGCATCACAATTGTCTATATTAATACTGGCCTAAATGCTCCTTTGAGATTCCTGCAATTGGTTGTTCTAGTTCCTAAGATGTGTCATCTCGATAGAAATATTATTTACTATCTTTTTTAACTCATCAATTCAATCCTTTTCTGTGTTACCCTCTTGTGGTGTCGACTTCTAGAGCAATATTGGTTATGTCACCAATTGGTTTTGTTGAGCAGGTAGAAATTCCAAATTTTGCAGGTACATAGGCACCTAGGACTATTGTGGGTAGGCTTGTTATCATGGGGGTCGTAGGTAATGAGGCACTAGTGGTGCTTGACTAAAGGGCTGCCATGGGTGTGGCACTAATGGTAGTTTAGGAACTTGATTCATGACAGGTGTTTGATGGGCCAATGATTGGGTAAGCCCTTGGATTTGATCTAGATGAGCAATCTGGCCTAATGAGGGTAGTGGTGCTACAACATGTTTCCCTAAGTCCATGCTTTCTATGACTACCTCTACATAAGCATCCACCAACTTGGCAGGTGGTGGGCACATTCTTTTTACCAATGCAGATTTTAGGTTATTCAAGGTAGCGTAGTACACCAATCGAGCGGAAGGATCATCCACAACATAGGGATGTTACAATTTCATATAGGCTATGTGGAACTTATCATTGAATGAGATAATTGGCTCATTAACTTCCCTCCTGATAGACATGAATTGCTAGTATATCTCTGAGGGGTTGATCGGAAGCTTGAATTTATGCAAGAAAGTGTTCTTCAATTGATCCCAAGTGATAATGGTCCCTATTGGCAAATCGATGTACCAATAAAAGGCCCCATCCCCTAATGAGTAAGGGAAGAGCTTGCAAGCCACATCCTCATGTTCAATCTTCATGTCTTTCAAAGTTGTTTGAAATATTTTTATATGCTCTTTTGTTGTCCTTTATGGATCTCATGGATTGAACTTGGTGCAAATGACCTCTGGGTTCTTAGGCATGTCATGATAGTGATCAAAGGACAAATGGGAAGGGTTATTACCCAACCAATCCATTGTAGGAGGTGGAGGTGGTGCTTTTTGTGTCACAGTACCTTGAGGCTGTTAAGGGACTGTAGCTAGGGCAATGCCTTGGAAGTGAAGTGCAACAACAAGGGCAATGACTTGGCTATGGGAAGTGAAGGGTGGAAAGGAAGTTTGGAATGGAGGGGAGGATGGGGATGAATGGATGGAAGGAGATGCAGGGGATGGAGGTTGAGTAGGTGGGGCTAAATCAGACACTTCCCCTTTCTTGGATGCCTTAGCCCTTGTAGGGGTTTTTAGCTCTTTGAATTATCCCTTGGGTATTTGTAGGATCATCATGGAAAAAGCAAGCCCTTAAGTGGTGATGAAAATTCAAAAAATCAGAGTTAGGAAACTTGACGTAAAAATTTGAATACGTTATCTATATTAATTCAAAAATATGTAAGAATAGACTCTGTAGCAAATTGAATGTCGTTTCTAAACTACTAGGTTTTATTTTTTTAAATCTATTTGTTGAAAATTTGAAATTTCAATGTAGTAGTATTTAAATTTCAGGGAAAAAATAAGAAGTTGGTGTATCTCTGACCACCCTAACCACAATAAAATTATAATATTTTTTTATAAGATTTTAGATATAAGTAGAGGACTCATGTCCCAATTTGATGCATATATTTTTGTAATTTGTTTCCAAGTAAATAATTAATTATGAATTTTTTATTACAACTTTTAAAAAATATAAAAACTCATATGTCTGACCACCTTAACTTGGTCAAAACTTCATGATATTCATTTTTTTTTAATCCTATAGTATCCAAAGTATAAAATGTGACACATGTTTTGGATTCAAAAAATGTGATACTATTTGAAAGCTATAGGTTTTTTTCAATCAGCCTATCAATTAGGGCTTTAGTCATAATTCAAATAGAAAATAAATAATAATAATTTATTAAATTCAAAGTAAAGTATAATTTATATTGGTGGAAAATGAGAATCTCCTTTAAAAACCCTTTTCATTTCATCAATTTTGGGTAAAAAAAATGTTATCAACCACATGGACCATCATATCACTTACATATTGCCACTTTTTGTCCCATCATGATCCTACACATACCCACTTTGTCTAGTGTGGATCTAACCACCCTATGGAACCTTTGAGGGGAGAAAGAACCAATTTGATTCAGCTTAACCAAAAGGCCCTTCTTCTAGCACCAGTTTTGTCGATGGGTGTTTTTGCAGTTCTCAACACATACAATGCACAAGTGCAATGCCTCTCATGAAAGGTGAAAAACTACAACTTAGTTTCAGACAATCACCCCAAGGTCTTTGGGGTGTTAGGTCATGACTTGTAAAAATAGCTCAATTGTTGATTTGATTTGCTGCTAATCACAAAGGGAATTTATGGTTAGTTAAGCATGCAGGGAATTGGATCTGCAAATGGAGCTTTGTGAATTTTGGAAGTGAAGGAACAGTTGTAGCAAGTTTAGGACAACAAACTAAAACTCCATCTTGGTCATTAGATTTGGCTTCACAATGGTGTTGGAACTTTGTTCTAACTCTAGTTTTCAAAGAAAGATCAAAAGGAAAAAGGGGGAAGAAGTTTCCTAAGCCTACAACTAATGTTGAATAGTAACAATGGAGGATGCTATAGTGGATAGCCTTCCTAGAACTGAGTTCCACTTAACCAAGGACAACCTACAGTCTTATAAAACTAGTGCAATCTTCTAGGGTCTACAGATTTTCAAACCATTCATTAACCATTAAAGAATTAATAAATATTGAAATTAAGTGCAACACTATAAACAATGCTTAGAATAACTTTACACTATTGTTCATCATCAACAAACAACAAAAAGTATGAGCAAGGAAGAAATCAACGCCATAGAATTCTTCACCATTAAAGTGCAACATGAACTAAGAACTGAAAGCATCTTAAAACTAGAACAACAAAGCTAAAATCTAAGATCGAGGAGATGAATCATGAACACATGTGAAGAAAACACAATAATCCACCAAAACAATGATATTGTTATTAAATTTTTGCAGCATGCCTTTACACAACAACTCAACTCTCTCTTTTTAAAATGAGAGGAGACCCCCTATTTATCATTTTCAAAAATAAAAATGAATGGACAAGATTTACTCCCATTATGTGGCTCAAATTAATATAGCATTAGGGTTTCATTTACCCCCAAAATATAACAATATAAAACACATCTTTGTCTTTTCCCTATTTTGTCATCTAGTGGCATTGATATTGTAGCAGTTTTGTCCTCTAGTTATTGCCATCCCTTTGCAACTACACTATTAAATAGTCATCATCTATGACCAGATTTCCTACATTCTTCTAGAGAGTGGCATATTCTATGAATTTTTCAATCAAATCTTGAAGCTTGTCCCATTCCATGATATTAGATTAAAGAAATTGGAAGGATATTGTGTTAAGCCTCTCAATAATCTTCCCCAAGCTTTTAGTGCATTTTGGAGTGGCTTTGATGAATTGTTCGAATTGTGAGAATACCCTAGCAGAAAAGTCCATGAAGTATGTGTTGGCAAGAGACATTGCACATGTAATCTAGTTTAGTCATTGATGGGAACCCTATTCAGTGATTTGATCCACACTTCAGTAGTTGCTTATACCGAAAGTCAGATTGAAGTTTTGTTATTAACTATCAAGTTAGAACAGAGCATCTGACAAACTTGTGTTTTTCGATTCATATGCAATTCTATATTACCATTTTGAGTTGTGGATCTTAGGGAAGATATTTCGATGTATGAAGATCTGGTTGATTGATTTTATGTCTAATAGTGCAAGAAGGCCGACTAAGTGAATATAGCATGTTGTGGATCTTCTAGGGGTAATTGTTTGAAGTTTTTTGTGATCGGGACATGTTTTTTTGGGTCCTCACTATGTTGTGGCCAACTTTGGTTGGTGAAGATTGAAAATTATCTATAGATTGAGATGATAATATTTTATGTTTTATTAAAGCTAACATGTGGTTGATTAAATCCTTAGTTGGAGATATATATAAGTGATCATTTATATCATTTGGGTGTATGTACGAAGTGTGTTGATATGTGTTGTGGATTAAAGTAGACAAAGTAGAAGAGAAGAATCAAATAGAAGGTCAAGAATGTGATTGATGTTCTTAATCAAAATTGTAATCAGGCATTAGAAGATGCTATTTTCTCAGTTCAAAATCTCTTAGATGGATTTAATCTGAATGTGACTATAAGATAGTGTGTCTTCCTTTGGGTAGTAATCCTTTTTGTATTTGAGTAGTGAGCTCTAGGTAGTGTGCTTGAATGCATGTGCATTCCCATTTGTAAACACTTATATTTGAGTATACTCTTATTGTGGATTGGCCTTCCACCATGGTTCTTCCCCTAATAGGGTATCCACATAAAAATTCTTGTGTTATGGTGTTGTGGATGATTGATTTGTGTTCTTGCATCTTTCTTTTGGTTCAATGTTGTAAGTAGTTTAAAGATCAGATTTATAAAGTTAAATTTTGCAGAACACTAATTCACCCCCCCTCTCAGTGTTCCTTGATTCCAACAATTGGTATTAGAGCCTAGTTCCTCATAAGAAGTTTAATAGCTTGGAAAAAATTCACAAAAGTGATTCAAAGGATTCTAGAAGTCTTCAACAACAACTCATGGTGGCACTAGATGATCTTGATTAGTCTAAATCTGAAGTCTAGGAATTGAAAGCAAGCCTCTCAAATGCTAAGAAATTCATTCAATCATTGAAAGATCAAATCAATAAGTCCAAGTAAAAAAGAAAGGAACTCTGTGATTAGATCAAGAAGAAAGAAAGTAAAGGCATGGAAGATGAACACTTGAGTCAAGCCCTGAAGGAAAAGATAGAAGAATGTGAAAAGTTTGTCAAAGATAATGTTGTCTTGAAGCATGAGATGGAATATATTGTGATGAGGATGACCAAGGATATTGAAGATAGAAAGAAGAATACAGTGAATCTTGCTCAGTCCTTGAAAGAGAAACCTGAAGAATGCAACCAAATCAATGTTGGGTTCATTCAGTTGGTGCTTGAATTGCAGCAATCCAGAAACAATGAAGAAGAGCTTGAAAGACAAATTGTTACCCTCAGAGATGAACTTGCTACTATAAATGAATATAAGGAGAAGTTAAAGATTAGATTAGCCAAGCTTGATGAACTAATTAAAATTCAGAGGACTGGAAGTGACAAGCAAGGTCTTGGATATGAGGAAGGAGAAAGCTCTGGATCTAGACAAACGAGATTTAGGCAAGGAAATTAGATAAACAAAGATGGAAGGTATCCGGTAAGACAACCTAATGCTCAAAATTTCAATGGATATTGTTTTTTTTTCAATAAATTTGGTCATATGGCTACTCAATGTAGAATTAGAATCAATCCAAGTGGTCCATCATTCTCGGGTTGGTGTTCCAATTGCAATAAGTATGGTCATAAGTCAGTTGAATGTATAAATATGTCAAACAAATTTTTTAATAGAGATGTCAGATGTTATGTGTGCAATAGATTCGGCCATATTGCTAACCAGTGTAGATCAAGAGAAAATCAATGGAATAATTGGTATGGACAAAGAAATGTGATGTGCTACAATTGCAACAAAACTGGTCACATTGCTAGATTTTGCAGAAGTAGAAAGGGTCTAGAAAATCAAAAGAAAAACATGCAGAAGGATGAAAAGGGAAAATGGAAAGTTACTACATATGAGATTAGGAAGAAGATTTGAAGAATACATGGGTGAAGAAGAGTCCTTCTATTGCAGGAAATGAGCTAGCACCTGAATCAGGTAGTAGAAATTCCTTCGGGAATTAGTTTAAGGGCTTTGGCCTAGGGGGTGTTCTCAAGAAAATCTTTTAACCCCCTTGTCGATAGTTGATAAGAGAATGTGTTAGATAGAATTGATTGCATTAGTGATGTGCAGATGTTTTGGGATCTCTTGTAGAGGATATTTGTGCAAAATTAAAGGTCCGCAAAAGAATTTTCTTTCACAATCTATGAAAACAGGGTATCTAGATGACCTAGGGAAAAAGCATTTATTGTGAATAAAAATTTAGGTGTGCAAATGATAAA
Source organism: Sequoiadendron giganteum (assembly GCA_007115665.2). NCBI lineage: Eukaryota > Viridiplantae > Streptophyta > Pinopsida > Cupressales > Cupressaceae > Sequoiadendron > Sequoiadendron giganteum. The sequence continues at coordinate 464,829,462 of CM021105.1, read as the reverse complement.
AATTTATTTCTATCTCTCATTTGTCACTTTTAATTTTGAGAAGAAGTTTGGAGAGCTTTGAAGTGAACTTTGGTGAAGAGTCAAGTCTGAAGGTGATTCGGCGATCAAACCCTAATTTAGCAAAAAGGTATTTATCTATGAAACTTGTGAATTTGAAATGTCTAGAAATGGTTGCTTCATTAGTTGTTGATATTAAGCATAGGCCCCATCCAAAATTCAAATTGCACTCATTCAAATCCATCGAGATAGAACCATTAGGTACATTTTCTTTCATTTCGTATGGTGTTTTGCATATCAAAGATATTAGGGCATACATTCATGAAAATGTTGAAGAATTAGGAAGCTCCCAGTTGTTGAATTTGTACACCAATCAAATTGTGGGAGAAGATTTTTGTGTAAAACCTAAATTCAAGACTCTAGAGGAGAATAATCTCACTCAAATTGTGAAGTTTCCCATGTTCGATGAAACTGAATGGATTTGGTACATACTAAGTCAAGTGCATGCAAATTTTATATGGTTAAGTCATCCTTTCAAGATCAAAAGAGAAGTTATAAGCATTGTTATTGGTCTGAATTCAACCGGTGGGTTGCCGACACCGAAATTCATGAAAAACCAAAGTCTCTAAGGCAATCAGTTCAAATTTTGATAGAAGAGCCATGATAGTTAATGATATCATCAAAGTGGATGTTAGATTTTCCTCTATGGTTATTGGTTACAAGATCTATCACTCCAATCGAGATAACTCTGTATTCGGTACTAAAATTTATGCAGCATATTAGATGGTCAAATAAAATGTAGAGTATGACCTATGTGAGCTACTCCAAGGCCAACTAATTGAGAATCTTGGAAAAATCAAGAAGGATAAGAATAATTCATTCAAGTATGGTAATATTTTTCTATGTATATTCTTCTACTTCAGGAATGAAGTTCCAGGAGTTGGTAAAGTGCAATGGGAAAGTGACAGACCTATAGCTATTCAAATCAAAGATATGTTATACAAAATTGGAGATATCAAAGCAAGGAAAACTACTATCTGAGGCTACTTCAAAAACTTTTAGAGTGTAATGAAAGCTAGGGAAAGGATTCCCACATCTATTGTGGAAAATTACAAGGACAAAATTTGCTTCATGGTTGATATTGATCAGTGCTTAATGTTAGAAACCCTAGATCAGACATGCAAACCTAAACACCTTCTACATAAGAGAAAACATAAAAAGTAGAGCTTTGCATGTCAATGTGCAAAATAATATTATTCAGGAATTCAATATTACAATGAGATGATTTTCTTTATAAAAGCAAAGTATGCAACCCTAATGTTGACCTAAAATTAGCTCAACCTAAGTAAATTTATGCAAGTGTAATTAAATATTAATTACACTAACAACCCCCCCCCCCATAAGTGCAACTTAGGGAGACTAAAATAAGCATGCACCTAAAACTAAGATGAATGCAGGAAAGCATGAATGGGTCCCGACAACTAGGCCTGATCAGGTACCCATGTACAAATGCAATAATGAGGTAGAGAAGGAAAACCCAGTGGGACAACCCCCCTTACAATGAGATGACTGTTGCAAAGAAGCACTGGAAGAACACTGTAGAGTAACACTAGAACCGCAATCCAAAAAGCAAGGAAAGATACTTTTGTCTATAAGAAACCATATCGGAATCATCATAATGTGACAACAAACCCGATTGCATGGAACACTCGAAAACACCAAACTGGAACAACCCTGGAATCCATAGAGCAACAGTAGATGATATGATGATGACAAAATCTAGAAGCTGTGAATCTCGATGCCGATGCCAAACTAAGACTAAAACTCTTCCATGGGAAAAAGTACCATACAGAATCGGGAACAATAACCACAAATTTAGTGGCCCTCAAACTGAGATGGATCCGATGTGGATCGATAACCATAGGCTCTCAATCTAAAGTGTGAACCAAAATGAATCTGATATGTGTCAAGCTCAGAGAAAAAAGTGGCCAAAAGAAACTAAGAAACCAGATTACAACCCATGCAAGTTGCCATCAAAACATGATGAAGATTATTATGCAAGAAACCCCCTCGAAGGAACTTTATATCATTTCATTTATTACAATCCCCAATGACTGCAAAAGGAGACAATGCCTAACATGCATAAACATAAAATTAAAATAGACCTTAGATCTATGCATAGGACTGAACCAGCTTTCCAATGCTGCAAGAATGGCGAAAAAAGGATCACCGAGTCAAAAGATATGCCCTCCGGAGTAAAGTTATGCAAGTGTAATTAAATATTAATTATACTAACACTTAATGGAAGTTGTAGAACCTAGAATAGTGTGGATAATACCTATGGGTTATGAGGTTGAAGAACACATTTTGGAGTTGTATGCTAAACACTTGTTGAGTAAACCTCAGAATTCGATAGAAGAAAGGTTTGGTACCTTTGCTGAAAAGGATATACAAGTGCATGATCAAATAAGGAAACCTATGATAGTCAAGAGAGTGAGAAGGGAAGTTGAAGCTTTTGTAGAAAGCCTTGGTATATCTATTGAAGTTGTGAGGGAATCTAGGAAGAAAAGAGAAGAAGCTTAAAAAGGAGATCATGTTAGAACTAGGTCAGCTAGTCTAGAAACATCCTCTACCAGATCTAGATCTACAAGGAGCTATACACCCTCATCCAATTCTACAAAGAAATCAAGTCCTTTAATAGCTCAATTCAAGACATCTGGTAGAGAAGGAAAGATGAAAAAGGATAAAAGCACAAGATTCTATGTTGTTGTTTAAGATGATGAAGAAACTGAATCTGATGAAGAAGTTAGATAAATCAAGCATAAAGGGCACCAAGGAATCAAAAGTCTATAAAGAAAATCCCTCTGGTGAAGAGAAAGCAAAGAAAAATAAGAAAACTAACAAATCAAGTATGTCTGTAGAAGAAGTGAAGAAAACCTTGATTAAGGATGGTAATATCAAACCACTTTCTGAATGGTATGACACCTTTGATAGTATTGGTCAAAGAATTCTTGAGGAAGCCACAATAAATTATTTGAATAATTTCAATATGACTCTCATTGAAATAATGTCTGAGTGACCTAAAGGTCTCTATGAAGTATTAGAAAAGAGGAGAGTGAATGCAAGAACTGAAGAAGAGAAAATGAGAGAATGAATACTTGTTGATCTTTTTTTGGTGATGTCAATGGATGAAATGAAGAAGATCCTAAGTGATACAAAAAGGGATCTTAAGATAAAAACAAGGGTGAACAAGATAATGATTGGACAGATTGAAGAAGTTGCAAAAGACACTGAGAAAATCCTTAAGGCAGTGCTGTTGAAAAATAGATATAATGTTGTTTCTAAAGAAGCTCATAGCAAAGATGCTCCATCTAGTCCGGTAAATGCAAAAGGAAAAGAAGATACATTTGAGGATAGTATGAATCCTCTTGACATGAAAGATGCTGAAATTCCTATGGAGACTAAAGCTCCTAAAGTTGTGTTAGTTGATGGAATTGAGATTCCTAAAGCTAAGGAAGAATCAGTGATTGAAGAAAAGATGACTGAAGTGAAGGAGATTCATGTGGAAGCAAGAGACATTGTAAGGTTGTAAAGGAGTTCTTGGAAGAAAAATAGGAGGACTTTGATTCTAAACTAGTTAAAGGTCCTATGAACTTGGCCACTCTATCTCCTATTGAGAAACTGAAGGTAGCATAATTTGCTCAGGCCAAGGCAAGGGAGGAGATTCTGAAATCTCACATTGAAGATAGTGAGCTATTAAATCTTGTATCTGGTATTTTAGAGAAGATCATGCCTACATATGTCAAGGATTCATCCAATTCTCCATTTGATCAGCTGAAGAAACTTGTCAATTTTGTAAGTACTCACTTTGAGTCTCTTGAAAATTCAAATTGGATAAGGTTTGGAAGGAATTTGATGCAAATAGGTTCAATAGATTGAAGGGAATGATTGCTAATGATAAATATTTGTTAGCTACCTATGTAAAGAATATTAAAGGTTCTTTGTCTGAAGGTGGAAAAATTTATAAGTCATGCTTATCATTGTCTAAGATCATTGAGGACACTGAAAAGAGAATGAAGGGATATGAGAAATAGTTAGGAGATATTTCTCAAGCATTTGATCCTCTACCCATTTGTGTCAGCAAGGAAGAAGGTCAAGTCATATCCCTTCTTGAAAAAATCAAAATTTTGAAGCATGAAGAAGGCATAATTGTTGAAAGAGTATGCGAGCTTAGAGGACTAATTGGTCCTAAGATGGAGACAATGCTTAGTGCATTAAAGGAAGCACAGGATGCTATGGCTGTCAGTGAATTGACAAACCTTGAGTTAGAAGAGATGCAATCTTACTTATTTTTTGGTCACATGACTATTTTGGAGAGTCTCAAAAAGAGTTCGGACACAAGTTTGAGCTTGTTGAAGAGTAATTTTGTAGACATATTCAAGTTTATAGAAGTTGTAGAAGCATGTTTATACATATGCACTTTGTTCATAGAAATTTTGTTTCATTTTTGGTATGCAGATTCCCATCTTTTCCATTGATGTCAAAGGCAGAGAGTAGGACAATGAACAATTTCATATTCATCTCAAGGGGAGTTGTGTTTTGAAGTTTTGAAGGTTGGTAGTGTATTCATGTTGGTATTGATCCAACACTTAGTCATTTTTCACTAAGTGTTTCCATCAATGTGAAAGGGGGAGATTGTTGGCAAGAGACACTGCACATATCATCTAGTGTTGTCATTGATGTCAACCCTAGTCAGTGATTTGATCTGCACTTCAGTAGTTGCTTATACCGGAAGTCAGATTGAAGTTTTTTGATTAACTATCAAGTTAGAATAGAGCATCCAATAGAGTTGTGTTTTTTGATTCATATGTAATTCTTTGTTATCATTTTGAGTTATGGATCTCAGGGAAGATATTTCTATGTATGATCTATGTTATCCTTGAATCATAGAGCCTTGTATTGATTCATGTGCAAGTTAGAAGATCCAATTGATTGATTTTTTGTCCAACAGTGCAAGAAGGCTGACTAAGTGAATATAGTGCGTTATGGATCTTTGAGGGGTAATCGTTTGAAGTGTTTTGTGCTTGAGACATGTTGTTTTGGGTCCTCACTATGTTGTGGCCGAATTTGGTTGGTGTGCATTGAAAATTATCTATAGATTGAACTGACAATTTGTAAATATTTTATGTTTTATTGAAGCTGACATGTGGTTGATTAAATCCTTAGTTGCAGATATATATAAGCAATCATTTATATCATTTGGATGTATGTAAAAAGTGTTTTGATCTGTGTTGCAAAATTTAGAAGGATTGTAGAGTGATTATGCACAGTTTCACTTATGTATAAATGGATTTGTGATGTGAATTAAAGTAGAATCAGATAGAAGGTCAAGAATGTGATTGATGTGCTTAATCAGAACTATAATTAGGTATTAGCAGATGCTATTTTCTCAATTCAAAATCTCTCAGATTGATTTAATTTGAATGTGAGTGTAAGATAGTGTGCCTTCCTTAGGGTAGTAAGACTTTTTGTATTTGAGCAATGAACTCTAGGCAATGTGCCTGAATGCATGTGCATTCCCATTTGTAAACACTTATATTTGAGTATACTCTTATTGTGGATTGGCCTTCAACTGTGGTTTTTCCCCTAACAGGGTTTCCACATAAAAATCCTTGTGTTATGGTGTTGTGGTTGATTGATTTGTGTTCTTGCATCTTTCTTTTGGCTCATTATTGTAAGTGGTTTAAAGATTAGATTAATAAAGTTAAATTTTCCATAACACTAATTCACCCCCCCTCTCAATGTTCCTTGATTCCAATAGTCCAATGATAATGTATATGTACCTCCCTGCTCCATCTTCTTGTGGAAGAACAACTTGATCTTCTCTGGATCAATCTCTAGTGAAGGAATCTCATAGTCTGTCGCTATCTTTTGATAGTCCTCACTATTAGCACAAAGATCTATAATCCATTCATAATTGAGCTCCAACTCGTGCAAAGCCTTCTCTAGAACTTCCTTCTCATAATCTAAGCTCATTTGCCAGGTCTCCACTAGCTAGTGATTTTATTTTATGAGCTTCAACTCCTTTTCTCATATTTTTGAGGAAGCTTGAGAGTTCTCTCAAGCTTAGGATACGTGATCCTATATAACTTTGAGAACTTGTTGCATGTCCTTATCATTTCAGCTATTTTCTTTTACAACCCTTGGAACTTGTTGAATGCTTGGGTAGCATAGAGAATTCCCATGTTTCCATTGTATATCACATGGTTGAACTAATATACTATCAGCTTGGTCTAGTTTCTCATCTTCTCTATTTTATTTAACTCCTCGTTGGAGAGGAGGATAGGTGTGGGCGGTTTAGTAGGATCCTCCTCTTCTATCGATGTCCATTGTTGAATATAGGTAGTGAGATTTATTGGAAGTTTGTCATCTATTCTCATTGATGTCACCATGTTGGTTCGATACTGTGTACTTGTTTATAGATGATGCTCATCTCATCTAGTATTTGATCTGGTATCTCTGGTATATTGGTTCAGATATCTCCTTCGGTAATCTATATGATCGAAGGTTTTGCAAAAAGGCTTATAATGGTTGGAAGCGTGTATACATGTATTCTTAGATACTCATATGATTGGGTAATGCGTTGGCATCGACTCTTGAGATTGTATTTTGGTATTTAGCTAATCCTAGCCTACATGATGTTGCATGACAAAAATTAATTACTCTTGATATGAAACTGACAAGTTATCATCTTGAAAATATGATTTGCATCAATTAGGCCAACCTAATCAATACATGTGTATATATTAGGTATATATATACAAGATGGTTAGAAAGTGATGAAGTGATGAAGCGATGAAGCGATGAAGGATAAGTAATGCAAATGTGAAGAGAAGAAGAAGTGTGTGTATAAGATAAATGTGCGAACAGTGGTTGAAGATCATGTGAGTGAATACTTGAGCATCAAAGGAACTAAACCTGCACATGTGGTATAAATTCTTAGTTCAACTCTAGCGGTTAGCCATTTTTGTTTACTTATTTTTGTAGGCAGTGAGCCTCCATTTTGGATAGTAAGTTGATTTAAGTAGTGAGCCTCTTATTACTGGTATTGATATAACTTTATATACTATGAGTTAATCCTCATCGTGGTTTTTCCCTCATTGGGTTTTCCACATAAAATATGGTGTTCATGTGTTGTGGAACTTAATGTTAGACTATTACATTAATCTGTACTATGTTGCATTAAATTTTAAAGTATTTTTTCAATGAGTTTGTGTGGATAATAATTCAACCCCCTCTCAATATCTAGTTTATTCAACAATTGGTATAAGAGCTTTGGTTCCTCTAGAGAAGTTTAATAGTTTGAGGGAGATCCTGAAAATTGAACAAATGGATAAAGAAGAGCTTTGGACTACCCTTGAAGATCTTGACAAGGCTAAAATTGAGAACAGGGACCCGAAGGAGAATCTTGATGAAGCAAATGAATGTATCTAGAAATTGAAAGAGCAGTTAAAGAAATTAAAGGAAAGATACAGAGAAGTGAGTGAGGAATTGAAACAAGCAAATGATGAGAATGTTGGACTGAAATTAAAGATAGATGAAAAGAAGAAAGTTGAAGAATGTTTGAAAACAATGATACAAAGCAAATCTAATGTTTTTCATAGGCTTGAATAGGAAGTGATGAATCTTAAGGAAAAACTTGAGAAAGAAAAAATCTATGAAGAGGATTTCATGACAAGCTCCACCAAGCTTGATGAATTAATAGCAAGACATAAACCTTCTAAAGAAAAAGTGGCTTAGGTAATGAAGCTGATGAAAAAATGCGGAAGACTCAAGAAAAAATAAAGCAGAGAAGAAATTCTGGAAGGAAACTACCTATCAGACAAACAAATGCACAAAGTTACTCATCATTCAAAGGTGTTTATTTTTAATGTAATAAGTTTGGTCATAAGAAAACTGAGTGTAGGAGTAGGTTTAATTATTTTTTTGGTTCCTTCTCTAGAAAATGTTATACATGCAAGAAGATAGGACATAAGGCTACTAAATGCGGATCTTCAGTTAGTTGAGTGATGATGAATAGGTTCAATGGAAAAATGATGAATCAATCATTCACTGGTTATTGTTATACCTATAACATGTTTGGACATAAAGAAAATCAATGCAAAATAGGGATGAATGGAAATAAAAAAATATAGAGAAATATAGTCTACTATTATTGCAAGAAACCATGACATATCTCAAAGATGTGTAGAAATAGAAAAGGGGAGTAGTCTACTCCGGTGGAAGATGATAAACCAGTTGAAAAGATTGATAATGAAGAAGTTAAGAAGGAAATTATGCAAGATTTGTAAAAAGAAAGAAGGACCAGAGTCTACCAATGCATCTGCACCCTCATCCGGTGTAGATGAATCCTCTGAAAATTAGACCTAGCTTAGTCTTAGGGGGAGCTTTATCAAAAAAATCAATTAACCCACAAAAGTACAGTCTGTTAGTTGTTGGAAAATAGATATATTGAAAATAATGATAGGATAGAAGTGATGTAGAAGAAATTGGAAGAAAAGGTGCAAGCATGTTCTTTTACAGAGTAAATTAGGGTTTCTCAATATAGATGGAAGAGAAGTTTGTCAACTTTTTGCAATTAATGCGAATTAGGGTAAAATGATGAAGTATAAAGGAAATATCACAAATCATTTTGATCATCAAAAGAATTTGTAGAGTGCTTGGAACCTCCTTGAAGCATCTCTGAAGCAATTTGAAGACCCTCAAATAAATCATTGTGGATATTCGATATAAGTGATGGAAATTTCGCTATCTCGCGGCTATAGAAGAAGGTAACTGAAGAATTTTTCTTGTTAAATTTTGAAAGTTATAATGGAAATTTATAAAAGAGGATCGAGTGGGAATACCCTCCTAAAGTTGAAAGGAGTTGAGATGGATGAATTCAATCATCAAAAAATAAAGAGGTTGGAGTTAGGATTGGAATTGAATGATTTACGAAACATACAAACCCTGAGTTTTTATATATGGGGAGAATTCCCTTGGTTTGCTAAAAAAGAGTTCATTTTGTTCCTTCTAATAAAATTCAAGGATGGCAACATTGTACTGGACAAACCTTATCTCATTTCAAATTAAGCAATCGAAGTGGTTACTGGACTGTGCGGCGTTGGAGAACTTCTTGGACAAAAAACCATAAAATACAAGGAAGTGGAGGAAATGACATGAGTTGGCAAAGATCTCAGAGCACTTTTGATCGATACTGTTGGTGATACCTCTATTAGGTATGTTACATATGAAATTTCTTATAATTTTTTTTTTAGAAATCGCGAAGTCTCTACTTCGACCATTGTAGTTTATCTAGTGCATAAAATGGTAAAAGGGAATATACAATTTGATCTATGTAAGCTAATCCTTGAAAATCTTACCGAAAATATACAAATGACACTAGGAGAAGGATACCCTTTCCATTTTGGGTCCTTTCTTACATGTTTGGTGTTTTATTTTCTGAAAACTCTACTGGGAAAGAAAGATGTTGAGTGGGAATCCGAGATTCCCGTTGCAAAAAAGATATTTAGGCACTTGGAAAGTTTGGAAGATAAAGCAAGTGCATGCAAAAAAATATTCTTATCGTTACAGAATGTGATGAGCTCTGTTGAAGTCATGGTGAGTCAATTTGAGGAAGTTTCTTCCTTTAGGATGAAGGAATTGGAAGTAGTCACCAGTGACTCCCCTCTGGAATCGAAGAAAAGAAAATTTATCTTTGAAAATGTCATTTCTATCTCTAAGGAAAAGAAAGAAGAAGAAGAATATTTGACTGGATCTAAATCTTTTGATCCATAAGGCATCCGGTCCATGTTAATAAAAGTAAAAATGAAGAAAGTTGGTGATGTATGGAGTACAGCCTCACTCGTTAACAAACTTAAAATTGATGATGATTTAGTTGAATATCTACTTCGTAAAGGTATTGATGTATCTATTGTTTTTGATTCTTTACCTAAAAATTTAGTTGAAATGGTTGAAGATAAAATGTTGCTTGAATGTTGGGGAGGATGTAAGTTGGAAGATCTAGTTGAAAAGAGGTGTTCAAAAGCAAAGAAGAGGTTATTTGAACTGATTGTAGAGACAAATAAATGCATACAAGAAATGTTAGACATATACAAGTATTGTCTCTGGTGGCTTGTTGCAGTTGATAACTGTCAAAGCAGAATTGAAGCAATAGAAGCTGAAGTGAATAGAACTGGAAAGAAATTTGATATCTTTGAGGACAAAGAAGGGAAGAAAAGGTTGATAATTGGGGAACTTCAGGCTGAAATGATCATTGTGTAGAGGAAAAGGGATGGCGTAGTGAAGACCTTCTGGCTTCTTAAGGAAGTGGTTAAGGTCCGGTTAGACCATCTTTCTAGAATAATCTTTGATGCAGAGGAACATGAGAAAACATGCTCATTCAAATATTGGTAATCCTCCTTCACACAGTTAGTTGTATTGGATAGTGTGTGTGCAAGAATTGACTCTGCAATCCTTGCATGGAAGAAATTATATCCTTTTATCAAAGAGAGGTACAAAAAGGTATTTCAGGTGACAAATGTCATTCTAGTTTGAAGAAGTGGTTGCTTAAAAAGTTTTGAAATTTTTGAATGAATTAGGAATTTTTTGAATATTAGATATCACCATGTTTACATATTTTTGGCACCCTTTTCCATTGATGTCAAAGGTGGAGATATTTGGAGAATTTTTGTTTTGGAGAATTTTGAGTCGGAAGTTTTTACACATGTTACCATCAATGACAAAGGGGGAGATTGTTGGAAGTTTGTCATATATTTTCATTGATATCACCATGTTGGTTTAGTACTATGTATCGGTGTGCAGATCATGCTCATCTCATTTGATGTTTGATTTGATATCTCTTGTATGTTGGTCCGGATATCTCCTTCGATACTATGTATGATCTAAGGTTTTGGAAAAAAGTTTATAATGGTTGGAAGCATGTATACATGTATTTTATGATACTCATATGATCGGGTAATGCATCGGCATAGACTCTTGAGATTGCATTTCAGTATTAAGCTAATCTTGGTTGACATGATGTTACATAACATATATGAATTTAACAAGTTATCATCTTGAAAATATGATTTTCATTGATTAGACCAACCTAATCAATACATCTGGACATATCAGGTATATATATACAAGATGGTTAGAAAGTGATGAAGTGATGAAGCGATGAAGGACAAGTAATGTGAATGCAAAGACAAGAAGAAGTGTGTGTATAAGTGAAGTGTGTAGACAGTGGTTGAAGATTATTCAAGCGAATAATCTAAGCATCAAAGGAACTAAACCTGCACATGTGGTGTAAATTCTCAGTTCAACTCTGGGAGTTAGCCATTTTTGTTTACTTATTTCTATAGGCAGTGAGCCTCTTATTACTGATATTGATATAACTTTATAAACTGTGAGTTAATCCTCACTGTGGTTTTTCCCTCATTGGGTTTTCCATGTAAAATATGGTGTTCATGTGTTGTGGAACTTAATGTTAGACTATTAATTTAATCTATGTTGTGCTACATTAAAGTTTTAAGTATTTGTTCAATGAGTTTGTGTGGATACTGATTCACACCCCCCCTTCTTAGTATTTGGTTTATTCAACAAGATTTTCTACGTGTGCTTCCATCTCCTCCTTTGTGGATTGATCTTTATTCATTTTTTGCATGCTTGTGAACATAGACATCCGAAATTCATCTATTTTCTTCTCATGGGTCATCGGGCCTAGATTTATCATGGATATATTGTAGTCTTTGCCTTGCACGACACCTATACCTTTGTCTACTATAGGGGTGGAAATTTGTACCGCTCATGATCTAGAAGTGTCCACCATGATATGGGATCAGACCCCATGCTTCTCTTTTCTTATCTTTTTTTGTGCCCTAGCTAGGATCGCCTAAAGTCTAGCCTTTAGATCAATGGCCATGGGAGCTTTCCTTTGCAGTTTCCATTCCATCAAGTGAGGCACCTTGTTTTTTTTTCTGGGTGATTAATGATCACCTTCCTCTTCCTGTTCATCTTGAAGTTGCTCCTCTTCATTGCCAGGAGCTCTTTGGTCATTCTTCTCTTCTTCATTAGAGTCTTCAATTTGCATAGTCTTCCCTTTTTCAGACTCATTAGAAGCTATATTCTATTTAGTGACATCTTCTTCTTGGGGTTCCCTCCCTTCATCATGCTTGGGCTCGAGATGGTGCTTAGACTTGGGGATCTTTTTAGATGCATTCTCTTCTTATTTGTCTTTCTCCTTCTCTTCCTCCTTTTCTAAAGGTAATTCTTCTTGAACTAGGCCCCCTATCTTGGCCAACTAGTGGAGGCTCTTCAATTATCTCGACATCCACATTAGTATCAAACTTTTCCTCAGACATGTGTCTCTTAGGATCGGCTTTCTCATCTGCATTCATGAGTTATTCGGATAGCTCCTCATCTACCTATTGGTCTAATGTTTCTATTATATATCACTCATCAAGAGATTCTATATCTTCTTCTAAATAATGTGATCTCTCCTCATCAAACTCCACCTTATCCAAATTTATGTTTAATCTTCCCTTCAGGTGCTCAAAATAATCATCTCATTCAGAGTCCTCGGGCTCTTCAATTGCATCTTTTGCGACCTCTCTTTGTTTCTCTACATGGTGTTTCTCCATCTCTTCTGAGATTTGCATTATGGCTTCCATATTTCATGGCTATGTGGGTGGAAGAGGAAGAGGCAAGCCAACAATGATTTGGGCCATTAGATCCTAAATAGTGGGGTCAAGGATTACCCCAGAAATTTCATCGAGGGATGTTTTACACATATGCTACAAAGGAGTGCGAAAAAGTAAGAGGTGGCTTAGTGACAGTGGAAACTATCAACAGTAGGGTAGAGAAGGTAGGTAGTGGAGGAGAGAGCGAAGAGGATGAAATTTGGGATGTAGTGGAGGATGAGAAATGAAGTATCATTACTAGAGTAGTAGGTGAGGTAGAGGTGAGGTGGACTCAGATGTCCACGGTGGGTGAAGATGATACATGCAAAGCACATGAGGTAGTTGGCAAAGGAGTAGTAATGGTAGTGATGGTAGCAAGAATAGAAGTGGCGGGTGGTGAGAATGGCTACTCGGATTCCTCTTCTTTGTGTTGGGGATCCTCCTCCTAGATAGAGGGAATTTCAAGTACAAATATCCCCATTTTCTTGAATTTCTTGGATGACTCCACCTCGATGGATTTTCTTGAATATACATTATGTTTTGGTTTTCACTCAGGAACATCCTTCCTTTTCTTTGATCTCATCACCAGTGGGGATTTGGGAGCCTCTTTTGATGAAGGAACAACTAATCCACTATTTGTTTCAGTCTCAAGCTCATATTTGGGCTCTCCACATGTCAAGTCTACACCATGCACTTTGAGCTAAGCTATATGGGAATCTACCCACTATCTTGTTCTATTTTCAATAGTTTGGGTGAATATATTGAGGTTGGTGACCTCTTCTTCACTCCAATCTATGAAAAGTAGGGGTAGTTTGGCCACAATATTGTACCTATCATCAATAATATTATCATCTTCTTCCACTACCTGATCTGGGACAGGAAATAACTTTATAAACTTCATGAACTACACCATCATTCGCATATAGTGCCTCATTCACACTTCCTTATCATCATTATAGTTGGACCAAAATTCCCTAATGTGGGGTCAGTGGGAATATTGTCTCTTGACCCACTTCTTCAATTTTCCATGAGTTTGTCCTTCCACAATCGGTGTGGGGATCAAAGTTATACTCTGCTAGCTCCATGTTTGAGTATTTTACACATTGAGTGGTGGGGCATGAATACATTCCTTTCTCGAAGGTTAGGGGATATGGGATCCCAACTCGGTGCTTATCTCTCAATAGCGTGTAAGTATTCTACAATTTCTTGGAAACTTCTAGCATGATTATGTGATCATTCAAAAAGCGGGGCACCTGATAGAGCCTATTTGAGAATCCTTTTAACATAATGCATGTGAACTTTGGGAACTATATAAATAGGTACCCAGACCATCAGATGAAGTTCATTGTGTTGTGGTACACCCTTCTCTCAAAGTACCCTCCCATGAGTCTAATGATATGGGTGATGAAGGCATCATTTACCCTCCGATATTCTCTTTTGAAGTTTCTATACTGTAATTGAGGATATCAGTCATAGACCTTAAGCTCTCCTTTCTTGGTTCCCAAGATATCTACATTGAAGAGTCCTTTGTATGGTAACTTCTCCACCAAGAGGTACACCAAATATAAAGTCATGTAGAATTAGGAGGGAGGTTTTCTTGATGGTCATGAGATGATTATGTAGATTATCACTAATCATCTTGGCCCAATGGAGCTTGGCCTCCCCTCAGATGATCTCCTTGATAAAGTAGAACATCCACTCTTCAAAGAAAGTGACAGTCGGTAGGTCCATTACCCTACTCAATAAGGTGACCAAATCATGATACTCCTCAAAGAAGTCACTTTTGAACAACTCCTGAGGTACCTTGGCTGCACTACCCCTCTTGTCCTTCAATCAATGCTGGTTGATTATCCTTTTGCATCCTAGATGGTCCAGTTTCCACATGTTTTCAACATGCTCTTTTGTTACTTCTTCCATTGTGTCAAACGTGGGGACGTGGAATGCATGGTTGATAGGTTAAGCAGACAATTTCACCAAAACCCTCCCATAATAATCAATAATTTTCCTTGTTGTTGTGATAGGCTTATTGGTAAGCCATGAATAGTTCTGGGGAAATTAACATGAGAGGAAAGATAGCCACCTTGGGAAGGCCACTTTCCTTGATTCTTCATGCATTCTCTATTGTAGGGTTGACCATTAACCTTTTCAAGAACTCATTTATATCCACATGAGCAAGATTTGTATCTGACACAAAATACCAAGTAGAAGAGAGTTTGGAGATACACTCCACTCCATGAAATTGATAATTCATATAACCTTTCTATTCTTTTCCCCTCAAAGCATGTGCAGGCTTCTTTCCTTTATCAGTTTTCTTAGTGGAGCTCCCTGATTGACTCACAACAAGTTCCATAAATATTGCATACAAAGATGCAGTAAGTGCATTTAACATAAATTAGGGAAAGCATTAGTCAAATCCTACAAAATGAGGGTTAGATCCAATAATTCATCATCAAGAGATCATAAAATTTATCATTATCCATCATTTAAGGCTCTTTTGGATCAAATACAACAATGCAAGATCAAGGATGTAGGTTTCCCTAAGTCAAAAGCCATTAGGAGGGACTAGGAATAGGACAACACCAAGGCCATGGAGACTTGCAGGCGGCCACCTACAGTAAAATTTTTACATTATGAATTTGTTAATCAAAATTCCGGTGAGCTAGTTTGGAACATGCAAAAAATATTTGCAAAGCACTTGAAGTTACTTGATTGAGCTTTTAGGAATTTGTGGGTCTAAGACATGTAGAGGTAGGAAGGGTGAAGGAAATCTAGAATCTTTGCCATTAAGCAAAGTAATTCAAGGGACATCATTCTGCAAGTAGCAATCTGCACTATGGGACCCATGGGTGCCTCAGATGTTAGACTTGTGCACTTTAAAACTTAGTCATTTGGAAAATGCGGAGGGGATTCATCGAGCTGCTATCATATGTTTGTCACTAGAGATGATGTTGGAGGGTTATCAGTCCTCAAGTGGCGGTCTGCATAAGCAGACCCACATTAAGCTCATGGGCCAAGTTCACATGTTTGCAATTCTGAAGTTTTGGTGACAAAAAATTCCCTTGTGGAACCCGACATGTGGAAGGCCACGACTGTAGGAATTTTAGGAAGCGGTGGCAAGGAAACAACCACTCAAATGAGGCCACCTGTATAAACTAGTCCATAGGTCCTCTTGACTTGACATTTTTGGGAAACTTGGGGCAGAAATAGAGGAATCAGACTCTTCAATATGGAACAGAAGGATGGTTCTGCCACTAAGCAATGACGAAGAGGCAATGATGAGACTTGCGATGTAGAAGGTGGTAAGGATGACATCATAACTAACGGAAAATGTAGGATGATAGTTCGCAAGTGGGCACCTGAATGGTCACTTATGCATTGAATGAAAAATTAACCATTTTAAAGGTTTCTCTGGGTTTGATCGGGGCGGCAGGAGTGAGGGTGTGGGTCACAAAGGTGCTCATGTCGCACGGTGAAGATACTGCTCAGTTTCACACAATGATTAGGGCACATTTTGAGTAATTCTGATAAATTTTCTAAGTGTTAGGAGTGAACTGTATGTAGATCTGGTGGTGGTGATGGCCACCGATAAATTCAAGGTTCTCTTTGGGGATTTTTTACCATTAGTTGTTAAACCCTATCATCAGAAAAGATTCAATTTAAGTTTTCAGGGGTTGACATACCTAGAAAATGTGTAAGAAAATGGTGAAGAACTCGATCTAATCAAAGACAAGCTTAAGTGGGTGTGAGGTCTCCATTCTTCATCTCTCTCTTTTGAAATTCGAATTGGGTTGGTGAAAATGACAGGTCAGGGCACCTATTTATAGGTAAAAGTGTATTTATGACCCACAATAAATGTAGGGTATGGCGGTAGGCACAGTAGATGGACCTGTGAATACGTGAACTAGTTTGGCCATGAGACGACAAAGAATGATGTAGGGCCCAACACATGGGCGGATGTGAGGTTCCAACCATCAGTAAAGCGATGAAAGGATAGTGGTTACCCACAAGGGGAAACTCACATGCACATGTCTGCAAGGCCTAGAGGACACTGGGGAAAAAAGCCAAGGGAAACCCATAGAGGCATCTCTATTGGAGCCAAAGACTTAGGGAGTTTTGGGGTGATAAATTTGGCCACTTGGAATATGATGAATTTGATACTCGTGACCATTTTAGCTCAAAATTAGGGGCACACAAAATGAGGTAGAGCAAAAGGTAACCCATAAAAAGTTAAAAGAGAAGAGGGGGTCCCCGGTCCAAATGGGGTGTGTATGCTATAGTCACAAGAACTCTCTTTCTAGCTTGATCTATAGGAGGTGTAGTAGGGAATATATATCCATTAACAACTGACATCCATAGACCAAACCCTAATGAAGATAAATATGATACCATTCCGATTCTCCAAAATGCATAGTTTGATCCATCATTGAAAGGTGCTTTGTTTGAAGATGAACCTTTTTGACTTTCCATTTGTGTTCACTATCCAAGATCTACCTAAGCTAATTAAGCTTATCAAAAGGAACCAGAGCTTTCATACCAATTGTTGGAACACAAAAATCTACTAAGAGGTGGGAGTGAATCATTAGATCAATTAAAAATAGTTATTTAAGACTTTTAAACCAATATAAAAGTATATGCAAAGAGATTAACACACACATGCACACATAACACCAAATATACGTGGAAAATCCAATATGGGGAAAAACACAATGAAGGTAGATGTTAGGATCTACTATTCTAATCCAGCATCAAAATCGAACCTCACTGACCTTACCATATTTAAGAGCACCAACCCTAAGGAGATACCAATCCCCTAATTTAGGAGTATCAACTCCAAGGAAGCACCAACTCCATAACTAAACACCAACTCAATTATCTAATGGCACAAACCAATCAGATTTACAATGTAAGAGTCATGGAGCTACAAATCCAAATAAAAAATAATTCAAATGAATCGAGCTCAATGTTGTAAACCTATTATGCATCTTCTCATTCTTTTCTTTGCATCTATATAAGAATTCTCTTTATTGCTGCTAATTCAACAACTAATACCTCTACCTTTCTCTTCTCTTCTCTACAATCTACTCATGCAATGCTATTGTTTACTCAACAACCCATTTTATTTTATTTGATATCTTAGCATCTCATCTCACCTATCTTATTCTTTTCTCTTCCCCCTTTCTCTTCTCTATCTCACTTCTCTACACTTTAAAAATTCTTTGTTCTATCTTGCTGCATTGCACCTTTTCACTTTAATGCATATCCTAGATGATATTTTCTAAAAGTTGTCTAGGTCTTCTTCTCATGACATATGCATACTAATCCCTCTCTCATGATTTTTATTTTTTCATTCAACTTCAGATACTTTCCTTCACTGAAATTTTTCTTCTACACCTTGATCCCAACACCACCAATATCATTTACTTCATTTGTTATATTTGGTGTATCAAAATTTTAGGATTTTTTATGAATTTAATTCCCATACATATGAATTCAATCTATATCACATTTCATAGCCATTATTATTTCTTTCTTGATCTCTTCCAAATTTTGTAGCCATTTGTGGTAATGGTATCATCCATTTCCTCATTGTCTCACTTCACATGCATACCTCGACTAGGGCTTTCATGTTTTTTCCTCACACACAAGAATCCTTGCATCAAACCAAATAAAACTAACTTGATTTATTTTCTTTGCTATTTCTGGCATGAACAAATCTAGGTTTTTTTAATTTAATGCCATATTCCTGCTTGCTCAATCTTGTTCCAGTTTTGTAGTTGACAACACATTAATGGTGTCATCAATTCCTTCCAATCCTTTGTAAGAATGTAGCTAGAGTGGTTATATCATTTTTTGTTCCATCATTCTAGTCACCTTATACTCTGACCATTGATCTCAACCTTCATTCCATGATGATTCACAACAACAATGTGAATTATTCATTCAATGAAATGTTTCTTGTCACATGTCACCTTCCTATGATTTCATATTCCCTACCACTGGGTCCCACAAACCTTTTACAAAATGGTGGAATTCTACCATCATTCATACTTGTTAGGGATCAAGGTTTACTAATTTATCTTACCTAATACTTGAGGTGCATAGAAGACCTTAACAGGCAACGTCGAGAACTTATGCCTGATTCCCTTTTTTCATGTCGGGGTTTGGCCATCAACCTTATCCTTTACCCTTTATTGTATCCACTCATTGTAAACCATCACACTAACCTCTAAACCATTGATTCACGAAACTCTAATAAGTGCTTTAAGTTTTCAGAAGTTTGGGTTCTCTCTTCCACCTTACCACTTACCATCCTTTCAATAAGTCACAAGCCATTCTACTAACCTGTGATGCTTGAACATTTCCTCCATAGCCTTTAACCCTTTCGAGTGTCGAACTTTGAGCTCCCTCCATTCTTCATACTTAGCAAAATGTTAAGACAAAGGCCTTAACTCTGACCTATAAACACCAAAACCATTTCGGGTGTTAGTGATTAGCATTTCTTCATACCCATTACTTTACAACATGTTAAGGAATACACCTTAACGTGCCCTCCATTACCCCACCTATAAGACCTAATACATAACCCCGAAGTTTGAGTCTAAATCAAACTTGGTTGAAAATTACTAACTCCTTTACTTAGAAAGTAGTATATAGTAATTTTGAGGCTTGATGCTCGAACTTCTACAATTCTTTAAGGCTTTCTAGAATGGCGCCCTTTTGACATTAGTCAACAATCTCTCCATTTAATTTACTCAAATATCCTTTTGACATCAATGAGATGCCCTTTTGACATCAATGGCAATCATATTACCAACAATCTCCCCCTTTTTCATTGATATTATTCAGATCTCCTTTTGACATCAATGAGATGCCCTTTTCACATTAATGAAAATCATATTTCCAACACTTTGATCTATAACTTGAAGGTCATGCCAATGTCACTAGAAAAAAGTGACTTTTGACATATGTCTAAAGATGTTTTTTTGCAAAAAAAATTAACGAAATTAAAAACCATTATAGATGAGTCTATGTAGATTTTAAATATGTATTTTTTTACAATAGGATTATTTGTTCTATTTCTAAATACATGAAATTGTCCTAGTCTATGAATAACACTTTTATACTAACTTTCACCCTCTTCTCCTAATTATTAAATAATACTTCATTATTTAATTATCAAATATCATATTCCACTATTAATTAAGTGACATTACATTATTTAATTAATTCATTCTAATTCACCCTTTCTGATTAACTAAATAAATCCTATTTATTTAATTAGGTCCTAATTACCATTATTCTTCCTAACTAATTAAATGAACCTTATTTATTTAATATCACTAATCACACTTATTCCTCTATTTTAATTAAATAATAATTATTAATTTTTTAATTAATACTCAACCCCTTGTTAAATTAAATAATAATTATTAAGTATTTAATCGACCACATTCCCACTTCTAAGATTAAATAATTGTTTTAATTAGTTAACTCACTTTTCATCACAACATTATCGATGGATTATTAGTAGATAAATATTTTATTTATTAATTAATCCTCACTTGCAAGTTCCTCAAATAATTAATTAATTTAAATTAATTATTATCTCATGCATAATTCCCTCTCTCATAACTAATACTCTCTTCTAGTTGATTGGATAATCAATTCTAGCTCACTAATCAGTCAATCACTCACTTCGAGTCTTCAAATCAATCAATTTTGTTAACTAATTGTCAATATTAGTTAACATTTCAACCAATTCTCCATGCAACCAATTAACTAGAATCATGTAGCCAATTTCACTCAATTAACCAAGCAATTGATTCCTCCCAACAATCCTCAACAATTGGTCTTGATCTTGCACATCTTAATCTGGATTGTTCAATTGAATCGATAAATTCTATAAAATCAGCCTTCATAGCATGTTGATGGCTAACCACGAAATTTGATATTTTGCACCATTGCTATCATTTCAAACACTTGATATTAAGGCAAAATAAGTGCATACCATTTTTTGAGAGTAAAGAATGAAAAGGAGTACAATGGAAGTAATTCATGTCAACACGGTGAAGGTAAATGTATTGTTTAACTAATTCTAATTTCATTTGTGTTACTTGTTTTCTATTGATTGATTTGGATTGCATTTAGGTATTGAATTGCAGATTTTTGGTTACTACATTAATTTTGTCTCTATTATGAATAATGTACATTATCCAAGTTACATTCTAATAAACCTAATGTGAAATCATGTAAATACTAGTTTTCTATATAGAATTTAGAATTTTTAAAGCTATGGGAAGTGCAAGGCATTTGTCACAATCTACAACAGAATTATTGAGATCTGTAATACAATCATCAAGACTTGAAAGGCATCAAGGAAAAACATCTATTCAATCGTTTGATGTATGAGTAGATTGTCAAGTCATAATCATCACATTTAATCTCTATTTTTATAGTTCTGAACTAGCACACTACAATCATAAAACCACGCCACAATCATTGTTTCCTACATCAAAGTCAAAATTTTGTGCATTGTAATCATTGTTTCCCGTATCATATTCAATGTTTTGTGCACCACAATTCACATTTGGTGTATCAAAGTTTTGAAAGTATGAAGGTGTTGTCATTGATGTCAACTAGTGGGTGTTGTCATTGATCTCAACTACTTGGTGTTGTCATTGATGTAAACTATGTTTAGAGGAAGCCGGTTATTGATTGTATATGTCAAGGATATTGAGAAAATTGTAATAAAGAAGGTTTGTTGTTTGTGCATGTATAGTTGATATATTGAAGAAGTGTTGTGAGTATATGGAGTTATCATTATATTCCTATGTTTGGAAGTGTGTTAGAGTGAATTAATGTGCTAAAATGATGTATCTAGTACTTTGTCTCTAAGTGCTTTTGAGAAAATTTGATAAATAGAGAAAACTTTGTCTTGCAGGTATTTAGTGTATGCTTTGGGATGTGCTCCACATTTATTCTATGCTGATTCTATGCTTATGTGGATCTATGGTATTGTTCATGATTATTGGTAGTTTCTATATCTAAAATTTTGGCTTTTGGATCATTGTATAGTGCGAGATATTTTCAGTAGTGTATGAACCCGTCGTTCAGTGATGCTCTTTGTTGTCAGGGGGAAATGCATTTTATTTGCATTTCTTTGCTATTTGGATTAAGGTTGTGTAGATTTGGGAAGTTTTTTATAATTCTTTTATCTTTCTATGTTCAAATATTTATTTGGTTTGGTGCAATACAATGTAAGTTTCATTTATCAGTATGCAAACAAGGGTTATCAGTTTTCCTAAGTTAAAGTAGTCATTTATACAAATATTTGTTGAAGTGGTCGATGAATCTTAAGTAATTCATGGATTTTTTTGGATTGATTTCAATTGAATTATGTTGTATGGAACTTTTATCTTGATCTAAGGAAGTGCGCACTTAATGTCTATGGTGTTTTGCATGGGTATTGGTCGACCTTATGTTTAACACTACATGGAAGACTTGTGGAAGCATCTTGAAGTGTGTTGGGATATATTTGGTTCCTAATTAAGGATTTGTGTAGGTTTCCTTTCCTTCCTATGCATCACGGGAGTGTTTGGGTGCCAAGCTATTTCAAATTTAAATGTGTAATGACTAGTTGTCAACTTTCTCCAATGATGTTCAAAATTTTGAAGAAGAGGTTGATATAAATATGTATGATGTTGATGCAAGAGTGTGGAAGAAAGAGTAAGAAGAGAGATATATGTGAGATTGTTGTGAGTGAAGTGTAATGAGATGAAAATTTGAGTAGAGCAGTGTGAGTTTCATGTTAGGGTTCTAAAGGCAGTGAGTTGAAGGCATCTAATATATTTCATGTGAGACTACCAAAGTGTGTGAGAAATTGTGGTGGACTCCTTGCTGCATTGAGAAGTGTTTCTCTATAAAACATTCTTCTTCTATCTTTTTGTATTCTTTTTGTGGCAATGATCCTTGGAATGAGCCATTTTGGACTGTGTTTCCTATTCTAGCAGTGAACCTCTATATTCGATTTTTGAAATATTTATATTGTGAGCTAATCCTCACCATTGTTTTTCCCTCATTGGGTTTTTCATGTAAATTTGGTGTTCATATATGCTTGGTTTTACTACTTTCAATTTTTTTAATAACATTTTATAATTAAACACATTAGTGTTGATGATGATGTCACTCTAGCAATAGTATAGATAAATTCCACACACGAAAACCATGAATAACCTATCTTGTTGAAATACTTAACCAGGGCAACCTTAGGGTGTGTCCATGCAATTGGAAAAGGTTGAATTAGCTTAATCCCAAGTCTCTGGTAGTTAGGTCTTGACCTTACTAGGTTCACTTTAGGGTATAATGTGATAATTTTGTTAATATCAAGGGGTATATAGTTATCTCCAATTTTATTATTATTTCCAGTTTTGTTAAGAATCATGAGCATTAGATACAAGATTTCTAGTTCGATCATAAAATAATCTCATGAAATCAAAAGATTTACAATAAAATTTCATGCATATCAAACAATTTTGTTATCACTTAAATAGATTTATCTTTAAGCATTCAACAACTTCATAGAAAATGAAATATTCTCAATAAATTTCTATTCATTCATCTATTTTTTGGAACATTTTCAGAAATTTAAACATCTAATCTAACATAAAGCATCAAAATACTAAAAAAATAAAATTTCTCTTGATTATTCTCCTCGCATGGCCCAATATATAACCAAATCAAAGAAAATTTCTTTATACTTCACCAGATTCCTTCACAACTAGGCATAAAATGGTGCGATATTTTAAAGAAGGGGGTTTTAGTTAGGACACTAAGTAGGTTCTGTATGCACCCTTAAATAGTGAAACATATAGTTTTGTTTGGCTGAACTAACAAAACCAAGTGGCTATCAAATTAGCTTCAATATTGATTAAATTCTATGTGCATATAGGTTTTCAGTTTGGAATGATTTAGAAAATAGGAAAAAAGAAAAAAACTTAGAGAAGTTTTGGCTCTTCCGACATCGACGAATTCTGAACTTAACTTAAAAAGAAGTATCCCCTGGCCTTTTATAGAAGTAATACATAGGTAGGATAAGAAAAATACATGATAGGAAATCCAAGGGATGAATCACATCAAGGTAGAT
This sequence comes from Sequoiadendron giganteum, assembly GCA_007115665.2. Lineage (NCBI taxonomy): Eukaryota > Viridiplantae > Streptophyta > Pinopsida > Cupressales > Cupressaceae > Sequoiadendron > Sequoiadendron giganteum. Next base: position 464,805,600 of record CM021105.1, on the reverse strand, counting down.
GGAATTTGGTGATTGGAAAGAGAATTGCAAATGAAGTCAATGAAGGTCAACCTCCATCTGCACATTGAAGTCCTTCAAGTTTTTTATCTTGTTGTTATCAAGGTTCCTTCTTGGAACCAAACAAATCCACCCAAAAAGAATGTAAGAAATTCCCATACATACATAATGATTAGGTGGAATTCTTGTTCCTACATTTAGGTCCATACTCGGTTTGAACATTCCAGGAATGAGTAATCCCCAGAATGAATACACTTCTTTGCCTCATGCTTAAAATCCAGAATCCCAGTTTCCCTGTATCTAGTGCCCCTTTATGATGAGCTCTATTCTTGAATGAGCTTTCAAAGTGTATTGTGGAAATTGGTAACACCATAAGATCTACCTGCAACTTTAGCTTTCCTAACCTTCCATACCCCAACTCTACATCGCAACCTACTTCTCCTACAATCACAAATTCCATTTATTAAATCCATTTCAAAAACAAATTATATAAAAAAAATCTCATATAAATAAAACCATCATTAATTCATTGTCATACAAGCCCATTATAAATAACATGCTTTTAATAAAATAAAAAATTCTAATGTGACTATCCTTTTATACTGTGTCACCAGACCATCAGACCTCTTAGATAACCTTAAAATTTAAAACTTCACTTTGCATTGTTACCCGGTACCTAGTACCCGGTATTCAACTTTACCCATGATTTTCCCAAGCTTCGGTTTTACCGGACCTCGAATCTTGGACTTGAACACTTTTCTTAACACTTGCATTACCTTTTGTATCTCTAACATTCTTGATTATCGGTACCCAAAACACTTATATTACGAAGTACTCTTTCAAAAAGATTTCTCTTTGCTTTTCACTTTCAGTGACCTTTCCAACTAGCCATCACCTCTCATAAGCATTAGTTTTCACTTGGGGTCCCCAAGCCTTGGAGTCTTGGGGCATGTTGTGAGACCACACAACAACTTGCAACCAATAAAACCAAATTTAAACCAAAACTTGAGATTAAATCACCAAATGTAAATCATAATTTATACATATTTTAAAACAATAACACTTTAACTTTACCTAGATTCTGACATAAAAATAGTAAAATTCCTCTGGAAATATCCATCTGTGCTTTGATTAATTCCATTTTTTGGAACTCAATGAAAAAATTTAGTTCATTGACATTGAACTACGTAATTTAGTAATCCTCCAAAGCCAACCATGGATAGAGCCTTGTTGCTAGTCAAGCGTCCATAGCCCTGACAAGTTTATCTCTGTAATTCCCCTAAACAGAGCTCTATTGCTAGCCAAGTGTCTATAGCCCTAGTAGAGATATTTGGATAGCATAAAGAGTTGATTTTTTTGATATGTCATTGTTAGCCATTTTCTCTTTTTGATATTTCATTGATAGCTCATTTCAACTTGCAAAGCAATGAAGCCCACTATTAAGTTGGGAATTATAGTGGTAGTGAAGGTTACCTTTTGTTTTTTCATTCAATGCAAATCCCTTCTTCATTTCACTACTTCCCAAAAACTCATATAACAATTCCCTGTTGGTTTGTATTTTCGGCTAAACTTTACCACCTTTATGCCAAATCTTAGCTGGCTGCAACTTGGCATATGTCAGAAAATATGCATAAATTAAAATTTAGTTGCAAACAACTTAATCATCAGATTTAAATCTAAATTTAGAATCATTATTTACCACCCTTCCAATCAAGTTTTATGGAAACTACTAAATACTCGGCTAGCACTTCTGATTTCACGGTGCTACACCACATTAATGGATCAAAAAAGGCATGATGACATTTAAACATTATCACACTATTCTGCATTAAATTCACATGCCTCAATACACACATATCATTTCTTTAAAATTTCCTAGGTGATGACATGTGTTTCCTTATCGGCTTCATTTTCATTTTCTCTTTTCACAGATAAGCACCTTCATGATTAATACAGCTTAATAAAAACACATTGAAATGACCACCATTACAATTTGAAATCTTTAACTTGCTTGATTCACAATATTTGTACTGGACAAATTTGAAGCAAATTGTCACCGATTGTATGTAAATATTGATTTGATTTAACATTCTGCTCTACAGAAACTCATCCAGTTGCCACCTTGCTTACGATTTACAAGATTTCAATCTAGGCAACTATGTACTCCAGCTTCCTCATGGTTTTCTATAAATTTAGAATTTCTCTCGAATTGTTCACACTTCTACTTTTCCTTCTTTTTTTATTTTGTATTTTATGTTCTATTAATGCTTTCTTACTTCCAAGTCATGGATATTCCAATTTTCTTGACCTTTCCTCACCACTAGAATGTTTTCTTGGGTCATATCACAACTTAGAGGCTTGAAAAGGTTTTCTTCATTCAGACTACTAGTTTTACTATTTCAAACTTGTGCTTAGTCCTTGGGGAACAATATTTGGAATCCAAAGCTTACTACTAGTTTCATTCCGACTTTTCTTTTCACTTTGTAGCCTCACTCCTAGACATTAGGCTTCTTATTGAAGATGTTCACTCAGCTGCAAATATGATAGTACGACCTAGATACTTGGAGAATCTGGATATTGTTCTATCTATTACACACTTGACCATTAGAATTCATTCCACGGATGATATTCCTCAGTTCTTCGAACACGGGGAAGTGGTTCCACTTAGGTTGTTCTTGACTGATCTCCATAGTCTTGACTTTGAAGTTCACCAAGAAATTGCCTACCTATGATATTTAGCTCTAATGGACAATGCATCCCAGATCGAATGAATGGTTAATTTTGTTTGTATCTCAACTCCCTCTCTTTTCTTTTTGATCTTTTTACAACAAGAATTTTGATACTTCTATGTATATATTTCACACACACACACACACATATATATAGATTTTTCATACATTTTAAAGTGTGTGGTTTTATCACTTTTCTATTTCATAGCACAATGTTATAAATGTTTGAATTAACTCTCATGTGTATGATAAGTTAAGTATAATTTTCCAATGCAAAGGGCCAAATAGAAAAAGAAAGAAAAGAAGAAAAAAAGCAAAAAAAAACCCTACAAAAAATCAAATTAACCCTAACTAACCAAAATTCTAATCTAACAAATGACTGACCCTAAGAAAGAAATTTATTTTAAGTTCAACAACTATTTCCATTGTTGTTTTGGTACAAATTATAGGAGGTTTGTCCTTGAATTTACTAAAATAAATTTCAAATGTCCTACTATAACAATGAATTTCTTTATATTTTCTGCATTTAACAAACATAAATTCAAATGTGTACTTACCAACAACTTGGCTCATATGTATGAAAATGACCTCATTAAAGGTTGATCACACACACCTTCTCTGTCTCATCAATACTCTACCTTGTTTCAACCTTGGTTCATGGTTTTCCTCTTTATTTTGTTCAATTCCATGAACGGTTGTGTCCATTTCTTGATTCTCTTCTCCTCTAAAAATTTTCATGTCTTCGGCCTTGTCATCACTTTGAACTTTGTTAGACCAAACGATATCACAATTTATAATGTTATCAGAGAGAGAAAAAGTAAAACCTTGATACTTTGTATCTTGCACAAAATCAAGAAAATTTCCTTTTTTAGCTTGCGAATTTTCAATTTGGAATGAAAACACACATCTCCTACTCAATTTTCCTGCACCTTCTCTTCACTTACGTTTTCCACATATGAAAAGAATGATGACTCATCGATATCATTTCCTCATTTTTGGTGCAATATTTTTGAGTCTTGACATCCTCACCTACCTTCCTACAAAACCTTAAGACTTTCTTCATAACAATTGTAGTTATCAAACCATTTTCATATATTAGTTAATTTTTTAACATTTTTCAGTTCTAGTAGGGTTATAATATTTTTCAAGATTCAACACATTTCTCATTAATAATCTCTTTCTTTTAGTAGTTAGAACTTATTCCATTAATGGAATCACCTTATGTGTAGCCAAACTTACCATAGTTAAAAAAATTCACAATTGAGTTCACCGTGATCAGTTGTATTATAAATTTGGCACTCAGTGACTCTACCAAAGGTGAGAAAACTCAAAGGATGTAATCTCTGGCTAATAATTTTTAAGAGTTTTTCAACTTCCATTTTCAAAACACTAGCTTGCATTATACTTTCACCTTAAAAGCTACCTTTATACTTGGAACCAATACAAATTCTTAAACAAAACACAAAGATAATGATATGAAGAGAAAAAATGAAATGTGGCCCTCCTTCTAATGCTAGTTCCTGGTGATGAAGATGTCACTCGTAGCAATAGTGTAGATAAAGTCCTCATAGGAAAACCATGAAGAACCTATCTTCTTGAAAGATTTAACCAGGGCAACCTTAGGGTGTGTCCGTGTAATTGGAAAATGTTGACTTAGCTTAATCCCAAGTCTCTAGTAGTGAGGTCTTGACCTTACTAGGTTCACTTCAGGGTATGATGTGATAATTTTGTTAATCTCAAGGGGTATACGATTATCTCCAATTTTATTATTATTTTCGGTTTCATTAAGAATCATGAAATCAAAATATTTGCAATAAAATTTCACGAATATCAAACAATTTTTCTATCACTTAAGTAGATTTAGCTTTAAGCATTCAACAACTTCATAGAAAAAAATATATTTTCAATAACTCTAAATTCATTTATCTATTTTTTGGAACATTTTCAGAAATTTAAACATCTAATCTAAAATAAAGCATTAAAATACTAAAAAAAAAAATTTCTCCTAGTTATTCTCCAAGCGTTCCCCAAGATATAACCAAATCAAAGCAAACTGCTTTATACTTCACCAGATTTCTTTACAAATAGGCATAAAATGGTGTGATATTTTAAAGAAGGGGGATTTAGTTTGGACACCGAGTAGGTTTTGTATGCACCCTTAAATGGCACAACACACAATCTTGTTCAACTAAACTAAAAAAACCATCTACAAAGATACATGAGATAGGTAGCTATCAAATTAGCTTTGATATTGATTAAATTCTATGTGAATACAAGATTTTAGTTTAAAATGATTTAGAAAATAGGAAAAAGGAACAAAACTTAGTGAAGTTTTGGCTCTTCGACATCCAAAAATTCTAAGCTTAACTTAAAAATAAGTATCCCCTAGCCTTTTATATAAGTAAGACATAGGTAGGATAAGACAAATACATGAGAGAAAATGCAAGGGATGAATCACATCAAGGCACATGAAATGTGGTGATTGGAAAGAGAATTGAAAATGAAGTCAATGAAAGTCAACCTCCATCTGCACGTTGAAGTCCTTTGGGTTTTTATCTTGTTGTTATTAGGGTTTCGTCTTGGAACCAAAAGAAATTGCCCAAAAAGAATGTAGTAAATTCCCATACATATAGAATGATCAGGTGGAATTCATTTTCCTAAATTCAGGTCCAAACTCAGTTTGAACATTCCAGTAATGAGTAATCCCCAAAATGAATACACTTCTTAGCCTCATGCTTAAAATCCAGAATCCCAGTTTCCCGGTATCTGGTGTCACTTTGCAACAAACCCTATTCTTGCATGATCTCCCAAAGCATATTGTTGAACTTTCTAACACCATCGGATCTTCTTGCAACTTTAGTTTTCCTAACCATCCATACCCAAAATCTGCATCACAATCTGCTTCTCCTGTAATCACAAATTCCATTTATTAAACCCCTTTAAAAAAACATTTATATAAAAAATATCATGTAAATAAAACCATCATTAATTCGTTATCACACAAGTCTAGTATAAATAACATGCTTTCAATGAAATAACAAATTCTTACATGAATATCCTTTTATACTGGGTCACTAGACCATCAAACCTCTTAGATAACCTTAAAATTTAAAACTTTTCTTTGCATTGTTACTCGATACCCGGTATTCAGCTTTACCCATGATTTTTTAGGACTTCAACTTTACCAAAACTTCCATCTTTACTGGACCTCGACTCTCAGACTAGAACACTTTTCTTAACACTTGCATTATTTTTTGCATCTCTAACATTCTCAGTTCTCGACACCTGATACCCAAAACACTTGAATTATGAAGTACTCTTTCAAAAAGATTTTTGTTTTCTTTTCACTTCTAGTGATCTTTCCAACTAGCCAACACCTACCATAAGCATTAGTTTTCACTTGGGGTCCCCAAGCCTTCAAGTCTTGGGGCGTGTTGTGAGACCACACAACAATTAGCAGAGTAAAATTTTGTGAATTTTTGTAGATCTAACTTCTGTGGAGGGTTTTAAAGGTTAAAAGTGATACAACTAACTCACCCCCCCTCTTAGTTGTCTTGTTTAACAATTGGTATCAAAGAGAGGTTCCTTGGAAGAAGAGCTTAACCACTTAAGGTAGATCTGAGATGGCGAGAAAGATTACTTTGGATTGCCCTAAATTTGATGACATAGATTATGCATTTTGGTAAACACAAATGGAAGGCTATTTGTCATCACATGGATTTAAAGTTGAAAAATCATATAATACTACATATGTTCCACCTCAAAATGGTCCAAGTACAAGTGTATAGATCAAGGCACATGATTCAAATTCTAAGGAAAGGTTTCTTATTACGAATGATCTTTCAAAAATTGAATTAGTTAAAGTTATGAGTTTGAAGACTACTAAAGAAGTGTGGGATAAGCTAGAAATCATATGTGAAGGAGATGAAAAAGTTAAACAAGTGACGTTGTAGATCTTGAAGGAAAAATTTGAGGCCTTATAGATGTCTAAAGATGAATCAATCACAATCTACATGTATAAATTTGATGAGTTGGTAAGTGCAATGAGAGGTCTTGGTGCACAAGTCAAATAATCTAAAGTGGTAAATAAATTTCTTAGATCTCTTCCTAACTATTATATTTAAAAAGTTCCTTCTATTGAGGAAGTTGTAAATCTTGGTAATTATTCTAGAGATCAGATGATTGGTACACTAAATTCTTTTGAGATGAGGAAAAATGGATTAAAAAATGGCACAAACAAAAATGTAGAGAATTATTTTAAAGCCAGTACATTAGACAATATTGAAGAACCAGATAAGGAATATCTAGATAATGTGGAAGCTAGCTTTGTGATAAGAATGAAGAAGGTCACCAATAATTACAAGGGTAAATTAACTTTCAAATATTTTAGCTATGGTGATATAGGTCATTATGCTTCAAGATTTCCAAAAAGAGTTGGAAGAAATAAAAAAATATAGAGAAGGCAAAGATAATAAAGGAAATATGGTCAAAAAATCATATTATGTTAGTGAAGATGTTGGAATTTCTAATGATGAGTCTTATTATGGATATTTTGACGACAATGAATGCTTGTTCTTGGCTTTAAAAGATGAATCTACTTCTGCTAACACTAAAAGATGTGTGAAGGAATGTGCTTTGGAGAAAGTTGAAGGTATTGTGGTTTCTTCTCTTTATGCTAAACAAGAGAAGAAATATTGGTTTGTTGATAGTGGTTTCTCAGATCACATGACCAATTAAAAAATTAAGTTTGTTAAACTTGAAAAATATGAGGGAAGCTTACTTAAGTTTGGAGATGATTTTGGTGCTAAGATCTGTGGGATAAGTTAAATTAGTTTTTATGGCAAGCATAATATTGGTGATATATACTATGTTAAGGGTTTGCTACATAATATCTTGAGTGTTGGGTAGATGTATAGTAAGGGATATAATCTTGCGTTCAAGGATGAAAAATGTGAAATCAAAAAAGGATCTAAAACTATAATTTTTGCTGGTAAGAGGACTAAAGGTGTTGATGGGCATTGTTTTATGTCTTAGATTAATGACAATTGGTTATGGCATCAAAGGATGTCTCATATGAATTTTGACAACATGGTGAGAATCAATACAATACAAGTTGTGAGAGATTTACCAAGAATCATAGAGTGAGTTAATGTTGTTTGCAAGAATTATCAGTTCTGAAAGCATACAAGAAAAACCTTCAGAACAAAGGAAGAATCTACTATTGGACTATTGGAATTGATTCATACAAATATTTGTGGTCCTACAAGGGTGAGAAGTCTACAAGGTGATAGGTATTTTATCATTTTGTTGATGATTATTCTATAATTACATGAGTCACTTTTCTTAGAGAAAATTTTTATACATTAGACAAATTCAAGACATTCAAAGCTATGGTTGAAAATGAAATAGATTTTAAAATAAAAATTTTGAGGTTTGATAGAGGTGGTGAATTCACTTCTAAGTAGCTTAACATGTTTTGTGAAGTTCATTGAATAAGAAGACAATTGTTTGCACCCTAGAACTCTTTATTAGAATGGAGTTATCGAAAGGAAGAATAGGACAATTCAAGAAGCTACTAGAATAATGATAACAAAGGTAGGTCTATCAGAATTCTACTAGAGAGAAGCAACTCACACTACTATTTATGTGCTCAACTGAGTTCAAGAAAAAGCTAATAGAACTAAGACTCCCTGTGAGCTATGGTATGGAAAGATTTTTATTGTTAAGTATTTTAAGTTATTTGGAAGAAAATGTTATATCAGGAGAGATGAAGAGAATCAAGGAAAGTTTGATGTGATATTTGATGAGTGTATCTTCCTTGGTTACTCTACAAGAAGCAAAGCTTATATATGTTACAATAAAAGGTTGAGAAAAGCTATATAAAGCACAAATGTCAAGGTTGATGAAGCATTGGAGAATTAAAATGAAGTTGATGAATATGTGTTAGATGAACTTGATTGCAAAGAAGAAGAGGAAAAGGTTGAAGAACAAGAAATGAAAAATGAAGAGGAAGAAGCTCTGGAAAAGGATCCTAAAACCCATAAATATGTGCAAAAGAATCATTCTAAATATCAAATCATTGGAGACAAGAGGAAAGGTGTATTGACAAGAAGAAAATTTGCTGAAGTTTGGGTAAATTATTGCATACTTTCTAAAGTTGAACCTAAGGAAATGAGTGAGGCATGTAAGGATGAACATTGAATGAAAAAAATGCAAGAATAACTTATGAAAATCGAGAAAAATGAAACTTGGAAATCAGTTCCTAGACAAACAAATAAGAACATAATTGGAAGCAAGTGGGTTTTCAAAAACAAAATGAGCTGAGAATGGAGAAGTGATAAGAAACAAGGAAAGGCTTGTGTGTAAAGGATACTCACAAGTAGAAGGTATAGAATTTCAGGAGACATTTGCTCTAGTGGCTAGAATGGAAGCTATTAGAATATTTTTGGAATTTGCAACACATAAATATTTTAAGGTTTATCAGATGGATGTGAAGTCTACTTTCTTGAATGGAGAGTTGGAAGAAGAAGTTTACATGGAACAACTAGAGGGATTCTAGTTGTTAGATCAACTGGATATGGTCTATAGATTGAAAAAATATTTATATGGATTGAAGCAAGCTCCTAGAGCTTGGTATGCAAGGTTAGATAGATATTTGATTCAACAAGGTTTTAGCAAAGGTATTGCGGATAAAAATATCTATTTCAAAATTGAAGATGACAAGATCTTGATAGTAGTTGTGTATGTGGATGATATTATACTTGGTGGAAATGAAACTATGTACAAGATGTTTGCTGAAGAAATGCAGAAAGAGTTTGAGATGACTATGTTTGGTGAGATGAATTTCTTCCTTGGACTGCAAATCAATCAAATAAACAAAGCGATTTTCATTTGACAATCCAAGTATGCAAAGAAATGTTGAACAAGTTTCGGATAGATGGTTCCAAACCAATATGCACTCCTATGGTAATTGGCTACAAATTGAGTAAGGATAATGATTCACCTAAGGCTAGTAAGAGTAATTATAGATCCATGATTGGTGGATTGTTGTATGTAATTGCTATTAGACCAGATATCATTCATGTGGTTTGTACTGTGGATAGATTTCAAGAGGATCATAAAGAAACACATGTTGCAATTGTTAATAAGATATTCAGATATCTAAAAGGAACTCGAGATCTTGGCTTATGGTATCTTAGGGATACTAACTTCACGCTAATTGCTTATACAAATACAGATTGGATAAGTTGTGTTGATGATAGAAAAAGTACAAGTGATGGTTCATTCTTTCTTGGATGCAGATTGTTGTCATGGTTAAGTAAAAAGAAAAAATTAGTTTTGTTATCTATTGTAGAGCATGATTATATTGCTGCAACATCTTACTACACACAATTTTTGTGGATAAAACAAATATTAAAGGATATCAAAGTTATCTATGATGATTGACCATCTCTATTTTCTATGATAATACAAGTGCAATTAACATTTTAAAGAATTCAATGGTGCACTCAAGGACAAAGCATATATCAATCAAGTTTCACATTTTGAGAGAGAAGGTCATGGAGAATGAAGTAAACCTTGAGTATGTACCTACAAAGGATTAGATTTTTGACATATTTACTAAGGCACTTCCTAAAGATACTTTTGAGTATCTTCAACAGAAGTTGGGGGATATTTCCCCTCCTTTCTTGAACTAGATGCATATGGAGATGCATCAGTCCAATGGATCTATGGATCTATCTTCTTTTCAGATTGATGCTTGGTGGCTACCTCTTAGGGGGAGGCGGTAGTGTCATGTGTTGTCATTGTGAAATTGAATACATATACTCCAAAGGGGGAGTATTCAATGCTGATATAGATCTTGGTTCAATGTCAAAAAGAGAGAATAATGAAAAATATATTTTTTCTTTGCCATTGATGTTAAAGGGGGATAAAAAGTATCATCTGAAAAAGCTTATTCATTCAAAAAAATTGTAGGAATTTTTTTTCAGAACTATTGTGTTGTCTTTGATGGTTTTTCACATCATGTGTTTCCATCATTGACAAAGAGGGGGATTGTTGAAAGTATGAAGGTTTTTTTAATGATTTCAACTAGTTGGTGTTGTCATTGATGTCAACTATGTGTGGAGGAAGTTGTTTATTGATTGTATATGTTGAGGATATTGATAAAATTGTAATAAAGAAGGTTTGTTGTTTGTGCATGTATAGTTGAAATGTTGAAGAAGTGTTGTGAGTACATGGAGTTATCTTTATGTTTCTACATATAGAAGTATGTTATATTGAAGTAATTTGTTGAAATTATGTCTCTAGTACTTTGTATCCAAGTGGTTTTGATAAAATGTGATAAATAAAGAAAACAATGTGTTGCAGGTATTCAGCATATGCTCAGGGATGTGCTTCATGTTTATTCTTTGTTGATTCTATGCTTATGTGGATTTGAGGTATTATTCATAATTATTGTTGGTTTCTATATCAATAATTTGGGCTTCTGGATCATTGTATAGTGCAAGATATTTTCACAAGTGTGTCAACCATTCATTCAGTGATGTTCTCTGTTGTTTGGGAGAAATGTATTTTCTCCACATTTCTCGGCTATTTGGATTTAAGTTGTGCAGATCTGGGAATTTCTTTATAATGTTTTTATCATTTTGCGTTTAAATATTTATTTGATTTGGTGTAGTACAATGTAAATTTCATTTATCAGTTATCTTGAGTTAAAGTAGTTGTTGATGCAAACCTTGGTTGAAGTGGTTGATGAATCTTAAGTAATTCATGAAATTTTTTGGATTGATTTCAAGTGAATAATGCTTCCTGAAAATTTTGGCTTGATCTAAGGAAGCGTGTACTTAATTTCTAAGGTGGGTGATCCCACAATAGTGGTTTACAATTTTTGGCCAAATTGGACACTGAAATTATTATTTTTAACTAAATCTTCACATTTGGGCACCTATAGAGGCTAAACCGTGAGGAATTTGGAGATGACGCAAACTAGAGTTTCATCACATTTTGTCTCTAGATACTAAAAATATTCTTTTCAAAATTTTTGGAATCAGATTGCACTTCTTTTTCCATCTCCCATGAAAACTGGTATTTTTTAGAAAACAACATTTTTAAAAACTGACACACACTGTATAATGCATAAATTTTTTTCCATATTTTTTCTTTAATCAAGTTTTGAATTCAAACCAATTACAACCCAGACATAGTGTGACCATATAACGTGTACATTATTTTGTATATATCAAAATTCAATTTATTTTTTTGTTGGATCAAGGACTTCAATATCTAGTGCACTCATATTTTTTAATTTTATTTTTTGATAATCTACTATTTTTCCACATGTGCAAGACATAGACCTACATTTTCAATGAAAAACCTATGTTTAATAAAACTAAAAAAATAAATACATAATAAAACCAAAACATATTAAAATTATATTCATTGGATAGCTCGTTCTGAGGACTACTTAATTCTAGTTGGGTTTATGAAGGTTCCTCCATTTTCATCCTCAACCTGAGCTCTGAAGTGCCAAAATTTAAGTTTTTTTTTGTGTCTCAGGGGGGGATGAGGGATAAGGGAGGTTCGTGTGAACCCCTAGGGGTTCACTCGAACCCCTTTCCAATGCATTTTTTTTTTTTGGCGGCCAAGATTCAAAGAGATTCGCTTGAACCCTGGTTTGAGCGAATCCCTTATGGGTTCAGTCAAACCAGTAGGTTTGTACAAACCCCCAAAATCACATTTTTTTCCTTGGGGTCCTTTTTTGTGAGTTTTCCTTCCTCACTTGAATTGTAAACCACTATTGTGGCTTCACCTAGGTGTTTTACATGGGTGTTGGTCGACCTTGTTTTTAAAACTACATGTGAGGCTTGTTGAATTTTTTTAAGTGTGTTGGGATCTATTTGGGTCCTAATTAAGGATTTATGTTGGCTATGTTTCATTCCTATCCATCGCAAGAATGTTTGCATACCAACCTATTTCAAATTTAATTTTATAACAGCTAGTTTCCAACTTTCTCCAATGTTGTTCAAAGTCTTAAAGAAGATGGTTATATAAATATGTATGATGTTGATGCAAGAGTGTGGAATAAAGAGTGAGAAGCAAGAGAGATACAATATTGTTGTGAGTGAAGTGTAATGAGATGTCAATTTGAGTAGAGCAGTGTGAATTTCATGTTAGGGTTCCAAAGGTAGTGAGTTGAAGGTATCTGATATCTTTCATGTGAGTCTGTGAAGGTGTGTGAGAAATTGAGGTGGGCTCCTTGTTGCATTTAGAAGTGTTTCTTTGTGTAACATTTTTCTTCTATCTTCTTGTATTCTTTATGTGGTTGTGAGCCTTTTTAGACAATGTGTCCTATTCTAGCAATGAGCCTCTGTATTGAATTTTGGAATTATTAATATTATGAGAAAATCCTCACCATGTTTTTTCACTCATTGGGATTTCCATGTAAATTTACTATTCATATGTGCATGGTTTTACTACTTTTAGTTTTTGTTACTGCATTTAATAATTAAACACATTAGCAGAGTAAAAGTTTGTGAATGTTTGTAGATCTAACTTTTGTGGGGGCTCTTAAAGGTTAAAAATTCTACAACTAATTCACCCCCCTTCTTAGTTGTCTTCATTCAAAAATCCACATTTGATGCACCACATCTCATCCATTCTACACTGCAACTAATTATCACCAGAAAGAAAGGTATAAGTTTTGATGTCTATTTTCCACTTTCTAATTTCAATAAGGTAGAGATTTTACGTTACTAATCTTTTGTTTCTAGTTTGTGGTGGTCACTTGGGAGATCTATAACATTTCATTTATTTCTTTAAAATAAAACCTATCTTGAACACTTCCTTTGGTGCTTTAAAATTTACCTACAATTCTCACTTTTTGATTAGGTTTTAAAATGAATAATTTGGACTGAACATGCAACACTTCATTTTGGTGCTATACATTTTATATAGAACTTGCACATTTACATTGGTGCATTAAAAAGAGAAAGTGTATACTGTATTTTTTGAGCTTGCACACATGTGAGTCAATCCATTGAAAGTGTATTGGGTTAGTGCAAGAAGTTGGGTCCACGAAGAGGGGAAGTTTCGGCCAAAAAAAAAATCTCGCAGAAAACACATATGCATTATTAAAAAATGCATACGCGCTATTAAAAAATACGTATGCATTATGCATTGGGTACCAGAGCCTAAAAAAATGCATATGTGTTATAAAACGCGTACATGTTATAAAATGCGTACGCGTTTTTGAGTGCATACAAGCCATTTATTTTTTTTAAAATGATTTTTAGAAACGCGTACGCGTTTTAAAACGCATACATTTTTTTCTTTATAGAAATGAGTACGTGTTTTAAAACGCGTACGTTTTTTTCTTTATAGAAACGCGTACGCGTTTTTCTTTTCAAAATGCGTACGCGTTTCTAGAAAGCATTTTTTTTTTTAAATAATCAAACAAATAAAGAGCGCATATGCGTTTTGTAATGCGTACACATTTTTAAAAATGCATACGCGTAATTAAAAAATTGAATCTCCAACCCACTTGCAGCCTTGGTTTTAGGCTCGGGAAAGGCTTGGCAACCCGAGCCTTAGCCTTTGACCTGCAACTAAAAAACTAAGGCAGATTGAAGAAGAATGTCCATCTTTAACAATATGGTTGATGGACTTTTTTTCTGAATCAATCTATAAAATTAAAACCCATTACGGATCACAATTTCTAGTTTTGAAATATATAATTTTTATTAATATTAGATTATATTTGATATTTTTAAATTAATTTCAAAGAAAACTAGTCCTTAAACATGAAATATCAGACTTTTTTTGTTTTTCAATAACTTTTTTTTGGTGATGTTTCTTGTAAAATAAATTATATAACATCAATCTTTAGACAATTCTTTACAGAATGAAAAAAAAAAGTTTCAAAAAATGTTTAGTTTAGGTCAAATTATGTTGTCCGTACACATTGATTTTTAAAAACAACAATTAAGGCCAATAAAAATTTAATAAAAAAAAAAATATTCAACAAAAAATTAAAAAAAAAATTCCTCACCAATATTCATGTTGTTAGCTCTCTTTCCTCAAAAGGGATTAGCAAAATACTTTTATTTGGGTCAAAAAGTGGTGTCCGTACACGTGCATGGTATGGTAAAAAAACAGGGACATTTAAAAAGTGGTTTTTATAGATCCCTATCAAAATTTAATTTCTACAATTTGGGTATTTGAACAATTTACATATTTAGAAACTAGATTCAAAATTCAAAATTTCATATTGCTAATTTTTTAAAAAATTCATTGTGTAAGTGCCTCAAATTTTCAGTCCAAGTGTGACAAATTATGAAAAACAACAAAAACACTTCCACTTTTTGAGCTTTTTGTGGACCCAACTTCTTACATCAGCCCTATTGTCTAAAGTCTCCTCTTTGCTTGCACACCTCATGTCTTCCTAGGTGATGAGAAATAAAAATAAATAAAACTTTCCCTTTTTATTTTAATTAGGTGGACTTCCTGGGAGTTCATCCTAGGGTTCAACCACAAGCACATGTTTCTTATAGGCTATATAAAGGGGAAAAAACCAAAAGGTGAGGTATATCCATTTGTGGCATATAGAGTGTTCCTTAGCAGTCCTAGGTGATTCCAGACACGGGTTAGAGACATTGGTCTTGTGTTGGTCGTATGTCATGGTGTTCTTAGGAGTTCCTTCACTATGAACCCTTGTTGTAGAAGCCTAAAGTCCTATTTGGTCATATCTTATAAGTGGTGCAATACGACATGATCAATGAGTGAATCTACATACCATGTACTCTCTTGGGTCAAGATAGTCTTTTTGGGTTGCTAGTAATAACCTGCCAATGGAATATATCGATGACCCTCTGTCAATGGACATCTACTATCTACCTTCATGTAGAAAAAGTAATTTAAAATCATTCTAATTGTTCAAATATCTGATCTTTTTTAGTATTTACCCCTTTAATGGGAGGTGGGCCTACTTTAACATTACAAACCCAATCTACCACTAATTAAGTTGTGAATGTTCTTTGGGGTCTGTTATTACTAGTAAATCTAATTGGCCTTAGGCCTTATCTTTGTCACCTACTATTAAAAGTTGTGACTAAAAAACTTATATACACTATTTTTTTGTGTTTTTCACAATTGAATCAAATCAAAAATTTGAAAAATAATCAAGATCCTAGGGTTCCTTAGAGATTTTTTTCTAATCAAACCATTGCACCACATTTGTTAGCCTATGCACAACAACTATGTATCTACACCACAAAAATAGTATGAAACATTTGTTAGCTCCTATGATGTATTTTTCAGTTAGAAAGCCACATCTCTTTCTCTATAATGGGTGATCCCACAATATTGGTTTACAATTTCTAGCCAAACCGGACATTGAAATTATTATTTTTAACTAAATTTTCACATTCAGGCACCTATAGCGGCTAAACTATGAGGAATTTGAATATGATGCAAACTAGAGTCTCGTCATATTTTATCTCTAGATTCTAAAAATATTTTTTTTCAAAATTTTTGGAATCAGATTGTACTTCTTTTTCCATCTCCCATGAAAGCTGGTTTTTTTTAGAAAATAACATTTTTAAAAAGTGACGCACACCGTATAACGCATAACTTTTTTTCCATGAAGGATAAAAGTCTAATTATTTTTAATTTAGATTTTTAACTCCGATATCTAGTGCTTCCACTTGGTTAGATAGCTTTTTATTGAATAGTTTTTCTTTAACCAAGTTTTGAAGTCAAACCAATTACAATTTAGACATAGCGCGATTGTATAACGCATAACTTTTTTTGTATATATCAAAATTCTTTTTTATTATTGGATCAAGGACTTCAATATCTGGTGCACTCATATTTTTCAATTTTTTTTGATAATTTGCTATTTTTCCACATGTGCAGAACAGAGACCTTCATTTTTGGTGAAAAACCTATATTTAATAAAGCTAAAAGACCAAATACATAATAAAACCAAAACATATCAAGATTATATTCGTTGGATAACTCGTTCCAAGGAATACCTGATTCCAGTTGGGTTTGTGAAGCCTCCACCATTTTCATGTTCAAACTAAGCTTCGAAGTGAAAAATTTAGATTTTTTTTTGTGTCTGAGGGGGAGAATGAGGGATAAGGGGGGTTCGTAGGAACCCTTAGGAGTTCGAGCAAACCCCTAGGGGTTCACTCGAACCAGGGAACACCTCACATAATGCATTTTTATTTTGTTTTTGGGTGGGAAACTACGGAGTAGGTTCAATTGAACCTTGGTGTTGGTGTTTAAAAATACAATCCAGCTAGGATTTGCAATTCTCTAAGAGGTAGCCAATCTCTATTATAAAGAACCACAAAGGCTAGTGGCCAACTGATAGGAAATGGAATGGATACACATTTCCCCTGCACTTTGGGCTCTGTAAGACCTAGGGGGGGTAAACCTACACAATGTTTAAAACTTAATTCAATTGTATACACTGACATTGTTTTTTATAGCAGATAATTCCCAATGCAAAAATACTAAGGGAAGCATTGACAACTTTAAATTTGGCTAAATTCTCAATAGCTCAACCCTCTCTTAGCCATTGGAAAGCAGGACACACAACAGTCCAAACAATAAGAACAAGAATGATTTTACATTTAAAAATTGTTTCTGGGATGCACAAACTGAAAAATAGATCAGTGCCAATTCTGGGCCATGGAGTCAAACACATAAAATGAATTCTCCAACAAACAGTCTTTAACCAGTGGATTTAACTTGCTAATGCTTTGCATTAATTGTTAGTGGCTTGCACCAACAATCCTTCTCTTGATATCAATCAGATTCTTCTTATCAGATCCCATCTACACACCTGAAATCACAATCACATGCTCAAATCATTTTAACCATTTCCTTGAAACAAAACAATGAATAGACAAAACAATCTCATGAAACTTGAGATGATAAACTCAAAGACACTTTGTATTATTGAATTTATATAACTGAAAGTGTATAAAATAGAGACAATCTGATGACATTCATGAATGTGGAAACACCTTCATGATGTTAATTGCATAAACTAGCTGTATTTACTCTTGAATTCATAAAATTATAGCTTACAGACTCAAACAATGACTCAAAAAATACAAATCTCTATCTACCCAATCCAATACAAAAACTCAAAACCCTTTACAATGAGAGAATAATAGAAGCTATAGAAGAAGAAAGGCAAGCATGAGTAGCCCTAAATTCGATCTGGAATTGCTATCTAGAAGCTCCATTTACCGTTGATCAAACTGAAAAGAGTATTTCCTCCTTCTGTGGCAACAAACTTATTCCCTCAAAAATAGCATTTGCTCATCATTGCTCAGCAACAGAAAATCAGCCCATGTGGAGAATCTTCAAATTCACCCAACTAGAAAATATCTGTTCCCATGCAAATTTTGTTTCTGCCTTTTATTTTTGTTTACAATGCTGGAGCAATACCTTTATATCTAGAGTTGTTCTTTACTTTGCTGCACTTATATTTTGCATATTCACTTGTCTCCCCAGCAATATAAAATATTCAACATAGTGAATAATTTACTCAATGTATAAATTTATCCCCATCTTTAAAATTTACTCACGAGGCACACTTATATTTCAAATGCATTGCTCTATGAGAGCAATTAAAATGTAAGCCCGTAACTTTTACAGGGCACCATTTCAATATTTAAAATAAGTTCATCCTTAAAAATAAAAGCATTTAACTATTTACCCGTGCCCGTAAAAAATATTATCATTTTATTTCCTCCATTCTCATTTTCACCTATGGCTGAAAACATTTTACACCCGGGAACATACCTTGCTGCACCTCATGTTTATTTCTAGTGAAGACCTATTTTTGTGGTGAATTTACCTTACCCTTAATATTTTCCTTTTAAAATAAAATTTCATCTCCACATATCTGGCAAATATTTTAGCTTCCCCCGAAATCAAATTTTAAACAATGTATTAAAAATACATTGGGCCCACATCTCCATTTTTTTGGGCCACTTTACTCGTGCATTGAAGTATTATATTTAAAACAGAAACATTTTAAATAAGAAATATTATCGGCCCATTGAATAAAACTATATCCTTGCATAAAATTTTTATACGGGCCCACACTCCATGGAAAGAAATCTAGCACACCTCGCAAGACTTTTGATGACGTCCTCCATTTTCCCATGAGGTCCGCGAGCTGCGATGGAGATTGCTCCATGCTGCCTCATGCTCTGCTGGTCATTGATCTTGCTTTGTGTCATAATCCTCCTTGCACTGGTCGGCAATGTAGTTTCTCCTCCTTCTGTTGGTCATGCCTTCCCCTATTGGCCGCGCCTAGCTACCAAGTGAGCCTCCATTTCATGTCATGGGCTCACTTCCTCACTTGCTATTTTGTGCTTATCCCTAACATCAATGCTCGCCCTATGCAAGATTGGATGTCCATTCCTCTATTGTTTCTTCATTGTGCAAGCCCTCCACCTACATTTTGTATTTGTGCGAGCCTCCTCATACTACACTTGCTTCACTAGGCGTGAGTCTCTCCCATGGCGCGAGCCTCTTCATTGGCCAAGTGCATGGGCTCCATACTTCCTGAATGGTTTCTAACACCCTATCAACAAATGTATTTTGTTTGTACCTTGTTCCAGGCAGCGCACCTCTCACATCACTTGGCATGAGCTTTCCATCCCTATGTTGGCCGCAGGCTTCCACACTTTTAGTCACACCCTCCATTTCTTCCTTGCTTGGAAGTTCCTGAAGCCCTTTCAAACATCCATTTTGCACATAGCCTGCAATCCTAGCATCGATGCCCACCACAAATTTGAATGCTCATCACATGGGCCCCATTGGATTTGTTGTAGGTCACGCCCCATCAATTGGAACTTTGCAAGAAAGTTCCTAAAGCCCTTTCAACATTCTATTTTGTTGTGTAGCCTCTTTGTTGTAGGTCACACCCTCCTTTTCACTGGTTCGATGGAAATAGAGTGTGGAGTTTCTCTTTACAACTGCCAAGTGCATTTTCTTTGAAGTTTCAATGCATTTTCAACAAACAATTATATGCATATACCACTGTTGTGGGGTTCCCCTATTGGTGCAAGTAGGAAAGGAAATACCACAGCCATTAGCATTCGCATTAAAATCTCTAAAGACTTCAACAAACTAGAATTTCCTCAGACAATTTTGCTACATCTCCCACTGTTGGTGCAAACTTCTCTCCTATTCAATAACATCATTCATTTGAAAGCACCATCATCATGAAAATTTAGAAAATATCATCAGATGACCTTGTTACCTTTGAAGGCAGTCATGATTGTGCACCCCATATGCTAATCTCATCAAATCAATTTACTTGAAGTAATTACCCCAATGTAATGCTCAAGAATTCATAAATGTGTAAAGCATGTCGAGTCCCCATGTGGATCCGACTAATTTTTTTTTGTTTTCGAACAAGTTTCACCCTCAAATGACTTGACACAGCGTTTAGATGAATTTTGAAGTTGAAAAATGAGCTGGGTCTACATCAAAATCACCTTTTTGACAGTTTTGCAAAATGGTCAAAATAGGTCAAGTTACCTTAGGAATCAATCTGGGAAACTTGCGAAACAACCTCCGGGAGACATGAAAAATTGCAAGCATATAGTCATTTGACCCAAAAGTATAGGGAAAAAGACAGCTCAGAGAAATAGATCACGAGGAACCGGATACTAATCGGCAAAGTTGATCAGTTGGGCTTTTCTGAAACAACAGTTGTTGTGCACCAATTACAACTGATCCAACTGCCAGTTTGTAAAAATGGTGAATCAACTCTTGGCAAGCTGCCATCAGACATAGTGGAACATTAAGATACCTCGAGCATTTGTGCAAAAGGAATTTTCTTGAATCATCATTGATCAAAAGTTATTAACGATCAAAGTTGGCCTCTCTGAAATGTTGTCTAGAATGCAGCTGCAAAATAGAACAGACTGCATTTGGTTTCGATCTGCTAAAGATAGAAAATCAGATCATGAGGTTCTGAAAAATGACACCCGAGATCATTTTGATATGGGGAATATGGAACAACATTCGTTTTGACATGACAGTGAACTGGTTGCAAAAACCAAGCTCAAACAGGAAGTTGTTTTGTAAAATTGAACATCTGCAAACAATAGAACAGTGTGAAAACCCTCCAGCTTCACTTTTCAAAACCCTTTCAAAAATTATTGTGGGAAGCTAAAATTTGACATGCCTATTCACATATGTCTACTGAGTATGTTTGCAAATGGGTTTTGCACGACAATCAACAAGTTTCAAATTACAACCCTCCAAATGGGTTAGTTAGGACAAATTCTTCAGATGCACTTCTGAAAGTGCAGAAGGAAAATTTTGAAATAGGCATCTCAAATTTGCAAAATTTGAGAGTGCCAATAGAGGCTCCGACTAGAGATGTATGCCCCCTATGGGCATAGCAAGATTCCAGATCTTTGGAGAGTAGACCAAAAGTTGAATCTGTCAAGTGCCCTCAAACTACTCCTTCATCTAACCTTGTTTTTCAACTTCATCTAATGACCCCGGGTCACCAAATGAAAAATGGGGATCAAAACTTACCTCTGTCAAACACCAATCTGCAAAAGGAGTTGACCCCCCTCCATCAATGCTTGCCTCTATCAAACCAAACCAATATAGGTGACCTTACAAGCTGGAAAATGTGGTGGCCACTAAAATTTGCTTGATTAGAAACACTGCCACTACACTCTCTATCATTCTTCATTGCATAATCAGTCATAAATTGCAAGCTTTCATCATCACATGACACATGTGTGGTACATTCATCATATGTAATATGTTCATATTGAAAATAACGTTTCCTATTATTCATCTCATTGTCATTATAAAAATACTTTCTAGCTGAACTGGAAACTAAAAATATTCAAACTCCTCCAAGTAGGTGGCAACATGATGTTCAACCTTATCTAACACACTTGTTTCAAATGTAAAATAGTCATAAGAGGTGCCCTCGAGGAGTTGATCAATGTGTTCTTTTGTTTGCTGAAGACCACATTCCAACCATGTGTCAAATGCATCATTGGAACCCTCAGCAAAGAGTGGGTTATTCCTCCACCAATAGGTTTTATTATTTCTCATTTCCAATGAAGATGGAGGCTCATCAAACAATGGATTTTCCATTATATTTATTTTTAACATAAGAGTCTCAGCCTTCTCCATGATAATGTCTAAATCCTTCAAGTTTTCATTGCACTCAAAATCACTAAAATCACTAGAAGAGAAAATAGACAAATCTTCAATATCATTCCCATTCTCAGATTGTTCAGTACATAGATCTGACATTTTTGCCATATCCACATAATCTGGGAGTGAAACCATGTCATCCACATCTTGCATGCTAATTTTATCCTCATCTGATATAAAAATTTCCAAGTCTACTTCATTCAAGCTAGTATGGCTAGCATAAGAAAAATCAGCATGATCACCATTATGAGTTGAATGTGCATGAACATGCCTAATGATACTAAGCTCAGTATTGATGAATCTTTCAACCTTGTTAATATTGTAATTATTATTACACGGTTCTAACACATTGAATGATGAATTCATTATCTCATCATCACTTTTATCATCAAACAAATTACCGAACTCATCAGAACCATAGGACTGCAGATGGACCCTCTCTATGATCTCATCATAGAACAACCAATAGTTTCATTACATGATGTGATATTCCAAGCATCTGAAACCGTTTCCATCTCTATTTCACATAAACAGGTTCATCACCTTCTTTATCATTCCCATCACCATGTTCATGATCAACAAACTGAACACACAAATGTTTGTGTTCAAAGTCTTCATCATTGATAGAATCAACATACTCCATTAATGACAAATCTGAGCTACACCTCAAGTTTGCATCAAATACAATTGGATCATTTACTTGTGGACATGTGAATTCATTAATAACCATATCACTATATCCTTTGTGTGAAGGATACATCTCTAAGTCATTCTCATAAGAGCATTCATAATTATTAGAAAAACAATCACTTGAGTTGTCACCATGATCCTCATCACAAAAAGAATTATCACCATGCAGACCATGCTCCAAATCTTCAGAATGAATGCTTGCACTTTCATCTTCAATGTCTTGTTCACTAACTTGAAAAGGAATGTTATCAACATTTGCATTATCTTTACAAACCAAAACAGGACATGGAAAGATGTCTTGTACCTCTTTCATTTCTTCTTCACACAAGATACTACAAGAAAACATTTCATGCATATTCATTTGTTCATCATACCATGTATCTTCTTCTTCATCACTGCTACAAGGATCAACACATGTGTTGATTGTAAACTGATTAAAATTAGTGTCCTCATTCATACAACAAACATCTTCATTTTGAGACACTATATTTTGTGCAGATTGTGATGATGGAGAAATTGGAGCAGCAACATAATTACCCTCTTGACAAGAACTTTTACTAGCTGATCCATTAGTTCCTTTTTCTTGAGGTGTGTTAGGATGATCAACACTTACAACCCTATGTCCTTTCATCACTAAAATCCTCAAATTGTTCTCAATGTCTATAGCCATCTGATATGCTTGGAGTAGGGTTGTAGGCCCTTTATCCCTCAACAGATAACTCATCTTTTTGTCAAATGCTCCCAGGTATATGAACAAACATTCAACATCATTTGTCCTTATGTTCTCCAGGATCTCTCTTATGATCATTGAAAATTTGAGATTAAAAGATGGGACTAACTCATCTTTTCCTTTCTCAATGTTCATGAACTTTTTCCTTATCAAAACAGGGTTAATCCTTTCTCCAAACAATTCCATGAACACTGCCTTGAGCTCTTCCCATGAATGAACGAAAGAGGCTGGTAAATAAGAGAACCACTCTCTTGCATCTCCTCTCAAGGACTGAACAAATAACCTCATGATCACATCCTCGTGATCAATCTCATAATCATCCATCAAATTTTTGAACTCTTGCAAATGTTTAATTGCTGATTCTAACTTATCACTAATGAACCTTGGTAACTTATTTCTGACTTTAGCTCGAATGTCATTTGGGTAACCTCTAAGGTCACTGAAATTGATAGCTCTATACCTTCCAGTGTTGAAACCTCTTTGACAATCTGGTTGGGACTAATCACAAACCACAGTTCCAACTGGAACCATACTAGGGTGCATGTATGGAGGCATCTTGATATGCCTTTTCCAAATCTTACATATCAACTCTATAGTTGATCATTCATTTTCCCTATTTCTATCTTTCATAACAATCTTAGAATACCATAATGCATGATTCAAATGCATTTACACATAATATCTATTTAGTGGGAAAATTTAAAACAAACATACTTCTCCAACAAGATACATAGGCTGCAAATTACAACTTAGAAGTAT
Source organism: Sequoiadendron giganteum (assembly GCA_007115665.2). Lineage (NCBI taxonomy): Eukaryota > Viridiplantae > Streptophyta > Pinopsida > Cupressales > Cupressaceae > Sequoiadendron > Sequoiadendron giganteum. The sequence goes on along the minus strand of CM021105.1, from coordinate 464,781,468 downwards.
GCAAACTAAATATTACTATCCTTGCCCTCTTTTAGTGCTAATCACTCAATAGGGAACCAAAGTTTTTCCTAAGATGTTCAAATACGGTTTTCATATACAATTTTATTGAAAACCAAGAGTGAGGAATACCTAGAAACTTTGCAGCTACTGCAAATTGTGTTCCTGACTGCTAATATTTGTAGATTTGGAACTTTCTTTAAATTTTAACAGGTTCTATCAAACAGAGTCGCCACCTCTTTTCACAAAGGACTAAACTTCAATCAGTATGAAGTTATTTTACATGTAAACTTTTCTCTGAGTTCCTTTCCACCAGCAGAGCACCACAAATTACAAAACTATTTAGGTTCACTGCAACAAATTCTTCTCTAGGGTTGAAATCCTTCAAACTTGAACAAATTCAGAATGAAAAATTATTTGACTCTATGCACCGACTCTTAAGGCTAGAATTTGCAATAATAATTTTCACAAATTCTCCCCAGTAGAGTCACCATTCTATTGGTGTTTAAAATAACAACCCAGCTAAACCTTGCAACTCTCTAAAAGGTAGCCAACCTCTATTTTAAAGAACAACTAAGGCTAGTGGCCAACTGACAAGATTCAGTCAAAGACTGATATCTCCTACACTTCTGGCTCTATAGGACCAAGTTGCGTAAACCGACACAATGTTTAAAACTTAATTCAACTGTATACACTGACATTGTGTTTTATAGCAGATAATTCCCAATGCAAAAATACTAAGGGATGCATTGAAAACTTTAAATTTGGCTAAATTCTTAGCAGCTCAACCCTCTCTTAGCCATTGGAAAGCAGGACATACAATAGTCCAAACAGTAAGAACAAGAATGATTTTACATTTAAATTTTTTTTCTAAGATGCACAAACTGAAAAATAGATCAGCGCCAGATCTGGGCCATGGAGTCAAACACATAAAATGAATTCTCTAGCAAACAGTCTTCAACCAGCGGATTTAACTTGCCAATGCTTTAAATTAACTATTAGTGCCTTGGACCAACAATCCTTCTCTTGATATCAATCGAATTCTTCTTATCAAATCCCATCTGCACACCTAAAATCACAATCACTTCTTCAAAGCATTTTAACCATTTCTTTGAAACAGAACAATGAACAGACAAAACAATCTCATGTAACTTGAGATGATAAACTCAAAGACACTTTGTATTATTGAATTTATATAACTAAAAGTGTACAAAAATGGAGACAATCTGATGACATTCATGAATGTGGAAACACCTTCATGATGTTAATTGCATAAACTAGTTGTATTTACTCTTAAATTCATAAAATTACAGCTTACAGACTTAATCGATGAGTCGAAAAGTACAAATCTCTATCTACCCAGTCCAATACAAAAACTCAGAACCCTTTACAATGAGAGAATAATAGAAGATATAGAAGAAGAAAGGCAAGCAGGAGCAGCCCTAAATTCGATCTAGAATTTCCATCTGGAAGCTCCATTTACCGTTGATCAAACTAAAAAGAATATTTCCTCCTTCTTCTGTAGCAACAAACTTATTCCCTCAAAAACAACATTTTCTCATCATTGCTCAGCAACAGAAAATCAGCCCATGTGGAGAATCTTCAAATTCGCCCAGTTGGAAAATATCTCTTCACGTGCAAATTATGTTTCTACCTTTTATTTTTGTTTACAATGCTGGAGCAATACGTCTATATTTGGAGCTGATTTTTACTTTGTTGCACTTATATTTTGCATATTCACTTGTCTCCCCAGCAATATAAAATATTCAACATAGTGAATATTTTACTCAATGTATAAATTTATCCCCATCATTAAAATTTACTCATGGGGCACACTTATATTTCAGATGCATTACTCTATGAGAGCAATTAAAATGTAAGCCCGTAACTTTTATGGGGCACCATTTCAATATTTAAAATAAGTCCATCCTTAAAAATAAAAGCATTTAACTATTTACCCATGCCCGTAAAAAACATTATGACTTTGTTTCCTCCATTCTCATTTTCACCTGCGGTTGAAAATATTTTACACCCGGGCACTTACCTTGCTGCACCTCATGTTTATTTCCAGTGAAGACCTATTTTTGTGGTGAATTTACCTTACCCTTAATATTTTCCTTTTAAAATAAAATTTCATCTCCACATATCTGGCAAATATTTTAGCTTCCCCCGAAATCAAATTTTAAACAATGTATTAAAAATACATTGGGCCCACATCTCCATTTTTTCGGGCCACTTTACTCATGCATTGAAGTATTATATTTAAAATGGGAACATTTTAAATAAGAAATATTATCAGCCCATTGAATAAAAGTATATCCTTGCATAAATTTTTTATACAGGCCCACACTCCATGGAAAGAAATCCCGCCCACCTCGCACGACTCTAGATGACATCCTCCATTTTCTTGTGAGGTCCACGAGCTGCGATGGAGATTGCTCCACACTACCTCATGCTCTGCTGGTCGTTGATCTTGCTTTGTGCCCTAATCCTCCTTGCACTGGTCAACAGTGTAGTTTCTCCTCCTTCTGCTGGTCATGCCTTCCCCTGTTGGCTGCACCTAGCTACCAGGTGAGCCTCCATTTCATGGCGTGGGCTCACTTCCTGACCCGCTATTTTGTGCTTGTCCCTTCCAGCAATGCTCGCCCTCCGCAAGATTGGATTTCCATTCCTCTATTGTTTCTTCACTGTGCTAGCCCTCCACCTACATTTTCCATTTGTGTAAGCCTTCTTATACTGCACCTGCTTGACTAGGCACGGGTCTCTCCCATGGCATAGGCCTCTTCATTGGCCAAGTGCACGGGCTCCATACTTCCCGAATGGTTTCTAACACCCTATAAACAAATATATTTTGTGCGTACCGTGTTCCAGGAAGCCTCCTCTCACATCACTTGGCACAGGCTTTCCATCTCTATGCTGGCCACGGGCTTCCCCTCTTTTAGTCATGCCCTCCATTTCTTCCTTGGTTGGAAGTTCCTAAAGCCCCTTCAAACATCCATTTTGTACATAGCCTGCAATCCTAACATCGATGCCCACCACAAATTTGAATGCTCATCCCACGGGCCCCTTTGGATCTATTGTAGGTCGTGCCCCATCAATTGGCACTTTGCAAGAAAGTTCCTAAAGCCCTTTCAACATTCTATTTTATTGTGTATCCTCTTTGTTGTAGGTCACACCCTCCTTTTCACTAGTTCGATGGAAATAGAGTGTGGAGTTTCTCTTTACAACTGCCAAGTGTGTTTGCTTTGAAGTTTCAGTGCATTTTCAACAAACAATTATGTGCATATACCACTATTGTGGGGTTCCCCTATTGGTGCAATTAGGAAAGGCAATACCACAACAATTAGCATTTGCATTAAAATCTCTAAAGACTTCAACAAACTAGAATTTCCTCAGATAATTTTGCTACATCTCCCACTGTTGGTGCAAACTTCTCTCCTATTCAATAACATCATTCATTTGAAAGCACCATCATCATGAACATTTAGAAAAGATCATCAGATGAATTTCTTGTTACCTTTGAAGGTAGTCATGATTGTGCACCCCATATGCTAATCTCATCAAATCAATTTACTTGAAGTAATTACCCCAATGTAATGCTCAAGAATTCATAAATGTGGAAAGCATGTGGAGTCCCCATGTGGATCCGGCTAAAAAAAAATCATTTTCGAACAAGTTTCACCCTCAAATGACTTGACACAACATTTAGATGAATTTTGAAGTTGAAAAATGAACTAGATCTACATCAAAATCAGTTTTCTAACACTTTTGCAAAATGGTCAAAATAGGTCAAGTTGCCTCAGGAATCAATCTGGGAAACTGGTTGAATGACCTCCAAGAGACATGAAAACTTGCAAGAATATAGTCATTTGACCCAAAAGTATAGTGCAAAAGACAACTTAGAGAAACAGATCATGAGGAACTGGATATTAATCGACAAAGTTGATCAGTCAAGCTTTTCTAAAACAACAGTTGTTCTTCACCAATTACAACTGATCCAACTGCCAATTTGTAAAAATAGTGAATAAACTCCTAGCGAGCTGCCACCAGACATAGTGGAACCTTAAGATACCCTGAACAAGTGTGCAAAAGGAATTTGCTTGAATCATCACTGATCAAAATTTATTAACGACCAAAGTTGGCCTCTTTGAAATGTTGTCAGGAATGCAGCTGCAAAATAGAACAAACTGCATTTGGTTTGCTAAAAATAGCAGATCAGATCATGAGGTTCTAAAAACTGACACCTGAGATCATTTTGATATGAGGAATATGGAACAACGTTCGTTTTGACATGACAACGAACTGGTTGCAAAAACCAAGCTCAAACAGGAAACTGTTTTGCAGAACTAAACATCTGCAAACAACAGAATAGTGTGAAAACCCTCCAGCTTCACTTTTTGAAACCCTTTCAAAACTTAACGAGGGAAACTAAAATTTGACATGCCTGCTCACATATGTCTATTGAGTATGTCTGCAAATGGGTTTTGCATGACAATCAATAGGTTTCAAATTACAAACCTCCAAAATGGGTCAGTTAGGACAAATTCTTCAGATGCACTTTTGAAAGTGCAAAAGCAAAATTTTGAAATACGCATCTCAAATTTGCAAAATTTGAGAGTGCCAACACCTGGTTCATACGAACCCCCAAAATCACATTTTTTCGCATGGGGTCATTTTTTGTGACTTTTCCTTCCTCACTAGAATTGTAAACTGCTATTTTGGCTTCACCCTAATGTGTTTGTTGTATTCGGCACTGCATATGTTGTCAAAAGTCTATCAAAATTCAGAAACCCACTTTAGTAAACATCAACAACGCATCTATGTCAGTTGCAATTGTCAGGTTTTGCAACACATATATTGAAAACTACCCCACATTCATTATCTTTTGCACTATGCAAGGTTAGTGTAGGGTCATGGGGGTCCAAACTAGGCACTTAAGTGGCAGTGAAAATTTAGAAAATTAGAGTTAGGAAACTTGGCATAAATATTTTGATAGGTTATCAACATAATTTAAAAAATATGTAAGAATATAATTTATATAAAATTGAACGTAGTTTCTAGGATACTAGTCCTTTTTTGGAAAAAAGTAAAATATGTTTGGTGAAAATTTGAAATTTCACTACAATAGTACTAGATTCTCAAGAAAGAAAAGGTGTATATTTGACCAACCTAAGTACAAGAGATTTTTTTTTTTGAAACTTTCATTATAAATAGAGAACAAATGCTCAGATGTGCCACATTTTTTTGTAATTCTTTTGCAAGTAAATAATTAGTTATGAATTTATTATTAGAAGTTTTTAAAAATATTAAAACTTGTTTTTTTGACCACCATAACTTGTTCAAAAACTTATGAAATTAAATTTTATTTATTTTTCTCCTATAATATGGGAAGCATAGAATGTGTCGCATCTTTTAGTCAAAAACTTTGAAATCATTTGAGAATTATAGATTTTTTTTAATCAACCTATGAATTAGGAATTTAGTCATATTACATGTAGAAAATTAATAATAATTATCTATTAAATTCAAAATAAGGCATATATTATATTGGTGGAAAGCTAAAAATTGTTGCAATAAACACTTTTCATTTCATCAAAGTCGGATAAAAAAAAGTCATCTGCCACTTTTTGGACCCCCATGATCTTGCACTCACCCTACAATTGACATTTTCTATAGAAAATCTATATTTTTCTTTGCCACATCTATCTAATAGATAAAACATGGTCTATTTTGAGAACGTGTGTAAACTTGACTTTCATTTACATAGATTTTCAAATCAAAATAAACTCACTTTCCTACATTTTCTAGCAAACTTTCAGCTTTCCTACATTAAACATTTCATCTTTAGTATCATATCACAAGTCCTTGAAATCTCATCTTGAACGTCTTAAAATCTAAAAATCAAAGAAAATTTAGAAGTCAAGTCTAGTGTTGTCTTCTAAAAATCATCAAAACCTCATTTTTACAAACTACCCCCATAAACAAAAGTAGGTTTTTGAACTCATAAGTCTAGTTGTAAATCAACTTTTTTTATCAAACCATCATCATCACTTGATGTTTAGGATTTTCACTTGGTTATGTTAGTCCTAATATGAAAAATTTGTCAAAGTAATCTCATTCTAGGATCACAAAGTCAAACATCCAAGGTCTTTTGCATTTGCAAAATTTCATCAAAAATCCCAAAAACATAGAGTAGTTTCATATAATTTGCATTCACCCCAAAACAATCAAAATACCAAAAAAATAATGAAATATCCAAAAAAATACCTAAGTCAAAACAAAATCCTTATATGGTTGTTGTAGAAGTTGAAAAAGCCAACTTCACAGACCCCGAAGATCACTTGCATGCAAATAACCTATCACAAAAAGGAAGAGATGGAGACAAAAAAGAAAAGGGTGCTTTGAAAGCTAAAGTTTCATTAATTAGAGAGAATGATATACAATGAGATCAATCCTTATGAAGGAGATAAAGAAACCCTAAATTAAAACCAAAAAGGGATGCATTTAATAATTAGAATAATTATTTAATGCCTACAAAATACAAACTAAGTTTATCTTAAGTGAAATAATAAAAGGTGACTTAATTAAATAATTAAGTAATAAACCTTTTACTCTAACACCCCCCGTTAAGATAAACTTAGGGAGTAGCTACAAACTAAACGCATGAAAGCAATGCAACTACAATCTAGAAAGAAAACATGGATCCCGACAGCTAGGCCTGATCAGATACCCAAGTACAATGAAATCTCTGTAAAGTGGAGAAAAGGGAGAAAACCTCATGGGAACAAAACTTCTCCCAAAAGAGAAGAAAATAATAAGATACACTAATAAAAGAAGGATAGGAGGTGGATTACATGAAACCCCCCATAGACATCTTCTATCATATAAGTACATATATAATGGTCTCCATAGGAGAGATAGAAAGATACAATGCATATGAAAAGAATCTCAACCTAACTCTACTCTCCACTTGTAGTTCAACGAGCATCATGTGGTTTGGTTGCTATGTTAATCTTTCGCTGGAACAACTCTAGGTAACTTGGTCAATGATTCCTTCATTGATCTGAAAAAATCTATTATATTTTCATTATTGTGGTGTCGGCCAACTAACCAACTAAAAAAACCCCCCACAATGAAGAAACTCTTGTCACAATGGTAGATGCCTGATGTAGAATCCAAAAAGAGATCCTGAAGCAGAAAATGGTATTCCTCCCCTTGGGAAGAAATGGATCCAAAGGACAATGTCAAAGAAACCCTGCGAAGACTGATGAACCAATCTATCTCAAGATGTGTGCCATGATAGGATGCTGAAGAATCTTTCTATCTGAACTGAAACATTTGATGCCAAATCCAAACTGATGTGGAGAATCCTGAAACACACATGGATAATGGTGGGCGTACAGTGATAACCTGAATGTCAAGGTAGAGGAGATGAATTTCCTCAAAAAAATCCTCCAAATATGTAATATAAGACTCCACAAACAAGAAAGATATGTCTACAACATAAGAGTCCAAAGTAACTATGTCTGGAAGATGAATGATACCCTACTGCATTGAATCAGGAACAACATGAGATGCTAATGAAGTCTCAATATATGGAGTGGGAACATGAATACAAGTCTCTGAACCATCAACACATGCAAGAATTGTGATATACTCAAGCTCCTCTAGAGTATGGTTATCATAGGGTATGAAATCTACGTCAGGAAAAGGGATGAGACAATCTATAGTGGGATCCTCTCAGAATGGAGAGATATTAGGGTCTCCAAAAATCTCTGAAAGACGTTGCCAAAGTGTGCGAGGACAATGAATGTCAGATAAAGCACACAAAGTGTCAAAATCAACACTAAAACCAATAACCCCTACAATATGATCTTGAATAATAACCCATGTTGATAAACCCCTTGATGTGTCTCGTGTAGGTATGAGTCCATAAAAAATGAGGAAAAATACCAAGCCACCTAAGATGTGTCAGGATGCCATGATGCCAAGACTCATAGTTGTCCTTATCCATCTTGATCACATAAGGGTGAGTAGAAAAACCCATGATACTCACTCAAATAAAAAAATCAAATTTTGAAACTCTCAGCAACGATAAATTAGATTAACATAACTCGTCCAACACAAATAGATCTCATGTACGTGCCAAAACGTCCAAGTAATTATGTAAAGTGTAAAAACACACAAAGCTAAATAAAATATACCTCTTAAATTTTTTGATCAAACCAACTGCAGATCTAGAAAGAGCACTGAAACACATTTCCAATGCCTATTCGTTTTCAAAAAATGGAGTTTGGACGCAAAAGATATGCCCCCCAGAGTGCACAACACAAGTTCTGACTTTGATTGGAAAACACAGAAAGAAAAATGGAAAAATCAGAAAAAATGACCTACACCACTGGATTTGGCTTTGAATCAGCTTTCTGGCGATATCTCGTTTTCAAAAATCCGAGCTTGTATGACCATTTTATGCTCAATTTTGTAAATGTTGTAAAAAAAAAGTCCAATATGCCTCTAGAGCCCTCAAAGGCTAAAAATAATAAGCCCTTGGTCAAGTGAATGACCAAGGTGCTGAGAGAGTGGTTCTCGGGTGGCGGGTTGGCGACGCATGGGTGGTGGGTGGGGCATGGCTCAAGAGACTTTTGCACTTCCAATAATTTGTTTGTTGTCTAAACAACACGATTAATGCCCATGTTTCTGATATCCAAGACCTGTTGGAACCAATTTTTTGTAGTCTTATCCAAGTTCTTTATTTTTTCTAATTTATCAATCTATTATCTGGACAACAATTATAGTGGGTCAAGGATATGGTTAGATACTCTTCGACAGATGACCACTATTGGATAAAGCCTTTCAAATCAGCCACTTGTGCCTTAAGCTCCTCCTTGGAAACCTTATCCTACTGAATGAGATGCCCCACAATGGTGACAGATTCTTGGAGATGATCAACCTTCCACTCCCTGGTGGCTACTCCCAAGTCGATGGTGGATATGTTTTGACTTATTCCTTTTTTTCCCACCATTGGTGTAGCTATTTTTATTGCTCTAGATCCGAAGGCATCCATCATTACTTTTGACATGATCTTTGGCTTCTTCTCTTTCCTAGTGCCGATCTGGACCCTAGCCAATACAGCTTCTAGGCTTGCCTCTAGGTGTTTTGGAGTGGGAGCCCTCCTTTCCAATTGCCTCTCCAACTAGTTGGGAATTGGGAACTTTTCTTTAGGTGAGTCATGTTGATCCTATTTTTCTTCTTTCTTGACTTCAATGGCTTTATCATTAAGGGCCTCTTGCTCCATCTTTATATCCTCCTTTTCCTCATCAAATTCTTTAATGAACACTATGTGTTTGATAGGGGATTTTGCAAGCAAGCATTCATCAGGGTTGCCTTCCCCTTCAGTATCCTTTTATTTTTTTTCTTCATCATGCCCATGCTCCTCAAGATGCTCAATCTCTAGATTCTTATAATTTTTAGCCTCTCCCTTAGGCTTATTTCTGTCCTTATCTTCTTTCTCTTCATGAGGGAATACCTCTTCATCATGCCTAGGTGCATGGTTCCATTCTTCTACTGGAGACTTGCCACCCTTCACTTCTATGGAAACAACCTCCTCTTCTCTAACAGGCTATTTTTCAGCTTCCTTGTCTTCAATTTCCTTGAGTTGCTTGACCAGCTCAACATCAAGCTCCGGATCAGATATTTCTTCAATTGTTTTTTTGTCTAGATCCTTTCCATCATCATTGGAAGACTCATAGGCAACCTCATCGATTACTCGATGCTCATATATTGGGTGCTCATGATAGTCATATGCCTCCTCTTCCAACCTCTTAGCTGATTCCATCTGTTGTTGGTGGTCTAATTACTCATAAATTTGCATGGTAGCTTCCATTATTGGTGGCTCGGTAGGAGGGGGAGGAACTAGAGTGCTAATTATTGCCTGAGGTATCACAGCTTGTACCATTGGATTGGTAAACTTTCCTAAAATCTCAAAGGGCATATTTTGCATGTATTTCATGAAGGACTCTAGAAGGGGAAGGGAAGGCATTATAGTTGCAGTGGTGGCAGTGGGAAGAGAAAAGGATGGAGACATGGAAGATGAAGAAATTAGTGAGGTAGTGGTGGAGGATGAATGAACTGATATTACTTGCATGATGGGAGAAGTAGAAGCAAGATGGACAAAGATGTCCACCATAGGTGGAGAGGATGCAACTACTGTGTGTGGGATAGGCGGAGTGGTGGCAATAGCAGTAGTGATTGTGGCAATAGATGAGATAGGTAGAGACTCTGGCTGATCAACCTCTATCTCTTCTCCCTCATGGAGAAAATCTTCTTGGATTACCGACATTTCAGTGATGTTGCCTACTCGCTTATGTTTCTTGGGAGGTTCACCCTTCGAGGCCTTCCTAGTGTACACCTTTGGGTTAGACTACTACTCATCAGTCTTGTTGTGCCTTTCGCACACACGCCCCATTCGGAACGGGGACCCTCTTTTCCCTCTTTCCCTTTTTTGGTCCTTTTCATTTTGCCTCATTTTGCGTTCCCTTTTTTGTGCCCCAAATGTCAAGGGTGGCACGTTCCCTAATGTCATATTTTAAATTTTAGGCTTTCCAAGTTTTCCATGTCAAAATTATGGCATCTATGGCAATTTCCAAGTTTCCCTTTCTGGATTTCCCTTGCCAAGTTTCCCCTCTGGCTTTGCTATTTCCAACGGCTGTCCCAGGATCGCTTCCCAAACCCCAAACCCTGGACCTCCCACCGCCTCTGTGTTTTCCGGATTTCACCAACTGAACCTGCAACCGTACGGAGTCAGTAATGTTGTATTAATGGCCGCCTTTTGCTATAAAAATGATTTTGTCGACTGTCATTATCAAAGGTTCGAGTGATAGAAAAGATTGAATAGCTCCTGGAAAATTTGGCTTTCCTCTTGTCGATTTTCGAGGTGTTTTCCCGGTGATGTCCACGCATCCGGCAGCCTGTTCTTTAGATTTTCAAGGTAGGTTTTCCGTCCGCGTGCCCTAGTTTCTCTTTTGTGATTTTTGGGATTTTCCTGAGGTTAAATTATAATATGGGACTTGAACTAGCTAGATTTCCCCCCTGCACTCAAAACCCATATCTTAGAATCTAAAATCAACCCTTTAAATGCCTAGAAAATCGATCTGAAACCTTCCTGCATCGTGGCTGTTCTTCGGAACGATGCCGGTGTCTTCTGGGCCCGGGTCTTCCCACGGTTGTCTGTACCATCCTCTTCCAAAATTTTCAACCTTTTTTTCCTCCTTTCGGGTTCCTCCCTCTGGAATTCCCTTCTCAGGATTCCTTTGTGCCCCCGCCGTTCCTAACAGCATCGTCCGAGTGTCTTCCCGACCCTCGGATCCCAGACCCTCCATTTCCATCTACCATTAAACTTCACAATTTTCTTCAAATCCATCTCCGGGATTCCTATCCTAGGATTCCTTCCTCGAAAATCCTCTCCCGAAATTCCTGTCCTACCGCGTTGTTCTAAATGGTGGGCACGGAGCGTCTTCCCGACCTCCGAGTCCCGGTGTCCCATTTGCCGTATGTTTGTCCTGAACCCTCTGGCCGCTTCTAGAAGTTTCCTCTCGGGTTTCTTTCACCGGATTTCCTCTTAGGGTTCACCGTTTCGCATGGCTGACCCGTAGCTGCTTCCCAGCGACGACAATCCGAGACCCAAATTCCATCACCCAGAATTCCATCTCCTCTACGCCATTTCAAACAACTTCCCTGTAGATGATGCCCGAACCTCCAAATGGGGCATCAAATGACCTCCAAATCCAAAATGGATTTTGACCCACTTGCTTGAATTTGGTCTTCTTCCATTTTCAACTTCAAATTTTCAAATCCAACTTCGGGAAGTGCATATGGGAATTCCATTCTCATTTATCCCTTTCAAGCGACATTCTGCCAAGGGATTTCTAGCCCAAGAACTCCGAATTGTTTGCACTGCCCTCTAATGATGAAATATCTTGCCTCTATAATTGTTAAGTATGAATTGTGATTGCCAAACTAATCTTGACATGTAGGTATTTGTCGTTAACCATTTTTTCAAGTTCGTTGTTACTAATTCTTGTCTGTTGTGCAGGATTTATGGAATCTAGCCTAGAGACTTCTAGTGCTTCCAAAAAAGGAAAAGGAACAGCCAAGCCACCAAGGGGAAAGGAAGACAAAGAACTGATGAAGTACAAGTTTGAAGGGGTCCCTATCTAGTCTAGGGTCACTACCCTTTGGAGGGATGTTTCAGATACCAATGTCAGACAGGTCGATGTTGATGAATTTACACAGAGGGTTAGAATGAACCCAAAAACTGCGAATGCCAAGTTGATAAAGAGCAGTGGACTAGCTAAAGCTACAGGTTTCCCATCAGCCCTAGTAGCCCTGGAACTGGTGATGGTGTGTGTTGAGGCATACCAATCTAATACCAGAACAATTGTGGATCATGAGGGGAATATCCTTGCAGATATGTCTCTGTCAAGCATTACGAACACCTTCCATATTCCAACCTTCGAGAGCATGGAGGTCCCAACCTTGGAAGACTATCAGGAGGTATGGGAACAAGACCCATTGGATTGTAAAAGGCTCATCAACCAATGTTGGTTGAAGGAAAAATGGGCTAGTGTTGGGAAGCTCCGTTAGGAGCTCTACCGCAGTGACTTCCATGAGGACTACCATGATCTAGTAACGCTGCTCAGCCGAGTCAGGGGCCTTCCTGGCATGGTTTTCTTTCAAGAATGGATGTTCTATTTCATAGAACAGATCCTCCGAGGTAAGGGTACTACCTTCTATTGGGGCGAAATCATCAGTGACTGTTTTGATGAGTAGTTTACCACTGTGAAGAAAACTAACAAATTCTTCATGACCTCTTACTTGGTATATTCCCTCGCCAATCGGCGACATTATCAAGGTTTGACAATGATTCCAAGTGATCCATTTGGGCCAGAGCTCAAACCATATGACAAGTACCCTCAGTTGAAGTTTAGGAATTTCAAAACAAACCACTGCAGGGTGAATGACGCGTTCATTGCCCATGTAATCTGGTCAGTGGGAGGAGATTTTCATAGGAGGACATCCCACAGTGCTAGGGTTCTCCTCATACAATATGCCTTCTAGTACATCCAATTCCCAAGGTTCACATACATCCACGCTGAAGGCTTCTTAGATAAACCAAACAAGCTGCCCCAATACCCAAATGATCGGATTGTTCTCTTAAAGCTGACTCGGCAGCTACGACACATTCACAGTGTCTTGAGTGAGAAGCATCTGGTAGGCCCCGTCTACCCCATGAACCTTGGACAGGGGATGTATAAGGTCCACACTTCGCAGTGCACTGGATATTTAGAAAGAGAGTTGGCAGAATATAATTTTGAACAATATATAGCAAGGCCACAGATGGATCCCTATGGCCATGTCAAAAAGGCACTGGGGCGAGGGTATGCCCACCTCCACAACATTGAGGACTTTTGGGCCAACTGCAGGGATGATCTTGAGGTATGGTTGTGATACTATATGCACATGACCATCATCAATGTATGAAGGGTGAACTTATGCCTGATCCTTGATCAGCTGGAGGAGGATGAAGAAGCAATTATGGATCCAATTTAAGATACAGTTTCCAACCTACCGCTGCCCCCTATCAACTAGGATACACTAGAGCTTAATGATATTGGTGTGCTGACTAGGTCTGTTGAAGCCCGAATAAGAGCATGGATCAACAGGAAGATGGCCCAATTGAAACAACAAGGGGTCGTCCTGACATACACCAAACTTGCAAGTGAGCACGTGAGTGAGCCAAGTGGCTTCGAGGGTGGGGAAGCTACTGCTGCAACCGGGGAAACATATAAAGCCCCACCACCTCTGAAGACCAAGAAAAGAAAGGAGGCTAGGCAACAACTACCCAAACCAAAGGTCTATGCCTATATGTCTTTCGAGCCAAAGCCCTCTAAGAAGAAAAGAAAAAAAATAGGAGGCACAGAGACAACGGTGATGCCAAAGGGTTCGCCCCTCGGGATCGCGACCAAAAGATCTAGCTCATTTGGATCTCTACCCATTATAATCACTGTCACCACCCCACTTGCCTCAATTCTAGCTTTCGCTTCCTCCCTACCTACGATGGATATCTCTGTCCACCTTCCTTAGTCTCCTCTAGTATCGCAAGTCATTCCCATGGATTCATCATTCGCCGCCACCTCGCCAATGACCTCTCCCTTCATGTCTCCTTCCCTTCCTTCTATTTCTGCTACCACAATGCCAGCCCTAGGCCTTCTAGAATCTTTTGTAAAGTATATGTAGAATGTGCCTTCTGAGCTTTTGGGGATGCTCACCAATCCGATAGTCCAGGTTGTGATAGCTCAGGCTATGGCCTCCACCCCAATGACATCCCCCTCTACCGAATCACTAAAGATGAGTGCGACCATACAGATATTAGATGAGCATGAACGATAGCAGCTTGAGGCTGAGAAGGCACTGGAAGATGAAGAGTTTGAATATCATGAACACCCCTTGTTCGAGCATCGAAAAATTGATAAGGTGGCCTATGAATCCTCAAGTGAGGACCTTGACATAGAATTGATTTGAGAGTCAAATGATCCCTAGCTCAATGCAGAGTGGGGAAAACAGTTCAAGGAGATTGAGGACAAGGAGGCCGAGGAACGACTTGCACAAGAGAATGAGACTGTTGCTCCGGAGACAGAAGGTAACAAGTCTCCAACCGAAGAACATGGCAAGACGCTGGAGCATGGTGAGGAAACTTTCCTCCAAGAGAGTAAATAGACAGAGAGCCCTGAGAAGCATCAAGATGCTCTAAATGCAGAAGAGGATACTCAAAAGAAAGAGTCACCCAAAGAGCAGCTAAGTACCAAGTCTCCCGCTGAACATGAGACATTTGAGCAAGTTTCTGATGAAGGAAAGGAAGATATGGGAGTAAATGAGAAGGCTCTGGTTGTCAGTACTATCGAACTTGAAGGAAAGGATAGCAGAACTCAAAGTGTACCACCAGTCGAGGAACCTCACATGCCCAATTGGCTGCAGGAATAGCTCAAGCAAAAGACTCCCACATCAAAAGGTCCCAGGGCAAGGCTGGAAGCCATCATCGCCAGAGCACGGGTGAACACTAGAAAAGACAAGAATCCGAGGGTCAGATCGAGGATAACTATGGATGCCTCGGCATCAAGAGCAGTGCAAATAGCAATGCCGATGGTTGGGGAACAAGGCATAACTTATAATGTCAACACCATCGATCTGGGGGTAGCCACAAGGGAGCAGAAGGTTGAGCATCTCCAGGAGTCAGTCGCCACAGTAGTGCACCTTATCCAGTAGGATAAAATCTCCAAGGAAGAATTAAAGGAGCAGGTGGCCGACCTAACAACTTATATTTAGCAGTGGTCATCTCTGGATGATCAGCCTACAACATCATCAGTCCCGCCTTAGTTGCTATCTAGAGAACAAATTGACAAACTAGAAAAGAGGTGGAACTTGGACAAAACTATGAAAAATTGGTTCCGACAGGTTTTGGACATAGGGAACATAGGTATCAATGCGGCTGCTCGAGCAACAAATAGGTTCCTAGAGGTTCAGATAACTCTCGAGGACACAAGGCAGATTTGTGAGAAGTTCCCCAGGAAGTACGATGTAGCCTACCCAAAGATTGAGGCCGTTCTTGCGCTACTGAGTGATATCTGGGAGAGGGACCTTGCCTTCAAGGATGACAACCACTGGCTGGTGGATACCTAGAAATGAGATTATAACCACCAAAAGAGAAGGCTGGAGTAGATTTTGGAACAGATAGCGCCTAACATTGAGTGGGAAAGGGATTCCAGGGAGGAGTGTACTCAGTACCTCAAACTGATGATGGGATATGAGGTGCTCGCGGTCGAGATCAATCCTGAGAACATCAAGCCCCACTTCTTGAAGATTATGGAAGAGGGGATGTCTGCCGAAATCACCACTGAGCTCCTATGCTTTGTGGCCCGAGCGTTCATGCAATCAAAAGTTTTCAAGGAGAATGATGTTAAGTATGAAGCAGATTGGAAGAAGCTGGGCAGCAATTCCTAGGAATGGAGTTACCAAATCCTAAAATCTGACATCGTGGAGGTGGATAAGCTTCAGTCCCTGATCCTGAATTTCATGGAGTATGCCACGTTGAAGAAGCGAGAGGGCAACCTAGTCATCGACGAACAGTTCCTTGAAGAATAGCTACAACAAAGGGAAAATCACTAAAGGACAAATTTGCTATAGTGTTGTCACTAGATGACGAAATAGGGAAGAGACAAGAAAGTATTTTATAAATGTAATATATATTGGGGGGTAGGTGAAACCCTAATGTAAAATGAATCTTGGCCACATAATGAATCAAATCTTGGCCACTCATTTTGTTTTGTGAAAACTATAAATAGGGCTCTCCTCCTCTCATTTTAAGAGAGTTGAGTTGTTGTAAAGGCATGCTAAAGAAATTATAAATAGCAAATACAATCAATTTTTGTGTATTTTCTGGGTTTCTCAATATGTTTCATGATTCCTCTCCCTTTTAGTTATAGCTTTGTTTAAGTTATTTTGTTGTTCTAGCACCTTTAGTTTCAACTTGGTAGATTTAGTATGTTATTTTTGGTTTTGGAGATAGTTGTTGTGTGTATGCTTTCCTTGTCCATACTTTTGGTCATTTGCTGAAGGTTGATGACTGTGCAAAGTTAGTTTGGACTTTGATTCCATTGCTGCTCATTGAACTTCATCTTTTATTCATGTTTCCATAGTGAGTGAATGATGAACATCTGTAATCCTTAGAAGATAGCACTGATTTCATGATATTGTGAGAATTCTGGTTAAGTGAAATCCTGTTTAAGGAAACTATCCACAGCAGGAAGCTCCATGATCACTATTCATTAGTAGTTGTAGGTCCGGGAAACATCTTTCTTCCTCGCCCTTTCTTTTTTCCTTTTTTTTAGAATCGACTTGTGCCAAGGTTCGTTGCACATTATAAAGCCAAATCCAATGAAATAATGGAGACCAAGACTATTGTTTGAACCTGCAGCAAAGCATATCAATTCCAAACCTCTAGAACTCCATTTATCGACTCAATTCCCCTATAGCTTCAACCACATAAGGCTGGCCTATGATTCTAGCAAATCACATAAACAACTGAAATATTCCAAGCATTGTCATGACCTGACATTCGAGAGACCTTAGGATAGTGTTCTGCAATTTGATTGTGGAAGATTGTCTTTCAAGAGAGGTAATGCACCTATGCATTACTTGTGTTGAGAAGTGCATGAAAACAACATCAACAAGTCTCTTTTCTATTTTTTGACCAAACAAACGGGGGGCATTTAGATGTTTCTCTAGTTGATGTAGCAGCTGCCTCACCATCAGAACCACTTGGATTTCTTTCGAGCCCCTTGAATGTCAAGATGAACTCTTGCTTCTTTAATTGAGCAACTCGCTCATCAATCCATGCCTTTGTTCGGGCCTCAATAGGCTTGGTAAGTATGTCGAGGTCATCAACCCCCGACTCATTCCAATCAATTATTGGCAGTGGCATGTTTGCAAATGCATGTACCTGGGGTCGATTATAATGCTTTCATCTTCGTCCAGTTGATCAGGCATAGGGCATAGGTTCACCCTTTTTACAAAGTATGCAGTCATCTACATATAGTGCCTTATCTACACTTCAAAATCATCTTTCCAATCTGGTAATTAATCTTCAACATTGTGGAGGTGGGCATACTCTTATCCAATCGCCTTTCTGATATGGTCATAGGGATCCATCTGTGGCCTGGTCGTGTGAGATTTGAAATGATACTCCACCAGTTCCTTCGTTGAATTACCTGCACATTGGGAAGTATGAAGCTCATACATCCCCTGTCCAAGTGTAAGGGGATAAGGGATCCCCGCTAGATGCTTGCTGCTTAAAATAGTGTGAATGTGGCATAGATACCAAGAGAGCTCTAACAATATAATCCAGTCATTAGGGTACCGGGGTAGCTTGTTTGGCTTTTTGGAGAATCCCTAGGCACGAATGTATGTGAAATTTGGATATTGAATAAATAGAAAGTATAATGCTTGAGGAAGGCTCGGGCACTGTGGGAGACTCTTCTCTCCAAATCACCCTCAAGAAGCCTAATGATATAAGCAATGAATGCATCGTTCACTCTGCAATAATCTTTCTTGAAGTTCCTAAAATGTAGCTGAGGGTACTTGTCGAAAGCCTTGAGTTCTCTACCAGGAACTTTGTTTGGAGCTCTGAATAACCCATTATAATGCCTCCTCTTAGCTAGTGTGTATACTAGGTAAGAGGTCATATAGAACTTGTAGGTCTTTTTGACATTCATGAATTGATCATGAAAGCGGTCACTGATTATTCCTCCACAGTAGAACATAGTGTCCTTTCCACAAAGAATGTGCTCAATAAAATAAACCATCCATTCTTGAAAATATGTTGCATAAGGGAGGACCATCGCTCTACTTAGCAGGGTGACCAAATCATGGTAGTCTTCAAAAAATTTGTTGTGAAATATTTCTTGGGGAACCTTTGCAGCACTGCCCTGTCTGTCCTTTAGCCAATACTGATTTATGAGTTTCTTGCATCTTATGGAGTCTTCATCCCACATTTATTTGCATTCCTAGATAGCAGGAAAATCCATCTTTCTGAAGATAGGATTATGAAGGTTTTTTGTTATTCTTGATGGTCACATGTCAGCCAGGATGTTTCCATCTTTGTCAACAATAGTTTTGGTTTCTGGCTGATATGCCTCTCTATAGGCCATAACTAGCTCAGGGGTGATCAAAGCAGGAGAGAACCTAGTAGCTTTGACTATCCCAAATTTTTTTCTTGGGGTTCATCTTGACCCTCTATATGAAATCTTCAACACCGACATGTCCAATATTTGTGTTAGTGATGTCATTCCACCTGGTTATGTCCCTAGAGTGCAACGACACTCCCTAGAATTGGTATTTCATCTGATCTTTATCCTCCTTGCCTTGAGGAGCCTTGACAGTTCTCTTTCCTTTGACCTTGACTACCCCTGAGGCTTCTACACTTGATTCCATATATCTTGCACATAGAGGTGAGGTTCAATATGCATGATGATACAAATGGTTAGCCAAATCCCTAAAAAAAATGTTTAGATCGAATAATCTATCATTAAAAAGTCTAAAAATTAGCTGAACTTGTCATGGAAGGTTCACTGGAGGGAAAATGGATGACCTATGCCCTAGAGGCCGGACTTCCCTTATCATAATGTTGTTCTGAAGGGAAAACAAAGCGGCAAGACCTGGATGATTTCTCTTGATTTTGGATTTAGATAATGAAGGTTTCATGAGGAAGGTGATCAGATTTTAGCACGTGGGTCATCGTTCATTTTCAAATTGGAGGTCATTTAGGTCACCATTAGACCATCTCAAGTCAAACCAAGGGAAGGTTATCAAGCATTACCTATTTGAAATAACTTTGGAGAAATGACATTCCAAAGGCGGAGTTCCGTAGTTCAGAACTTGAGAGGGAAAAAAATCCTTGAGACCATTCCTTGTAACATTTTAGTCATTCGAGTGTTTGGGCCATGGAGGCTAGGATGCCATTGCATGATAGTTGTAAGGAATGAAAAATTGGGGATGGAAGTCCATAAATGATGACCTGATAGACTAGACCCTACAGGATGTTTCACCCTACATTTTTCTCTGTTAAAACTCAACGAAGATTGTGATGTCAGGGCTCGAAGGTGGGAGGGGTGGCTTGGGTTTTCTGTTTTGGACAACCGAGATGGGATATAATATTTATGGAGGAATTTCAATGCATGGGTTCCAATGGAGGCAAGAAATTAGTGTTTCGAGCCCGAACAAAAGATAGGCACTCGGGACCCGAGAGTTGGAAGGCGGTCGCCTGACGACTATTTAAAATAGTGAAATCGTAATGGCGGTCTATGAATGGAAGTCCGTGGACCGAAGCTCGAAAGTTCTTTGGATGTATTCCCTTTTCAATGCAATTTTTGTGTCAAATGGATATCCTGAGTTTGAGGTCCAAAAAATTGGGGTGAGAATGTCATTCGGAATAGCAGAGGTGAGACAGAAATCTGGAGATGGATCTCTGAAGTCTAGAACCCGGGAGGAGGTTTTTCGTTGGGGCATGTTTGTGTGAAGTTTCAAGTTTGAACGACTATGGAGGCTGAAGGTATCAAGCCCGCAGGGTGCATTCGCTTAGTTCAAAGAACAACGATGGGAAGATAAGGTTACGAGTTCAATTTTCTAAGTTTTGGAGAAGTGTTTTGGAAATTTCAATACATGGGTTTTGTGGCATGGTGTCCCCTCTATCAGATTCATACTAAAGTTCCCCTTATTTTCCACTATTCAAAGATGAAAATACAAAGTAGGCTATCAGATGATGAGTATACCTCGAAGACCTGATGAATGGTGTTGTTGAATCCTCAAAGAATGATGGAGCAGCTCCGACGTGAAGGCGGTGAAGGCTTGGGAGGCACTGCACTTTTTCGTTGTTCTTGACATGTGAAAATGGCATGTTGAAACCAATATTTATACCCCTCAGTGAAATTAATGTCTTTAATAAATGCAGGTACGATGGCTAGTGAGGTTGGTGGATTCAAATTAAGGACAGCGGTGGGAAGACTGGAGCCCGAGGTCTGGAATGACATTGGGTCACAACAGTCCAACAATTTTCCGAGTGAGAACACGATGGCGAAACAGGTGCCGAGGTCTGGGGACTGGAAGGATGTTGGCCGATGACCATTTGGAATGGTGAAAATGCGATGGAAACCCGAGCAGGGAAACCCAAAGAGTTGGGCCTAAAGGGCATGATGAAATGTTAGATTTTGTGCAAGTTTACAGGATGGAAAATAGGAAGTCGGGTGCTGGGCGTCGGAAGGATGCATGCCAAAGGCCTTCAAAAAGAGAAAAACAGACAAGGAAACCTTTGAGGGTAAAATCGATGGGCTGGGCCTGAAGGTTCCATGGATGCCAACAAAAGGTGAAATGCTAAGAAAGCTTTAGGACTCAACAAATTTGAGGGGCAATACATGGTCGAACGAAGATGAGACTTGAGAGACACGTTGACGATCTAGGACACCAAAATAGGAACACGCAAAATGAGGGGGAAACAAAATGACCTGACAATGTAAAAGGAAGAGGTTCCCTATTCTGAACAAGGCGTGTGTGCTATAGGCACAACAAATGATGACTCCACTGGGAGAATGCTCTTGGCGTTCAGAAGATAAATATTCATTCTAAACTAAGAATCTCTGGTTTTGGAAACCAGAAGCTAGTTTCCAAGGTAGAACTAAGAACAAGTTAAGGATAAGACCTGAGGTTGAATCACAACAAGGCATCATCATGGAAGTGTGTGCATGGTGAGATCATTTCCTTTCCTTTGAAACCATGTGGACAACTACTAATCGAGAGGGACAAGCTACATAATTCGTCTAACCCCAAAAGTAACCTGGACATTTCTCTGCTACCCGTTAGGCATCCATATCCTCGATGGAGTTATCACTGTGACCTCATGAACATTGCTCTACTACCAGCTAGGCATCCATAGCCTCGGTAGAAATATTGTTACACCCATACAGTTGCATGATTTTTTATTTTATTGCTTTGCAATTCTTTTCATTTCTTTTGCTCAACTGTGTAAGCATTGAAGCTCACAATGGGCTTGGAAATCATAGGGGTCACTAAAGAAGACTTTATATTTTTCACTTGTCCAGACCTCCCAGCAATTACCACATAATTCTTTGGAAACCTTTCAGGTGCATTTCATGTATGATCCATGACAAGCGTAGGAGATTCAAACAAGAATACAATCCCATATTAGTCCAGAGTTCAAAAGAGGAAACCAATGCTTAGGGATTTTCAGAGATCAATAGTGGGGGATGAAGGCTTATCTAGAGAACATACATGAGTGGGAAGTAGAGTGATTCATTCATCAAGCCAAACACAACCACCGTAGTGGAAACAAGGAGACACTCTGAGGGGGAAAAATTGTTGGGGAATGAGAAAAATAAAAGAAAGTAGTAAAGAAAAGTAAGGAAACCTACCCAAACCTATATACAAGTAATTACAGGAACAACTCTAAAAGAGCTCAGGCCTAGAAGTAATGCTTAAGCTTCTTCCCATTCACAAGCAATGATATTTCCTCAGTAGTTAAAGTCTTTAAGTGGAAAGCATTATCTCCTAGAATTTCAGCTATCTAAAAGGGGCCAAGCTAGAGCTTGTCAAATTTTTTGTCTCCCCCTTTCTTTTCCTGGGCTTTGTCCTAATACAAGACTAGATCAAAAATTCAGAAGGCCTTGATTTTGGCTTGGCAGTCGAACCATATTTTGACTATGCCCTAATGTTTGACGAATTTTTCTATTGCACGGTCTCATACCTCTTCTAAATGTAACACCTCAGCTAGGCGAGCTTCTCTACGATCCCCTACTTCATAAAAGTCATTAATGAATTGGAGGGTAGGGATTTTCAAGTGTATTAGGAAGATAGGCTCCAAGTCATAAATGAGGTGGTAAGGGGAATCTCTGAGGGCAGCCTTATGGCATGTACAATCTTCCCAAAGGGAAAAAGAGAGCTGGGTGTGCCAGTCCTTGGGATTCCTATCAAGTAATTTTTTGATCATGGTAATCAAGTTCGTTTCATGGATTCAGCAAGAAAATTTCCTTGGGGATAATAGTTGGAGGATAATTTGAGTGCAATGCCATAATCAAAGGCCCAACCATAGAATTTTAATGATACAAATGTGGGACGATTATCACATACTAACGCGTAAGAACTACCAAAATGGTTCAGAATAAAAATTTCTAGAAAATTAGTTAGTGCCTTCATTGTGCATTGCCTACAAGCAATTTCTTATGTCCATCTAGTGCAATAATCAAAAGCGGCTACAATGTACCTATTTCCTATAGATGATGGAGGGCTTACCATACCAATGAATTCAAGACCCCATTGTGTAGACGGTCTTACCTCCACGACTAGTTGCAACGGGACAACTGCATTCCTTTCTTTGGTTGTTATGGTCTGGCATATGTGGTAGGTGCAGACATGGCTATGGGTATCCTTGAAGACCATAGGTCGATAATATCCTGCTATTAGTATTTGATGTGTTTTAGACAAGCTGAAACCATGGCCCATGCCAAATTTTTCATGAAACTCTTTCAAAACATGTTCTGCTTCTTCCTTACCAAGGCATCTTAGATATATACCTTCATGATTCCTCTTGTACAATATGGCCCCTTGCAACATGTAACTCATGCTTTTCAATCTAAGTGCATGCTTTTGGACTCCTTGTAAATGGGCAGAGATTTATGACTCAACAGATAATACACTATGACATCGTACCATTCTCCTAGAGAGACATCCTCCAATTAGTATTGTTGCATTGTGAGTTTGGGTCCAACCTCAATAACTGCTTCTACCATCATTTTGGTAAGTGCCTACCCTCTCACCAATTCCATTGGCTGAATTTTCATATCGTATTCTTCTAGCAATGTAATCTATCTTTCCCTTCATTCGCCCAACTCATTCTACATAAGAAATGTCTTCATGGCTGGGTCAAGAACTATGGAAAACACTTTTTTACGTAAGATATAATGCCTAAACTTCTTTAGTCCTTTAACAAAGGAATAGGCTTGTTTTTCTACGTTGTGGTAATGTAGCTTGACGTCTTTCAAAGGGGTACTCATGAAGGTGATTGGATGCTCGTTTCCCCTTTAATCCTTCTGATTCAAGATGCTGACACATGAATGATCTGAAGAAAATGAATAGATGTAGAAAGGCTTTAGATAGTTTGGACTAACTAACACCAGTGCCTTAGCAATGGTTTATTTAATTTCTCCAAAGGCTTGCTTCACCTCATGAGTCCACTTGATCTTGGGATCTTGCTTTAACATAACATTGAGTGATTTGACAATTTCAGCAAAGCCCATGATGAATTTACAGACAAATTTGATCTTTCTGAAAAAATATTTTAACTCCTTATTGCCTAGCAACTGAATCTTCATGATGGCTTGAATACGCTCAGGATCAATGGAGATCCCCTTTTTTGATAAGACATGCCCTGACAGCTTTCCCTCAGTCACCTCGAAGATGTGTTTCTTAGAATTGAGAGAAATCCCAAATTTGTTGCACCTTCAAAAAACTTTACATAAATCAGCAACATGATCACCGTACTATTTTGAGAACACTGTCCAATAATCCATGTATATGATTATGCATTTTCCAATCAGATCCTTGAATGCAATGTCCATTGTGCTTTGAAAGGTGGCCAACGTTGATGAGTCCAAAGGGCATTCATCTGTAAGAAAAGGTGCCCCACTTGGTAATGAATTTCATTTTATCTTAGTCTTCATACTATACCATAACTTGGTTGTACCTTGAATACCCATCCAAGAAGGACATCATCTGAGAACCATAGACTATCTACAGTACCTTGTCCAATAAAGGTACTGAACATTTGTCCTTTTTTGAAGCTCTATTCAGATTGCAAAAATCCATGCATAATTTGATTTCTTTGTTCTTTTTTCTAACTGAGACTAGATCAGCCACCCATGTGGAGTGCCTAACTAGGAAGATAATCCTTCTGGATATAATTTTTTGTACTTCCTTGCATATAATTGGTTCCATTAGAGCATTGACAAGGTGTTGTCACTATCGAAATGGTTTGGCATCCGGTCTGAGAGGGATGGTATGGGTGATGATTGATGTATCATACATTTTGAGGTCCTCATAGCTCCAAGTGATGACATCATTGTACTTCCATAAAGAATCCATTATG
Source organism: Sequoiadendron giganteum (assembly GCA_007115665.2). Taxonomy (NCBI): domain Eukaryota; kingdom Viridiplantae; phylum Streptophyta; class Pinopsida; order Cupressales; family Cupressaceae; genus Sequoiadendron; species Sequoiadendron giganteum. The sequence continues at coordinate 464,756,708 of CM021105.1, read as the reverse complement.
CCCCTTTTTTCTTCTAGTGTGCACACCTTTCCAATAAACACATTCCTTGCCTTGTCAGCTGTTATGAGGTTGTAGGTGTCACACTGGATACTCATGGAATCTTTGTTGGCTTGTTGATCTTGATCTCTGATTTGATCCAAGTCAAATATTCATTCAAGTTGGACCATCCCTCTTGGGATAGTGTTGGTCTTGAGATTGATGACCCCTTCTATATCTAGCTCAGCTTCCTCGAGTTCAATCTCATCTATTATCTGTGCAAAAAACACATCAGAGTTGGTAATGAAATCTAGGATGTGTTTATCATCATTAAACACCTAAAAATTGGCTACATTGTTCAGTACAGATGGAATGGAGGTGAGCTCAATTGTAAACCTTTCAAGTCTAGACAATGATAATGACTAAAAGGTACTAGCTGCCTAGGCTAAGGCATTAGCGGTTTGATTTTGAGAGCGTGGGATCAACTGGATATTAAAAGTTTCTAGCCCTTCTAACATATCCCATACCCTATGCCTATAATTAGTGAGTCTCCAATCATAACAAGAATAGAGCTTCCTTACTTGCTTTATGACCAACTCTGAATCCCCGAAGACTTGCAGCATTTTAAGACCTTTTCTTAATGCCATGAGGAGCCCTCAGACCAATGCTTTATATTCTGCTACATTATTAGTGCAATAAAATTGAAGCCTATGAGCAAAAAAATATGACTTACCTCTGGGACTGATTAGTTCAAAGCTAGCTCTAGCCCCATGCTTGGATTTGGACCCGTCAAAGTATAGTATCCAGAACCTAGGAGAGTTATTGACCCTAGAATTAGCAGACCTGATTTCTAATTTTGATGGTGGCCTCATTTCAACAACCTTTTGAGGAGGCGTAGGTTCTGAATGTGTCTGTTCTGGTGGTGTTAGCCAAGCTTTCTCCTTCGAAGTGATTTTTCTTTTGATATGCTCAATTGTTGTCTGACATAAACAACATTCAAATTCTAAATGGGCAACATTATGTACCCTGCACCAAATAGGCAGTAGGAATTCCTAAAAATCCATTCTGGCTCCCAAACTGAGTTGGTCTTGTACACATTTTTCCATAAAATATTGTAAACCATCCAGCAATCCAACATTATCATCCTCACATGATTCTTCATCATCTGACTCTATCAAAGTTTCTATGTTGTGAGGGGTATAGGCTAGGTTAGCAAGTGGACTGCACAACACGCGAAGGACCTCCCTTGTTTCATCTTCTCCCAAGCATTATTTTTCATTTGAATATGACACCGGAGAATAATTCCCCAATTCTATTTCCGCAAACAACACTTCATTCGTGTTATTATATTCTGTGATCATGAACCTCATGGGTGGCTCCTGATTAATTCAAATCTGATTTGGCATCCCTTTCCATGGTAACCACAAATGAGAGTAGTCGGTTGCTGAATATCCATTCAATGCCTTTGCGAAATCCCTTCCTAAAATTATGCCATAGGTGTTCGAGATATCAGCAACTAGGATGTCAATGGTTTGTTGAATTTTGGGATTAACAACAATCTACATGGGTATTGTGTTGATCTCTCCAACTATACTGATCTCATTCTTGTCAAGCTACATCACTTTATGCCAGGAGGGAGTTGGGACTATTCCCAAAGCTTTGCACATGCTTAGGGGCATGACATTGGTAGAAGCCCCTGAGTCTAGCAGATAGTTATGGAGGTTCTTCCCAGACCCCTAGATGGTGGTCAGGAAGGGAGGAGTTTCAAATTTTCCTAAAAAAAAACCTCCAGAAACATCCACATGGGCAATTTGACCTTTATCCTTATCATTACCCTTGTTTTGGGCTTGTGTCTGATCTACTTCTTTGGTGGGTTACTTATCTGACTGCTGATTTGCAGGTGGATTAGCCTTCTGATTAAATTTTTTTCACACAACTAGTTCATTTCGTTGATCCTCAAAGGAAACCCTCCTTGAAGGTGCTTCTTGAATTGACCTGGCTGACGGAGTCCCATTTATCATTCTAAAGAAGGAATTTCTCATAGTTGGGACCTTGAGTAACTCAAAGCGAGACACACTTAGCTTAACCTTCTTAAATTCTTCTGTAATATACTCCCCAATTTGTTCAACTTCCTCATCATAGGAAATATCTCAGGAGGAGCTAGTGGTATTTTGGAAGGAGCTAGTAGGCTGATTTTGGTTTTCATTCTATTGTCTGTTCTTGTTAAAGTACCAGGTAGGTACATGGGGATATCATGTATTATTACTAGCATTTGGGTTAGGAGGGGTTATGAAATTATTAGGTGGAGTGAAGGTCATAAAAGGACCACCAACCCGACCAGCAACCTGTCTATTCCTAAGGTTGTAAGGGGTAGTCCTTTGGTGAAACATTTGGACTTCATCTTCCCTAGGCTCTTCCTCATCCTTAGGACCATTATCTACTGAATCAAAAAGCTAAGCCAAAGGACTTTCAAAACTTACCTCTTTTGCCTTGTCATGGCCTATAGTGACCTCCTCCTTATCAGGTACATTTCTCTCAGCCTTTGGGAAAGGAGCCTGATTGACCACTAGCACAAAGGAGTCATATGGTTTAGAGGGAAATATGTCTCTACATCACGAGCTGTCCACCACATTTTGGACTTCAACTTTACAAATTTCAACAGTTGTCTAGAATTCTAGACAATCCAATTCAGAATGTTGACTCATTTTTTGTATGTGGCACCAACTAGATAAAGCAATCTCAGCCAAGTAGACTCCACTTGTAGTCTTATCATAGTTGTTGGGTTAATTGAGAGGCATGGGGACACCACCATTTTTGGGCCTTGTGTTCCATGTCTGGTTCTACCTCTGGAAAGGCCTTCTATCTAAGTTTTTCCCTAAATTTTGATTCCTATCATAATTCTATCTGGACGATGTGATAGGATCATGGTTATCCCGGTTCTCATGGCTATCACAACTATCATGGTTGAGGTTGGCCTAGATGCTTTTCTATGAATCCTGTAGTTGATTGTTTTGGTTTCTCAAATGCATCATCTTTGTAGAAATTTTCTTGATCATTTCTATGAGCTCATCGATGCGATCCTTTTCTATTTTGTTTGGCTATGAAGCTGCATTTTGGAGAAACACTAGCTGATTTTGGTGAGTGGGTGGAAATTCAAACACTTGGATATATGTTGATACTTGGGATGGATGAGAATGGACGTGCTACTACTGGGGCAACAAATAGTGAGGAATCATGGGTGCTTGATTCATTGGTTATCCAGGGTGTGGTAATATGGGTAGCTGTAGTACCAGATTCATGAGGGGCATTTGATGCTACAAAGCTTGAGTAAGCCCTTGAATATGTGAAGGATGAGAAACTTGCCCCAAAGAGGGAAATGGACCAGAAATGTTTTCTCCCAAGTCGGTGCTAGCAATGACGACCTCCGCGTACACATCTACCAATTTGGTAGGCTGTGGTCCCATCCTCTTTACTAATGCTGTAGTAAGATTGTCCAATGCTGCATAATAGACTGGTAAAACAATAACATCATTGAACACATATGGGTCCTATAGTCAAGTGTATGCTCTATGGAATCAATCATTAAAGGATTTGATCGGTTCATTGACCTCTCTTTGAACTGAGATAAAATGTCGATATGACTTTGTAGGGCTGGTTGGAGTTTTGAACTTCTGTAGAAAAGAATTATTTAGAAGGTCCCACATGTTGATAGTTCTTTTCGAAAAGTTGACATACCAATAGAAGGCATCCTCTCGCAATGAATAGGTAAAGAGCCAGAAAGAGACATCCTCATGTATGATCTGCATAGTCTTCAAAACAATCTCAAAAATCTTTACATTCTCCTTTGTTGTCCTCTATGGATCCCTAGGGTTGAACATCGAGCAAAAGCTCTCAAGGTTATTTGGCATGTCACGATAGAGGTTGAAGGCCAAAGGAGATAGATTATTTCCAAACCACACCATCGGAGGGGGTGGTAGAGGTGGTTACGCTAGATTGACTTGTGGCTAAAAAGGGGCAGCAGCGGTTGATGAAACAACTCCCAAAAATGGGACTGCGTTGGGCTAGAAGGCAACGTATAGCCCTTGGGGAATGATAGCCTAGAAGATTGTTTGAAGTGGGTGAATAGGATAATATGCTGCCAAGAATGAAGGAGAAGATGGTGAAAATGAAATGGGTTGGTCAAGTGCGTTGGAGGCAGAGGCTTCTCCTTTCTAAGCTCTCTTAGCTTAGGTAGGGGGTTGTAGCTCTTTGAACTCCTCTTTTTTTGGTGTAGAACTCAGTATTCTATGAAATATTTCAAGGGAGAAAGACCCAATTTGATCCAGCTTAGCTCACAAAATGGCCCTCCTTCTAGTGCCATTTCTGTTGATGGGTGTTTTAGCACACCCTCTCAACATAGCCAATGTGTAAGTGCATTACCTCTCTTGAAAGGAAATATCCAACAAGTTGTTCAAAATCACCCCAAGGTCTCTCAGGTGTCAGGTCATGACTTACGTGAAATATCTCAATTAATGTTAGATGTGATTTTGTTGGTAATCATAGGGGAGACCTACATGAGTTCAACTGGAAGGGGAATCAGATCTACAAATAGAGTTTCTGAGGTGAAAAAGTTACTGTACATTTATTGCATGTTCAAACAACAATCTTGAACTCCATTTATGTTTTAATATTTGGCTTTACAATGTGTAATGAACCCTAGCATAGGTCATTTCTTAAAAAAAGGGAAAAAAAGGGTAGGGAAGAGAGAGAGTTCTTGGGCCTGCAACTACCAATGAACAGTGATCATGGAGGTCTCTACTATAGACAACTTCCTTAAAACAAAATTCCACTTAACCAAAAATTTCACAGTCTCATGAAATTTGTGCTATCTTCTAAAAATTATAGATATTTTACCATTCATTCACCATACATATACATGAAGAAAGATAAATATTTAAGAGCAACTTCAAATGTAGGTCCAAACTAACTTTGCACAACCATCTACCAGTAGCAAACAGCCAAAAGTATGGACAAGGAGGGCATCTACACAACAAAAATCTTCATAACCAAGAAACAACATTACTAAATCTACCAAAGCCAACTGAAAGGAAACTAAAACAACAAAGTAAATTTAACTAAATCATCTAACTATGAGAGAAGAACCATGAAACATGAGAAGAAACCCAGAAATGCACAAAAGTTAATGTATTTTTGTTGAAATTTTTGTAACATGTCTTTACAACAACTCAACTCTCTTGAAAATGAGAGGAGACCCCCCCTATTTATACTATCCCAAAATTAGAATATGTGGTCAAGATTGATTTACATTTGTATGGCCACAATTCACTATAACATAGGGTTCTACCTACCCCCCAATATATTAAATTTTAAAATACATTTTTTTCCATATCCCTATTTTGTCTTATAGTGGTAGCACTATAGCATTTTTTTCCTCTTGTTGATTGCTCTTTGTTGCAGCTACTCCTTCAGAAATTCTTCATCAATAATAGTGTTTCCTTCTTGCTTCCTCAAAGCTGCATATTCGATGAATTTTAAGATCACTGGTTGGAGCTTATTGACCTCTATGATGTCGGATCTCAACACCTGGAGCTCCACTCTTTGGAATTATTTGTTGGTTGTTTTTACTGTAACCAGGTTGATCTTCTAATCTACCTATGGAATTTCCAATTCCAATCAAGGGCAACTCAAAGGACCTAGACCAATTGACGAGGGTTTTAAACACCTCCTACACTTTGGGCTCTACAAGACCCGAGAGGGTGATCCCTTAATGCGTTTACAACCTCTGCACCATTATCATAAACCAAATTAACAACAATAGATAATCTCATTTAATATTTCAACATAACAGGATAATATTGAATAGAATTGGTTGTTCATCAATAATATCAACTATTTTGAGCATGGGATAATTACAACGGCACCTCATAGTAAAAGAGAGCCATTATTTTCAATTTTTAGAAAGCTCCAGGTAAAGACAAACAAATATTGAACCTCATGAATAGATACAATTTAGATCAATGCCCTATATCCATTGGAGGAGTCAAATTCATAAGCAGCTAAGGGTTCATGAAAAAATTAACATATAGCATATAAAATCCTCAATAACATTATCTTACAATCTCATCAATCTGTATTCTAACCCAATACTACTTATCAAATCCTTATACATAACATATCAACCTACAATCCCATTTAAGCATTTTAATTAATTCCTTGAATTAAAGCTAAAAAAAGAATTGTACACACCACAACAATAAGATGAACAAAACAACCCTTGATAATTTTATTCAAAATTCAGATATGTGTGTACAATGGAGAGACATGAGCTCAAATTAATCATTTCAATTCAAATGCCAATACTATCATAAAACATTAAATCTCCATGAGTTCAAGACCTACAACAAAATGACTCAAAACCTAAATTGCATTTTCTCTAAAACTATTTGACTTTACAATTTTCTTTGCAACTTCACCTAGACTCGACCAAAAACATCTAACTTTCTAACCCATACTTCTGGCCTTGAAATCCTTCCTATAGAGAATGAAAGAGCAAACAAGCATCGGGCTAGAGAGTACACATGTCACCAACCACATGGACTCCCTTGTGATATTTCAAAAATTTGTTACAACAACTTCCCATAGAATCTTCTTGTTCATCTTGCCCACTGAGAATGGTTGATGCAGCGGAAAAACTTCAAGAATTCTACGCTTAGAATGTCACCAAAACAAAACTGGAATATGTTGTAACTACAACAGTTGATTTATTAACCGTTAGCAGCCTACTCTATTTCATTCCTCAGTTAAATATACATTTACCCACTACTAGTATTCTTCATCAGTTGGCCAATTAAAACTAACTACATCATTTACCTTGACATTATATGGCATATACTTTACTGCCACCTGATTTTCTTCTCTTTCAAAAAAATCCAAGAATGAGCTGGTGTTGATAATTTTGTCCATATAGCTCACCAATAAATCAAAATCTGAGTCATCACAAATTAATCTAATTTGAACATTGATGACCTCATTTTCTTGATCCTACAAGTGACCTGACATTTCCCTACTCATCAATTATGTCAGGTAACAATGTGTCACTCCAATCATCAGAATTCTTTACCAATTCTCTGATCTTCCTACTTAAATCATCTGGTAAGTCTTGATAACCTTGCAATGACTTAACTAACACTTGAGTAGGCCTTGAAGATTGGGGCTTATTATTTATATCAAGCCTTGAGGCCTTATACATTATATCTAAATCATTGGCTCTAGGGATCCATTTTTCAATGAGTGGTATTGCTACCTCCTGATCCCTATCAATGTTCTTTATTGCACCTAATAATAAATAATATGAAGAATACACAGATGACAATCTGTCATCAATCTTCTCATTCAAATGCCTCAATACAGCATTAACAATATCCCTTTGCTTTAAAATTACTCCCTCCTCACTTACCTTCAAGGATGCCTGTAACTCTACAATTTTGTGTATTTGTTGCTTCTTTGAAGGATCAATAGAGCATTCTATTTCTTCATTAATTGGTTCTAAATTAGGGCTGAGGGAAGGATTTTGATTGGGAGACCCTAGTGTAGAAACAATGGGGGAAGTAGGAGGCACTGACCCTGATGTGGAAGGCAACGATCTAATCCCTAGGGCACTTGATGTTTCCCCAATCTTCTTGTATCTCAACCTATCCACCTTAGTTTGTAGAACAACATTCCTTTGCTGCACCTTGCTATATTCTTGAATTATGAAATTGTATTTCTCCATTAGGCTTCTTTTTTCAGCCTCCTCTCTTTCAACAATTTTTTAGGCCAATTTGGCCACATTCATAGTCAAATTAGTGGCCTCTGTGGTTGAGTTCTCTAAAGATCTCTTTATTATTAACCCCCCTCTTAGGTTTGGGTTAATATCAATAACATTGGGCTTTCTCCCTTGAGGGGCCAAAGCCCAAATTGCCAAGGTCTCGTATTCTTCATTAAAGGTAGAATCTTGCAATGTTGCCTTAACCTCTTCTTCAGAATCTTGCAGGGGATGGTTGGACTTTAGAATGGAATTGAAAGCTACTGCATCTGCAATGTGCCACTCAGGAAGAATCAAGACACCAACTTGATTTACCAGTTTTCTCCCCTCCTCAGGAGTGATTCTCTTGAATTCATTCATTAATTCAACTTTTACTTCATCATCATTCTCCCGATCTGATCTATCAGGCCTCAATTCTCTTATCTTCTTGCATTTTTCCTGATACTCTTTCAATTTCATTCTCCATACTAGTTGCAAGAAGATTGGATTTTTTACAAAGGCATCATCATCTAAGAACTCCTTACGGGCCTCCATCCTTGCATCTTGCACACATTTTCCTTTCATATCCAAATTCGATAGAACCAATTCAGCTGGTCTGAGAGGAGAAGGCATACCCATTTGCATGTCCTAGTCAATGACAACAATCTCACCCACCAAGTCCTCTTGTGATTTCTCCATCTTTCACCTCTTAGGGCTTGGCTCTAATGGTGGTGGTGAGGGACTATTTTTAGGTGATGATTCTAGATCAATTATCTTAATTGCCCCAGGTTTTTTGAGCCTTGGACTTGGTTGTGCAGGAAATTTCATTATTTTTTTCCCTTTTCTATCTTCTTCTTCCTCATCACTGCTATCATTTCTTTTCATCCTTTAAATAGGCCATTTTTTCTGTAGTTTGGTAATTTTGCCTCATTTCAAGTGGCCTTGCATCTTGCTCCTATATGCCTAGGTCCAACTCCAGGTTTATCTTCTTATTCATTAAGATGCCCATGATTTCTTTGAAGTTGTCCATCAAAAAGTCAAATTTCTTATGATGTGGATTGAACTCCATCAATGGATCATACTTTAGATCCATTTTGTGCACAATGGCCAATAGCTTGTCATAAGCTATCCATTTCTCCTTGTTCAATTCCTGCTTACTTAGGTCAAATTCATTTCTAATTAGGTCCTCGGGGAAGTTGAACTCATGCAAAAATTTACCACCTTTTATCATTTGTCTAAAAAGGGAAAAGAAACCCCTAGGATCATGTTGTCACTTGGGACCACACCTCAAATGGTATTCTTAAAAAAAAAATCCAAAATGGACCCAGCCTCCTTTCGAAAAGATAAAATCAGACACCACAGTATATTCTGGGAAAAAATTTCCTTTACCTTTTCTTGTAAGGTTGTCTTCATGGATACAACCAATCTACCACATAACTTCAACAAAACCAACTCTTGGTGGCACACTATATGGAAACACATGAGGGGTCCCTTGAAAACCATACACCCTCAACATAGTGTTGACTGGATATGGGATAATGTCACCCCAATTGTGGAAAACTTTCAATTCTGGCTTCCTCCCCTTTGGTCTAAGGAAATCATGCAACTCCTTAGGAATTTTGGGTATATTTACCATCAGCCTGGCTCTCAATCTGGAAGCAAAATAGTTGTGAAACTACACATAAATAGAACCCTCCTTGTTATATGATAAGTCCGCAGTCCATACTTGCACTGGAAATCTTTCTCCATTAACCAATTATGCCTTAACTCCATCTTCTCCAAAAACAATTCAGCATTCTTATAGAAGAACATATACATTAACATGGAATACCAGAAGAATGGAGTGCCTACATCATTTTTCTGCAACTTCAAAATCCCTTCATGTATCTTTTCGCCCAAAAAAAAGAAAAAACATATACCACCGAGAAATTAGGGTGTTGTATTTGCACCCCTATGAACATGTAGGCTATGGGTATCACTGTGTTCGGGTTAAAACCCAGAATTTGACATAATGAGTAAAAGGTAGCCAAGAAATGATTTGCAAAGAAGTTCAATCTAAAAGGTTCCTAGTTATTAGGGCTAATATAAAATTTGGAACCTCCTGCCCTAGCCAAATGAGGTTGGAGCAACTTAACTCTGATTAGTGAATTCGATCTCCCATACTCCTATTTCATCCCCTCAATATAAATAGGAACCAAGAACATATTGGGCTCACTCAGATCAAAAACTTGTTGAAACTCTTCTTTGTTAATGCTTAATAGAACCCCTCCATCATTATCTCTAATCACCCATGTGATAGGGTCATATTGTGCAGCCACTGCCCTAAGCAAGTCCACATCAAGGAACACATTTGGTATTACCAACTTCAACATATCATACATCCAACCATTCGAAAAGGGGTGGGTAAAATTCCTCTATCCAACCCATAATCTGAACATCTCTAAACCCGTAAGGGGAACCCTAGCATCAACTATGTTAGAATAATTATACACTAATCCCTCCCCTAGGTTTTTTCCTCGCATCAAAACCAACCCCTGCTTCCTATCATTTCCTGACAAGGGAAATTGATCTAGGAAATCATCATATAAATTTCTACTTAGATAATCAATCTTGCCAGAATATTTCTTTGATGGTGCCATCCTAAACAAACTAAGGTTTCCTTTCCATTTCGGACCTCAAACAAACTAGGGCTAAACAAAATTATGAAATTATAGAAAAAAACCTTGCAATTTCCCACAATTCAGTTAACCTATAGCCCTAAAACAATTATCAACAAGACCTTTGACAAACACATAGAAAATTCCCCCCAAATTTAGATTATAAATTAACCAAGAGAAACATAATTCAACTCATGGGTTTCTATTTGCAGCAACCCTAATCTTCACTGTAACAACTCATAAATTCATCTTTGGCCTTGAGACTGCTCCACAAAGATGTTTGAATGCTCTGTGACACAATAGGGAAAGAAAATGGTCACTTTATTTTGATCAAATCATGCCATTAGACATCTCGTCCACCATTAAAGCTCACTCACATGTTGTGCCAACAGCTCCAATCACATTTGATGTAAATTCAAATACTAGTCATCGATCCTTCATTTTGGTTGTATCATCACACAACTTCCTTCAAAACAAACTGACACGATCTCCATCATGGCGATAATGGCCCACTCTATTCTACGTTGCCAAGGAAATCCATGTGGCGCTTGCCCATGATATAGCAATCAGTAAAGACCTTAACTTTCGATCATGTGATGGAAAGCAACCATGGATCTCAACCATCAGCAATCATGCTCATTCAACACAATCACCAGCTCCTGCTGTTATTCATCGAGCACCTTTCCTATTGAGATTATAACATCTTCATTGATTTGAAGCACATGCATCTCATATCTTCTTTAGTAACCCGCTAAATAATGTATTAAAGCCAAATAAGTATATTAAATTATTTCTATCATCCCTTCGACTTCACTAGATGAGACACTTGGCGCTCGCCCGTGATATCATGATCAACCAAAACAGTGTGGTGGGGTCATCATGGGATGGAGGGGAACGACTGAGATCAAATTGGTAATTGATCTTCGGTCATGCAAATCTGTCCCTTTGCAAAATATAAAACACTTATTAAAAGGCACGAGGGGACATCACTAGGCCAACGACAAACAATGACATAAGTTGTTTTTAAATGTGGGAACATGGGGCCATCCAAGACTTAGGAAAAAATAAAGTCAAGCGAAGGAAATAAAACGATGAATCAAAAGGGGCCCTGCCTAGCTGAAATGATGGGGCTCAAGTTGTTTTAAAACCCCTCTCAAAAAGTAATAGCCAAATAGATCCCACCCAAGACATAAGATAAAACACAAGGGTTTTACATGAAAACAAAGGTAAAACCCCAACCTTAGGATTTTTTCCAAACATTATGGAGGACCAGAAGCAAAGACAAGATAAAATGGAGCTTATAGAGAAAAAAACTAAAGCTCCATCATTATCAAAAAGCTTCTCCTAGTCCTCCTCATACTTAGTAGTGTGATCTTTGAACAACTCGGATTGGGCAAAAGCTTGGAAAACAAAGCTCATGAAATCTGTAGTAATTTCGGTTGACATCCCATCTTCTATCCTCCTTTGGAAGTGAGGCCTTATATTTTCTAGATTGATCTAGACAATGGGCATTTCATATCCTATCATCAACTTTAGATATCAGAGGCAATCTTCTCTAACTTCCTTGGCCCATTCAACATTCGGATTTACCTTTTCAAGTATCTGTTCCAGCCCCTCCTTTTGATGATCAAAGTCTTGTTTCCACACATCCATTAGCCAATGATCATCCTCCTTAAATGTAAACTCCTCCCAAATCTCTCTTCGAAATTTGAGGATAATTGATGAGAGCCAATTATGTCCTATTTTATGCCACATTTTAGCTTATTTCATATACTTTCACACCCACTTCCACATTCCATTTTCATTTCATATCATACTATTTCCCCATTTTATGTTGCATATGATTAAATATGTATAAGTTGTATTTAATAGATTTTTGGATAAAATATGGAAATTAATGATTGCTTTTCTTTACTAATAATCATTGTGATTTTTAGAAAAAGCTTGCAGCATGTTGATTAGAAGAACTTCCTGTCAGTTTTCATGCAAAATGTCTTCTTGTCATTTTCTAGCCAGGAACTTCTATGTATTACGTTATGATCAACAATTTATTTCTATTATCTTTTCAAAGGTGATGTCAATCTCCAAGCTGGCATTGGTTACCCCTTTAATGCCAAATTTGAATAAGCACAAAAATCATGGTTATTTCCAAGTGGAGATGCAATTGCTAGCTATGAAGAGGAAACCTGTGTTAGAGATTTGTTGCTAAAACGTTGGAGAAAAATCTGCAGATCTGAAGTCACACATTCTATTCTCATCTGTTGTTATAAAATCATTGTTTTAATCTATGGATTAGCAAATCATAGATTTATCTCTTCTAAGTTTTTTGGTCGTAGGCCAAAAAAAACTTAATACTTATTGTATTTTGTTGTTTCAAACAATGTGTATATAAATAAGCGCATTGTAAGGGAGCAGGAAGATAGTTTTTAATAGAGAATTTGGTCAATATACTTTTAGAGCGATTTTCTGTATTACTTCTGAATAAATAAAATAATGCTTTTGCTGATCCATCCAATGTAAAAAGGCATTTTATTTCCACTCACCATGTGAACTAGAGGAAGGGCCCACTCTCGGAATGCTCGGTGAGGTTGTTGCATGTTTGAAATAGTTAGAATTTATATTCTATGTGGTTTAATCTTCTGCAGCATTTTATTTTTGTGTGATTTAATTTCCTGTGTTTTATTTACAATCTGGTTTAATACTAATCTTCATTGAATAATCATTTCAGCTATTGATATTCTATCAATGTTGGTGTGTTTATCTAAAACATAATGTGCAAGTTATATTATGATTTATAAAATATTTTTCTGATGTCTATGATAGTTCCTGTGACTGTTGCTCCCATCACATATTGTTAACAGTTTATGTCATGCTTTTGAAAAAAAGACAGAATAGGAAAGTTGAACCAAATTTTTAGTAGGAAATTTAAATGTGTTTTAGTTGCATCCATCCCCACTTGATTCATTGCTTTCCTCCCTTCAAGTATATTTCCACAACGCTTCTCACAAGCTACTATCCTCGAGTTGACACTCTTAGACCAAGCTGAAATCCTTCGTATTCTTTACCCTAGTTTTGTCAACCATTTTGGTGTTGTTGCTGGGGAGAGGTGTTAAAGGTTGGAAAATACAATGAGTTAAGTTAGGATCAATTTCTTAGAATGAAATCTCACGCAACTGCTAGCATTGCCCGATGATTAGTCCTAATTTGCGTTGTTTAAATCATATAAATGCATTGTTTGTAGGTAGATTTTAGAAATTAAAACCATTTATGTATCCACACCAATTTTTGTGAGTAAACTGATAGAAAGAGATAATTTTGAAGAAACAACATAAAAAAAATAAAAATGTTGCATTTTCAAAGCAGTTTAAACACATCACTTTTTAGGGAAATGCTTGAAAAATTTAGAATTTGAAGGCCACGCATGAAGAAAAATGTGCTTGGTGGTGGGGGCACTGCACCTCAACCCCAACCTATCTCATGACAGGGAGGACACCCAAGGAACTTCCCTAGGACCCTGCAAGGGGCGCTGCCCCTTGACTCTGTTGGGGGCTGCCACCCCTAGAACCCTGCTTTCAAATTTAAAAACAAAAGAATAAATTGGTGGGGGAATCACATCAAAACAAAGTGATATTTTTATACCCTTTATACATAAAGAATGCAACTTAGAATATATTGGTCTTTCACCACCATTGTCACATGTATCTATGAATCTTATTCCTATAGATGAACAAGAACATATCATTGATGACTTTTTAGGACAATGGATTTTTTAAAATGAATCATTTAATGAATATTTGACCACTTTTTGTACTCTTTGTTGCAAGGAAGAAGACAAGTGCACATACCAAGTTGACACGATGAAGGAGGAAGACATTGTAATTGAGCCTCAACAAAATAATGCACAAGTTTTCTTTATAGCTCAAGAACAATTTCATACGTCAAGTAGGAAAAATCAAGGTATGGTTAATGATTTTGAAATGTCTCATAATTCTATTGGATTTGAAAGGCAATATGTTTCTTCACAAAATGTTTCCCTATCTAGTAGATATGGTGAATGGAAACAATTACCATACTACCAAGAATGGCATAATAAATGCTCACAACAACCATACCCATCCCACATACTACCATCTCCACCATATCCATATTATATATTACCATATTTACCATATACTTTATATACCACACAAATTTTACCAATGTCATTATCCCGCCCACCATCCACCCCTACATATCCACCATGGGAAATTGTAATTCCTAATAACTTACTATTATCTAATAAGGTGGTTCAATCTGCATATAATAATGAGGTTTCATTGATCCCTTTACATTTCATTAATACACATGAAATTGGTAAATCATAATTACAATCCATTCACATAGCTAAAGGATGTGATTTTTGTTTAATTATATTTGAAGAACAAAATGATCTACTACAAGATAAACCACTTAGTTCTTCTTATCTACTTAAGGAAACACAACTTTTATAAATAATTCACACACATAAGGAGATAATTCAATTTGATTCTAATTTTATCATTAAAATGCTACATATGTGTGTTGAAAATAATCATAAAATAAGAAATGGTGAACTATTGGCTTTAATAATTCAAGATTTATGTGAGATACATAATGAAATCCTCCAAGATCTATCATTTATAAATATACTCAAACATCTCAATCTTGGGAGGCCTATGGTGAAATTGTGTATTCCTCACACACTTATTGATCTAGGTCCAATAATTTATTTTGTGATTAAGAAGAACTAGAAGGGTTTCGATGCATTAATGACCATAAAAAACATGCTACAAATAAATAATCATTCATCAAGGATCAATGTATTATTAAATATGCCACTATCTTCTTTGGTTTTTCCTAATACCCTCATTATTTTACAATGTGAAATTACGTTGGGAGGATCCATATAATTTTGGAAGTCAATGGTGATTTTTCACTAACAAGAATCAAGGTTTAAATATATACATATTTTTGTCATTCTTTATTCTTTGGGTTATCTTGGAATGACCATTGATTAGAAAATTTCAAGGTGTTATTTGATTCCCTAGATTATACTAATTCCCTCATGCTTTTGTAGTAAGCAATTAAGTTGGGTGGAAATCCCATGAATTTTTGAAATCTTTGGTTGATTTTTGATCATGTCTTCATTAATTCTTTCATTAGTGCTTGTAATAAAACCACATATGAGCTTTAGAGCAAACCAAGGTATGCATTCTTGTGTTGATTAGAATTTCATTTATATTGTTTTTACACAAAAATTGATTGTTATTCATCCATTTTATTATTAACTATCTATTCATACATATAACTTTACCATCCATTTTCTAATCAATAAATCGATTAAAATGGTGGAATTATTAAATGGATGCTATTGTATTACTATAATTGATATGATTGGCCTTGAGAAATATGGTTGTAGGTTTCTTATGGTGGTTACCCAACACTTTTACGCCATTGACAGTGCTTCTCTCTATGGGCTCTCAAAGATACATTTTGTTAGCTTTGCTAATTGGGTGGTGAAGATCAAGTTTCTTTTGTGTTATACTATTGGAAATCCCAAGAGGATCTTGAGAAAAGTATTCAAATTCATGAATTCTCATTTTCACCATCCCTGATGCTAGACCATATGGAGGAAAATATGCAACTTGGTGTAACCATGAATCTTGCAGTACCCTGTTCTTGGCTAATTCTTCATGATTCTCACATCTTGAGATGACTTGAAGATATGCAGAGGATATATAAGGCTATTGAACATCATCTAATGTTGATCACTACACTTCATCATGTGGATTAATTCTTCATCTTATGTAAAGCTATATGGATATGTTGAGAGACTCCATTAGTCTTTCTCTACAAGCCTTGCCCTTGGCAGGTTGCTTCTATTGTAAGTAATCCTTTTAACTCAATGGTTGGACATATATTCCAAAGTTCTATGGTAATGTAACACCCCACCATGCAACCCTAGAGGAAGTTGCAATTAACTACTCAAACGCACTAATTTTTTTTTGTTAAGTATAATTAATAAGAAAGTTCACTACCCATTGCCAACAACCTCTAAGGTTATGAGACAGAGATAACTTAATAACCCACGAACAACATTAATGATTTGAAACCATAACATTTAATTACTTAAGAAATTAATAACACATACATTCCATATAAGATAAATTCATCAAAGAAAATAGAGATACCATATGATTTCATTTAACAATAAGATTACCACTCTCATTCCCCGAATGAGGTAAATCCAATAAGCATGATTACAAATTACAACTTCCACCTCGCTAATAGATGAGGGGTAATTAATTATAAGATCAACTGAAATTAATAAAGCATGAAATGTAACTAGATCCCACGAGCTCTCCAAGTGGAAATCTCATCAATCGTGAACAAGAAGAAATCCCAATGGAGTAAGTTGCACTTTCCACCCAACCAAGTGGTACCCGAAGGCCCACCCCCCATGCTAGGAGATAGTAACAAGGAATCCTAACCAATACCATCTACCTCTAGACACGGGCTGAAACATAAAAGAACCATACTGACACAACCAATCACACGTACAACACAAGTACAACTCTAACATGATCACACTGCTTCCAGATATAAAAACAAATTGAGAATGTTAAGAAAAGCATACACAAAAAAATTACCAACAGAGTTCTTAGAAAAAGTGTCATCGTACAACTCATCATGAGCTACCCATTGTGAATCTTCGCAGGCCCCAGACCTCATACTTACTAATGCGGAACCAAAAACCTAGCATAAAGTCCAAATAGATGACCTTGTCATTCCAAGCCTTCCCACTCACCCCAAGCCTAAACAAGCTCTTGCGACTATGAGTGAGGCCAGGACTTATCTTGATTAGTGTGAAGTACCACCTAAAATTATAAGAACATTGATTTAGTTATCACTTGATTAAACTACCTCCAAAGGTTACCCAGTCTTAACTCTTACAGGCTCTAGCCCCTATCAGAAGCCACTCTTCTACTTGATAGCACGCATTCAAACCAATCACCAAGGGTGCCAAAGTGCATAAAAACTAGATAAAACAAACACCCCAACTCTAGGAGGAAACATAAGTCAAAACCCTATCCAAACACTAGAGGTAACAAACATAACAAAGCCACTCTTTGCAAGGAGTCACCATTCACATAATCCACTCCTAATCCAAGGAGGCACAAATCCCCATTTGTGGTAACTGGGTAAATCATTGACATGAATTCATGCACTACCCAAGGGATTCAAAACAAATGTTTGACATCACCAAGTGACAACCCCCATCCTCTAGGATCCCCTGGAAGACTTACATATTACTAACTTACACTTCACCCATTTCCCCAAATAAAACAAAGGAAGTAATCACGAAAGCAATTGTGAGGAAATAACTAATTTTGGATATACTAAATCCATTTCCTATCAAAACTCATTTCTTAGTAAAGAAAACAATTGCCCTAGCAACATAATTAAATAAAATAATCCATTTCCTTTCTAATTACTGAGAAGGGAAAACTAATTTTAATAAACAATTCAAATCCATAATTACTTTAAAAAAAACATCAATCTACTGCCTTTAATAAAATTCAATAGTTTATTGTCTCAATTAAACTAATTTAATAATATCTCTTTCAGACACAGGATGAAATTTAAACAAAATATTTAATCCCCTAATTGCTTTTAAATAATCATAAAATAAACATTTACTTACGCGATTCAAAACATATCCTTTTAAAAAATAAATTTTTGTCCTTTGCAAAATAAATCATTTTTAAAAATGACTAATCTCGCTATTAAAACATAGTACTTTTAGATCCAAGACATATCGTTTAAAACTATATAACTATTCCTTCTACTCAACATAATCATTTTTAAAATAATTAACTCATCTTAATAAACATGTTATTTAAAAATCAAAATACTGTTTCATCAAAATATATTATTTTAAAATGACTTCATTAATTTGACTATAACATGTTAATTTAAAATTCCTCCAATTACATTCAAGATCTGCCATCATTTAAATCAGCATTTATATATATATATATTAAAATTAGTAACCTCAATTATATACACATATATATAAAATAAAATACATATGTGTATATATATCCTCATGATATATTTACATATATATAATATATATATATATTAATTACCAAATATAATATAAAATATTATTTTAGAAATATTTTAATATTATAAAATATAATATATAAAATATTATATATATTTTTTTTTATATAAAAGAAAATGAAATGAAATACCCATTCACGTTTTCTAGGGCTGTGTACCTTGTTTTAGGGTTGGGCACAATTTACTCAGTTGGCCATGGGCGGTGGCTTACACGGCCGAACCTATGTGGGGTGGCGGTTGTGCTTAGCACAACCGTCCACCATACATGGTGGCAGTAGTGCCAGCGGCCGCGTGGGGGTGCGTTGGGCGCGACTCCCCCTATAGCACCTCCCATGGGGGGCAGCTGTGGGGTGAGCCGCCAACCCCCCATTAATTTCGTGATTTTTTTATTATTATTTAAAAAAATAATGTAAAAACCCCTGCGGATTTTTAACCCGCCATTTTGATAGGGGTATATTTTTTTTATTCCCCAATTAAAACATAATATAAAAAGGTAGATATATATATATTATATTATATGTATATATATATACTTCTCCATATATATATATATATATATATATATATATATATAGATATGTATATATATTTAAATATTCACAACAAAAACTTGCATAACAAAATGAGGAAATAACACTTAAAAAGATCATTTTCAGTCAAGAACAACTTTTTTTCTTGAGGAATTCCATTTCCAAGCAAAGCTTTCATAGTTTTGAAACAAGATCTAAAATGGGTTTTGCTTGCAAATCAAACCAAGCTCATATAATTTCAAACAACATAAAAAAAATTGTGAATCTTTTCAAAATGAAACTAATTCAATAAAAGAATACCTGATTCCAAAGCTTTAGAGGTTGATAAATTGATGTAAAGCCTTCCCCTCAGATGCCAACTCCTATCATGCAAACCAATTGAGCTTTTCCAAGAATCCCAATCCAAACCCACCAAACAACAATCTTTTTCTAGCTTCCCTTTCTTATTTTCCATTTTTCATCCTCCCTCAAACTCATGAAAAAAAATCCAAATAATAGCCAAAAAAGAAATATCTATTCAACCACCATAATAAATTTTCAGAAACAAAACAAAAAAATATCTCAAAACTTCATTTTTGCATTTAAAATTTTCAAAAATGCAATTTGAAATCATTTTTCAATTTTTAACTTAATTTCTATTAATTCCAAAATGAATAATTTAATTCAATTCAACTAATTTAATTAATTCAATAAAATGAATCTAATCCAAAATTAAATTATTTTATTAATTAATATAACCTCTTCCAACATAATAAATAGATTAATCTATTGAACAACTTAAATACATAATGCAATTAACTACCATTTAATTACCCTTTTCAACTTGCAATTAAATAAAATCAAGGTAAATTAGACAATATTCAAACAATTGAACCAGACTAAAACCAACAACACACTATGACTAGGGTGATGACTTGGCATGGAAACCCTAGCTACTATCTCCCAATCGAATACCATTGGCAATTGGACATGCTCAAACTTGTGAAACCAGGTGGAGTCGATGTCCTGTACTTGTAATCCTACAACCAAGTGTATACCAATATGTACATATATATCCTGATAGAACACACTGTAAAGAGGAAATCACGGAATTGCAGGGCGCTCGCAAGCGAGTGGTGCAATCTCGTCCCCTTCACCAGTACAATGTTGCTAACTGACGAATCTAACATCAATAATTTAATCCAAAGCATAAAAAATAATTAATTCAAATATCATCTATGCTAATCTAAATAATTCCATAATGATAACATTAGAATAAAATTTCATAACATCAAAATATAACATTTGCATCGCTTCACAGTTAGCGATCAAATAGTAACCGAGTACCAAAGTCAAAGTACTAATAGAAATACAACATATAAGAGAAGAACACTGTTTGATCAAAAGAGAAAAATGGAGGGGTATTACAGGTAAGCTTTCAGATATGGTGGCATGAGCTAAATAAGATCCAGATCATTTGTAGTAGTGGTGTTATGAGCTTGTTGAACAGAGAGATAAGTATTTTCTTACCTAAAGTTGTATGGATACATTGGACTAGTTGAGAGACTAGAAATAATCTTTCACTACACTCCCTTGTATATGGTAAGGAAGTTATATTTTCATACAACTTTGGAAATATTTATGGATATCTCTCATACTTAGAAAGACGGGATAACATAGCTTCATGAAAAATTCATATGATTTGTTTAAATTGGTCATCATTTCAAGCTTTGCCTCATGTAACCAATTTCAGTGGTGACTTTTTGTGGGGTCATAGAAGGAGCTTTGGTTTTCGATGGTGTTGCTTCAACATCCATAGGGTTCCTTATCTTTGGTCATTATATGCAGGTTATCTAAAAAGGTGAAAAAATGAAAAAAGAATGGAAAAATGGAAAAAATGGAAAAAATGGAAAAATTGAAAAAAATGAAAAAAGCAATAATTCTAACAATGAAAACCTTCGAGCATTGTTAGAAAACTACAATTTGAAAACTTGTTTTTGGTATATTGTAGTTGAATAAAATTCTTAGTGGTGAAAACTGTTTTCATAGCACCACTAAATGGTGAGTGATTGAAAACTGGCTTGCCAGCAGTCACTTGTCGTTATCAAAATTGAAAAAAAAAAAAATAGAAAAAAGGGAAAAAAAATTCAATAATTTGTGTTCTTTCTATGGGCTAATCAGTTTGTAGATATACTCTATTGCTTCAATGGTTGTTTGAGTACCTCCTAGCACCTCTTGTTGCTCACTTGTGTAAATGTACTCTTATTTGTTGTGGTCCACTTCACTTTGATCACTTGTCGCAAGAGTTAGATTTTCAGTTGAGGTGTTGAAAAAATGAAGAGAGAATTTAGGCTACCATCAATATGCTTCTTCAATTCTTCAGTCCAATGGATATATTTCATGTGTGATGTGGCTATAGTCCTTATCACAATTTTTGGTTCCTTCCTTCCTGGTGATTCACATTTGTTGAGTTACATTACCTATCAAACCTTGGCATTCATGGAAATGCGAGTTGGTAAAATGATCAATTTTATTTTTCATTATTTTATCTCTTATCTTTATTAATATTTCTTATTATATAAATCATATATGCAACATCCATGCCTATCCTCTCCCTGTTTCTTGAGGATGGTCAAAAAATTAAGTTGGGGGGAGGTCCACCATCTTTTCACCGATTACTTTCCATTATTCGACCTTGCAAAATCATTTCATATTGCTTATCATTTCACTATTCATTTTACCTATCATTTCATCCAATTCATATAGCTCAAAAATTTTAAGATGAATTTTTCATGACACCTCCTATATATAGCATTTAAAAAATGATGCTATGAGAAATGACAAGAAAAATAGAGAAAAAAAAAAAGAAAAAATTGAAAAAAATGCAAAATAAAAAGTTATAGGAGGTATGAACATTAATGATAGTTGCAAGACTTTTGAAAGAATAATGTAATTATGCATGAGCTATAATAGTTAAGGGTGATGAAGGAAGATTCCATAATCTAAAGGCTACCCTCTCATAAATAATGATTGCACGAGGATGTGCAATATGTTAAGTTGGGGGGAATGATGAGAGCTAATTATGTCCTATTTTATGCCACATTTTAACTTATTTCTTATACTTTCACACCCACTTCCACATTCCATTTTCATTCCATATCATACTATTTCCCCTTTTTATGTTGCATATGATTAAATATGTTTAAGTTGTATTTAATAGAGTTTTGGATAAAATATGGAAATTAATGATTGATTGTCTTTAATAATAAGCATTGTGATTTTTAGATAAAGCTTGCAGCATGCTGATTAGAAGAAATTCCTGTCACTTTTCATGCATAATGTCTTCCTATCATTTTCTGGCCAAGAACATCTATGTATTATGATATGATCATCAATTTATTTATGTTATCTTTTCAAAGGTGTTGTCAATCTCCAAGCTAGTGTTGCTTACCCCTTTAATCCCAAATTTGAATAAGCACAAAAATCATGGTTATTTCCAAGTGGAGATGCAATTTCCAGCTATGAAGAGGAAACACATGTTAGAGAATTTTTGCTAAAACATTGGAGAAAAATATGTAGATCTGAAGTCACGCATTCTATTCTCATTTTTTGTTATAACAATGTTGTTTTAATCTATGGATTAGCAAATCATAGATTTATATCTTCTAAGTTTGTTAGTCGTAGGCCAAAAGAAACTTAATACTTATTGTATTTTGTTGTTTCAAACAATGTGTATATAAATAAGCACACTGTAAGGGAGCAGGAAGATAGATAGTTTTTAATAGAGAATTTGGTCGACATACTTTTAGAGAAATTTTCTATATTACTTCTGAATAAATAAAATAACGTTTCTACTGATCCGTCCAACGTAAAAAGGCATTTTATTTCCACTCACCATGTGAACCAGAGGAAGGGCCCACTCTTGGAATGCTCGGTGAGGTTGTTGCATGTTTAAAATAGTTAGAATTTATATTCTGTGTGGTTTAATCTTCTGCAACATTTTATTTTTGTGTGATTTAATTTCCTATGTTTTATTTACAATCTGGTTTAATACTAATCTTCATTGAATAAGCATTTCATCTATTGATATTCTGTCAACGTTGGTGTGTTTATCTGAAGCATAAAGTGTGTGAGTTATATTTTGATTTATAAAAGAGTTTTCTACTATCTGTGACAAATCCTATCACTATTGCTCCCATCACAATTGTTAATAGTTTCTGTCATGCTTTTGACAGAAAGACAGAATAGGAAATTTGAACCAAATTTTTTGTAGGAAATCTATGTGTGTTTTAGTTGCATCCATCCCTACTTAATTCGTTGCTTTCCTACCTTCACGTATATTTCCACAACACTTCTCACAAGCTATGATCCTCGGGTTGACACTCTTAGACCAAGCTGAAATCATTCTTATTCTTTACCCTAGTTTTGTCTATCAGTAGCCACAATATTTGGGTAAGAAGCCCCATACTTCACCGAGAACTCAATGCAGATCTTCCGCATACCCTCAAGAGACTTTTCACTTCCAAGAATTTGTTTGTTGTCTGAAAAACATGATTAATGCCCATGTTTCCGATATCCAAGACCTGTCAGAACCAATTTTCCATGGTCTTATCCAAGTTCTTTCTTTTTTCTAATTTTCCAATCTATTCTCTAGACAACAATTGTGGTAGGCCCAAGGATGTGGTTGGCTACTCTTCTACGGATGGCCACTGTTGGATATAGGCTTTCAAATGAGCCACTTGTACCTTAAGATCCTCCTTCAAAACCTTATCTTGTTGAATGAGATGCACCACCATGGCAACAAATTCTTGGAGTTGATCAACCTTCTACTCCCTAGTGGCTACTCCCAAGTCGATGGTGGATATGTTGTAACTTATTCCTTGTTTTCCCACCACCAACGTAGCTATTAGTACTTCTTTAGATCCGGAGGCATCCATCATTACTTTTGACCTGATTTGGGCCCTAGACAATATAGCTTACAACCTTGCCTTTGGGTCTTTTGGAGTGGGAGCCCTCCTTTCCAATTGCCTCTCCAACAATTTAGGCATTGGGAACTTTTTTTTAGGTGAGTCTTGTTGATCCTCTTTTTCTTCTTCCCTGACTTCAATGGATTTATCATTAAGGGCCTCTTGCTCCATCTTCATATCCTCCTTTTCCTCATCAGAGTCTTGGATGAACATGATGCATTTGATAGGAGATTTGGAAGGAAAGCATTCATTGGGGTTGCCTTCCCCTTTGGTATCCTTTTCTTCATTTTCTTCATCATTTTCACACTCCTCGGGCTGCTCAATCTCTAGATTCTTATAATTTTTAGCCTCTTCCTTAGGCTTATTTCCTTCCTTATCTTCCTGCTCTTCATGAGGTAATACCTCTTCATCATGCCTAGGGACATGGTCTCGTTCTTCCACCAGAGACTTACCACCCTCTGCTTTTGTGGCAGCAACCTCCTCTTCACTAACAAGAATTTTTTCAGCCTCCTTGTCTTCAATTTCCTTTAGTTGCTTGACCAACTCAGCATCAAGCTCCAGATCAGATATTTCTTCAATTTTCTTTGTGTCTAGATCCTCACCATCATCACTGAAAGACTCATAGGCAACCTCATTGACTACTTGATGCTCGTATATTGGGTTCTCATGATAGTCATATGCCTCCTCTTCCAACCTCTTAGCTAATTGCATCTATTGTCGATGGTCTAATTCCTCAAAAATTTGCATGGCGTCTTCCATTGTTAGTGGCTCGGTAGGAGGGGGATGAACTGGAGTGCTAATTACTTCATGAGCTATCGCAGCTTGTATCACCGGATTTGCAAACATTCTTGAAAGCTTGGAGGGCACATTTTGTATGTATTTCACGAAGGACTCTAGAAGGGAAAGGGCAGGCGTTATAGTTGCAGTGGTGGCAGTGAGAAGAGAAAATGAAGGAGACATGGAAGATGAAGAAATGGGAGAGGTAGTGGTGGAGGATGAATCAACTGATATTACCTACACGATAGGATTAGTAGAAGCAAGATGGATAGAGATGTCCACCGTGAGCGGAGATGATGCAACTACTACGTGTGGGATAGGTGAAGTGGTGGCAATAATAGTAGTGGTTATGGAAGTAGATGAGATAGGCTAAGACTTTGGCTGATCAACCTCCATCTCTTCTCCCTCATGGAATGGATCTTCTTGGATTACTGGAATTTTTGTGATGCTTCCTACTTGCTTATGTTTCTTGGGAGGTTCATTCACTGAGGCCTTCCTAGCATACACCTTTGGGTCGAACTACTGCTTGTCAGTCTCCTTTCTCTTTTTCAAATGAATAGATGGGGGGGATTTAGATGTTTCTCCAGTTGATGTAGAAGTTTCCCCACCATCAGAACCACTTGGCTCACTTTTTAGCCCCTTGAATGTCAGGACGACCCCTTGTTGCTTTAATTGAGAAACTCGTTCATCAATCCATGCCTTTGTTCGGGCCTCAATAGGCTTGGTAAGTATGTCGAAGTCATCAACCTCTGGCTCATTCCAATCAATTAGTGGTAGTGGCATGTTTGCATATGCATTGTACCTGGGGTCGATTACAATGCTTTCATCTTCCTCTAGTTGATCAGGCTCTAGGAACAAGTTCACCCTTTTTACAAAGTATGTGGTCATCTACATATAGGGCCTTATCTGCACTTCAAAGTCATCTTTACAATCTGCCCAGAAATATTCAACATTATGGAGGTGGGCATACTCTTGTCCAATCACTTTTCTGATATGGTCGTAGGGATCCATCCATGGCCTAGCCATGTGAGATTTGAAATGATACTCCACCAGTTCCTTCTCTGAATTGCCTACACATTGGGAATTATGAAGCTCATACATCCCCTGGCCAAGTGTAAGGGGATAAGGGATCTCCACTAGATGCTTGCTGCTCAAAATGGTGTGAATGTGGCACAACTATCAAGAGAGCTCTAACAATATAATCTGGTCATTAGGGTACCAGAGCAGCTTGTTTGGCTTTTCTGAGAATCTGTGGGCGCGAATGTAGGTGAACCATGGATATTGAATGAACACGAAGGCATAATGCTTGAGGAAGGCTTGGGCACTATGGGAAAATATTCTCTCAAAATCACCCCCAAGCAGCCTGATTATATAAGTGATGAATGCATCATTCACTCTGCAATAATGTTTCTTAAAGTTCCTAAATTGTAGTTGAGGGTACTTGTCGAAATCCTTGAGTTCTCTACTAGGCACTTCATTTGGAGCTCTGAATACCCATTATAATGCTTCCTCTTGGATAGTGAGTATACAAGGTAAGAGATCATATAGAACTTGGAGGTCTTTTTGATGTTCATGAATTGATCATGAAAGTAGTCACTGATTATTCCTCCCTAGTAGAACGTGGTGTCCTTTCCACAGAGAATTTTCTTGATGAAATAAACCATGCATTCTTGAAGATATGCCACATAAGGGAGGCCCATCACTCTGCTTAGTAGGGTGACCAAATCATGGTAGTCTTCAAAAACGTCACTATGAAAGAGTTCTTAGGGAACCTTTGCAGTGCTGTCCCATCTGTCCTTTAGCCAATACTAATTTATGAGTTTCTTGCATCTTGTGGGATCTTCAACCCAGATTTCTTTGCATTCCTAGTTAGTAGCCAACTCCATGTTTCTAAAGACAGAATTATGTAAGGTTTTTTTTATTCCTGATGGTGACATGTTGGCCAGGATGTTTCCATCTCTGTTGATAATAGTTCTAGTTTCTGGCCGATATGCCTCTTTGCAAGCCATCACCAGCTCGGGGGCAATCAAAGAGGTAGGGAACCCAACAACTTTTGCTATCCCATTGATTCTGATTAACTTTGCATTTTTTGTCTTGGGGTTCATCCTAACCCTCTATATGAAATCGTTAATGTCGAAATGTTCAATATTTGTGTTAGTAATCTCCTTCCACCTGGTTGTTACCTTGGAGTGCAATGGCACTCCCTGGAATTGGTATTTAATCTGATCTCTATCCTCCTTGCCTCGAGGAACCTTGGTGGTTCTCTTTCCTTTGTCCTTGAATACCCCTGAGGCTTCCACACCCAATTCCATATATCCTACACATAGAGGGGAGGTTTAGTATGCATGATGATACAAATGGTTAGCCAAATCCCTGCACAACATGGTTAGATCAAATAATCTATCATTCAAAAGTCTAACACTTAGTTGAATTTGTCATGGAAGGTTTGCTAGAGGGAAAATGGATTACCTAGGCCCCAGAGGCCAAAATTCCCTTGTCATAATGTTGTTCTAAAGGGTGAACAGAGTGGGAAGACCTAGATGATTTCTCCTAATCTTGGATTTGGATAATGAAGGGTTCATGAGGAAGGTCATCACATTTTAGCACATGGGTCATCATTAATTTTCAGATTGGAGGTCATTTACATTACCATTAGAGCATCCAGGGTCAAATCGAGGGAAGGCTATCAACTGTTAGCTATTTGAAACAGCTTTGGAGAAACCACATTCCAAAGGAGGAGTTCCAAAGTTTGGAACCTGAGAGGAAAAAAAATCCGTGAGATCATGCCTTGCAGTATTTTAGTCATTAAAGTGTTCAAGCCACGAAGGCCAGGATGCCATTGCATGATAGCCATAAGGAACAACAAAACAAGGATAGAAGTCCAGAAATGGTGACCCGATGGACCGGACTTGAGGGGTGTTTCACCCTACATTTTTCTCTATTAAAACTCAGCAAAGATTGGAATGTCGGGGCCTGAAGGTGGGAGGGGTGGCTTGGGTTTGTTGTTTGGGATGGCCAAGAAAGGATGGAATCCCGATGGAGTCATGAACTTAGAGTTTTGATCCTGGACAACAGAGAAGCACTTGAGAGCCAGGAGTGAGAAGGTGGTCACCTGACAGTTGTTTAAAACAATGAAATTGTAACGACGATTCACAGATGGAAATCCGTGAATCGAGGCCCGAAGGTTCTTTGGATGTATTCCATTTTCAATGCAATTTCCATGTCAAATGGCTATCGAGAGTCTGAGGTCCAAAAAAGTGGGGTGAGAATGTCATTCAAAATAGTAGAGGCGAGATGATAATCTGGAGACAGATCTCGGGAGTCTGAAACCCGAAGTATTTTTTCCATTGAGGAAAATTTTTGTGAAGTTTTGAGTTTGAATGGCTATGGCGGTTGAAGATCTCAGGCCCAAGGGGTGCAGTCACTTAGTTAGAAGAATAGCAACAAGAAGACAAGGTTCTGAGTTCAATTTTCTAAGTTTTGGAGGGAATTTTTGGAAATTTCAGTACATGGGTTTTGTGGCATGGTGTCCCCTCTATCAAATTCATACTAAAGTTCCCCTTATTGTCTAGTTTTCAAACATGAAACCATGAAAAGACAAAGTAGGTTGTTGGATGGTGAGCACACCTCGAAGACCCGATGAATGGTGTTGTTGAATCCTCGAAGAATGGTGAAGGAGAAGCTCGGGTGCGAAGGAAACGGAGGTTGGGTAGGCACTGCCCTTTTCTGTTGTTCCTAATATGTAAAAATGACATGTTAAAACACATATTTATACCACTAAGTGCAATTAATTTCTTTAATAAATGCAGGTACAATGGCCAGTGAGGTTGGTGGATTCAAATTTAGGATGACAATGGGAAGACAGGAGCCTGAGGTCTGGAATGACATTGGTTCATGGCCATCCAACAACTTGCTAAGTGATAACTTGATGGAAAAATAGGCGCTGGGATCCAAGGATCGGAAGGGCATTGGCTGATGGCCTTTTGGAATGGCGAAAATGTGATGGAAACCCAGGCAGGGAAACCCGAAGAGTTGAGCTCAAAGGGCGCGACGGAACATTAGATTTTGCGCAAGTTTACCAAATGAAAAATAGGAAGCCAAGTCTCGGGCGTTAGAAGGATGCATGCCGAAGGTCATTAGAAAGAGAAAAAAAAACAAGGAAACCTGAGAAGGGAAACCCGACGGGTCGGGCCTGGGAGGTTCCATGGATGCCATCAAAAGGTGAAATGCTAAGAAAGCTTCAAGACTCAACAAATTTGAAGGGAAATACATGGTCAACCTAAGATAAGACTTGAGAGACATGTTGACAATCTAGGACACCAAAATGGGGGCACACAAAATGAGGCAGCAACAAAATGACCTGGCAGAGTGAAAGAAAGATGGTCCTCATTCCAAATGGGGCATGTGTGCTATAGGCACAACATGTTCTGATGAACATTGGAGAAAACTATCATTGCCTTTACGATAAAAACTACATCGCATGTAAAACAACCTCATCACAAATTTTTGTGGTTCGTCGGGTTATGTTCGTTGAAATTATGACAAAACCCCGCAGTTTAAAAAAAAAAAATATTCGTTCAAACATTTGAAGCTTCCATACAAGGAGCCACCTAAAGCTTGGAAATATAAGAGCTCCAATGCAAATAAACTAACTAAATGACAACAAAAACAAAAAATCTGCATACTAATAATGAGAAATCAGTTTTACCGAAACACCATGATCACAAATATAGTTTGTCTAATTTTCTAATGAGCTTTCAAGCATACAAGTTCCTTGAAAAAGTGGTTTCTTATAAGAAGGAGTTATTAGATTAAAAAGGATGGGAAGATTTATGATTTGACTTCATTTGTGGAAGAATACCATGGCCAAGACAAGAAAACAAGGGTGCTACTGTAGGAAAGACAAAAGTTCCAAAGATACAAAGAAGACAAAGACAAGGAAGAGGCAACCATTACATGTGGAGAGGTCACTGAGATAGCAAGGGTAGAAGTAGATTCAAAGTTGAAGAGTGTAAAGGATGGTGAGAAAGAAGAGGTCAAGAGTGAAGAGGCCTTGAGGATGCATGGTAGGCTTGAGAGTTGTGTGGAAGGCAAAGAGTAGGTAAAATTTTGTTCATTGAATTTTGACAATGATGCATGGCAGACACCCATGAAAGCTATAGTGATAAGTGAGATTGAGATTGAGTTTTGTGATAAGAGAGTTGTTGGGGTAGAAGGAGAAAGATATGTGGGTGTAAATGATTTGCAGGAATGGAAAAGAAAGGCCATTAAGGAAGAGATATGCTGTCCATTGAGTGGAAAAGAGCATGAGGTGCAGCAGGTGTTTGAAGGTAAGAATGAAAGACCTATTGATAAAAAGGTCTTAAATATTGAGGTTCAAGTGAATGATAAGGGAACAAAGGATAACACTAAAGAGATGAGTCATAAGAGGCTTGAATATCATGTAAAGATTATAATAGGGATAGTTTGGTGTCTTATGAAGTTGATTGAAGACAAAAGCCAGTCTAATACTGGAAATACAATGAGTATGGATGTTGGAAATATAGTGGTAAAGGTGGACAGTAAGGTGAAGGTAAATGAGAAAGAATCCCAAGGGATATGGAAAGTGAAGGAGAGTAGATTGGTTGAGGTAAACCAATGTGAAAGAATGATTATAGGCGGAGGTGAAGAATAGTTAGGTTGTGTTTCTGAGGTTAGTAGGACAGATCTCCTTGAGGAAGAACAAAAGAGGGAAAGTATGGACAGTCAAGAGGATGATTTGCATAGTCCAATGATGGGGTAGGAATGTAATGAATTTGAAAGGATAGTGCAGGTTAAGAACAAAGGGATGAAGGAAGGTGAAGGTCTGATGCAAGGCTTGAACATGGATAAGAATTTTATGAAAGTCAAGGAAAATATGGTGAGCCAAGAAGAATGGTAGGGAACAGTTCAAGAATATGTGAAGGAGGTTGTGGAGTCTTAGAAAATGGAGGTACAGTTTGCAGTCACCATGAAGGGTAAAAGAGAAGAGAAGGTAAGGAAAGTGTAAAGGGTCTCAGTGGGAAAAGAGACTAAGAATGAGCCAATATAGATGACATTGATGGGCCAGAGAATGGCTAGAGGTAAAGAGTGTGTGTGGTCTCCAAAGGAGATAGAGAGGAGAAGAAAGTCTAAGATTGGGGTATTGAGTTATCCTTGGTGGATGAATTTAGTTGTGGGGCTGTTGTAAACTATCATGATAGGGGTTCCAAGCGTAGTGAACCTGAGAATGGATGTGAAGAGGAAGGGTAAGAGGTAGAGCAGAAGAGAAGTCATTTGTTTCTTCCTAATTTTGTGATTCTATTGATGGAAGCTAAGCCAAGGGTAAAGATAAAAGAGGACAGTCTAGGTATGAGTTGTTTTGTAATGGAAGAGTAGAGCATATGGATGGAGAAAAATTAGATCATAGTGGTGCAAGTCCAAATTGGGAAAGAAAGCATAATAATTGAAGAGGTGGACAAGTACAAGCCCAAGGTCAGGCTAAAGTAGGTGCAAGAACAAGAAAGAGAATTTAACCATGCTTGTTTTGTAGGTTCAAGGGTTCCAAGGGACTTGGAACATTTTCAAAGTTGGGGTGTATGGTGTAGGGGAACCCACACCTTTTGATGGAATCGAATGTAATTTTGAAGGTCTAATAGGTTGATGTAAGGTCTTGTGATTATCAAGTAGCAAGGAAGTTGCAAAATATGTTGAAATTTGAAGAATTGTAAATAAAATGTCATGATGATAGATAAGGTCTAGGTGGGTGTAGTGTTGTAAGGTGATGTTTTGAATTCTAATAAGGTCTAAAAGACCCTATAATATGTATTTGAAGTTGTTTGGTGTCTTAGGAGGTCAATTAGGTGAAGTTTGTAGTAACATTTGTAAGTAGAATGTAGTTTAGGGGTTGTTAATGTTTAAAAGGTGGTTGAAGGAAGTTAAATACATTGGGGAAGTTAAGTCTAGATGAAAACAATACAAATATGATGTAAAATCCCAAATGGAAGTTTATCAAGAAGATGGGAATCATATTCAATAAGAAATCTACCTAATTTAAGTGATTTTTTGTGTTCTACTATGTTTTTATTCTCTATGCAAACCCGTACAAGTCTCCCATGGTCTGAATTCTCTTGTGCATATGGATTAAGGTGTTTACTTACAAATTATTTTAGTTTTAAGGTTTAATTCACTGTAGGTTGTGAGAAAACCCCAGAATACAAATACTACCATGTTTGACTATGTAAGGGTTTGAGTTCCTTAATGTAGTGTTTTCCACCAATCCACCCACTATAATGGATATGTAACTCGGTGGATTGGTGTGTAATATATTAGGATAGGTATTAAATGAATTTAGGATTTTTGAGGAGCATAAAGTTGGTCAGTGGAGTGGTGCCCCTAGACTAGACAGTGATATTTCTTTCTGGAAATGAGAAATCTAAGTAGTGATTTTGAGAACTAATGAGTGTAGTGGCATTGTGAGTGTTTCATAAGTTTGTGTAGAGGTATTGGAAGGTGTTTGGACCCTTGGGAGGACTGGGAGAGGTTTGGAGTTGTGATATTCTTAAAAACCCCTGTTTTTGTATGTGTTTAGGAAGGTTTTCTTGGGGAAGAGGGTTAGAGACCCTGTAGGTGCAGAATAATTTCAAAGTATGTGGTTTGGCATCAAAACTTAAGACTATTTAAAGTGTTTGGGTATATACCTAATATTAAAAGGGTAGTTCCCTTGGAAAATGGGGCTAATTGTGAAGCCTAGAGCAGAGTAGGTGTGTTGAAAGTCCACATTGGTACGAAAGAGTCACTGTTGGGTTTGATGTATGTTATGTAGCCCTAATGTATGTTGTGTAGCATCTAGAGGTGTGGAACATACTTTTTCAATAAATCCTCATCTATTTGTGCATTATTTAGCCTACAATCAAGGGTTTGGTAGTTTGGTGCTTGGTTGGATTGATTAGTCCTTAAGAGTGATTGATTTAATGGTTTTGTGACCTAACTCAATGTTTCTTAGGGTTTTT
Organism: Sequoiadendron giganteum; assembly: GCA_007115665.2. NCBI lineage: Eukaryota > Viridiplantae > Streptophyta > Pinopsida > Cupressales > Cupressaceae > Sequoiadendron > Sequoiadendron giganteum. The sequence goes on along the minus strand of CM021105.1, from coordinate 464,723,882 downwards.
TGATGAATTCATGTTGATTCAAAGGTAGTTGCTTTGTAAATTGGAACTATTTGGTGCACCTAGGTTGTGGATAGGTTATTGATTCTTATATATTTTCTAAAACAAGTCTATCTAGTTTTGAAGTATGTTAATATATGGAAAAATGGGTTCCTTAAAATGTATGGAGTGTGTGGATATTGAAGATGGGTCAGGAGCTACACCCGTTATTGTCCTAAAGGACTATTACTAGCATTTGATGCCTTGAATGTGAATATTGAAGTAATTTATTGATTTTGAGTTTCATAACATTGTTCTTGCTTTGATACAGTCATATTATGGATGTTGAAAATGGTTTTGGGCCTGATGTGTGTTTAGAAGTTAATTTGGTGATTTGGTGTGTTGGGGGTCATTCTTACTATCAAGTGAAATAGTGAAATTGACTTTGTGAGTTGTTGCTGATCAAATAGGTGATTTAGTTGTGATTCTTCAAGCATCTTAATCTTGTTAGATGCCTCTAAAAGATTGGATAATAATTTTCAGCAGTTGGTGAGTCTTGGTGTCTTGTGATAGGAGGTGATTATACTGAAATTTGAGTGAATTTTGGCTTGAAAAGCCCATGGAACTTCTCAGTTTGAGTTTGGGGTCTAAAGTACCCTTGTGAATGATTGGAGTTGGTGGTAGCTTATAAGAACAAAATGTGTGAACAATGGGTGAACAATGGGTCTTGGATACATATAGTGAGTAAATAGCTTATAAGAACAATGGTAGAAGACCTAAAAATGAAGACTTGGGAAAAAATTGCCATAGAAATTGTTGGATACGTCTCACATGACCTACAATAATGCAAGTCCCAAAGCATATGGGCATAGTGTTGAAAACCCACACATGAAAACTAGGGACCCAAATTTGTGTCTTAAGGTTGTCAAATCCCTACAAAAACCCTCATTAACCAATCAAAATGTAAACAATTGTCTACTAATTTGAAAAGATTAATCGCAAAATCAGTTTTAATAGTTGAGACAGGTGTGAATGAAAAATAGAAGACTTATGGTAAAATTTCAAATATGTGAAGATCTCCTTGGGAAAAAATCTAATAGTCACCTTCTTCTCTCATAGTTGAATAAATTAAAATATGTTCTTAACATTTTACAGGAAAAAGTTAGTGTAAAGACAACATACAATTATGTTGATGCCATTATTGAACTACACACCAAGCTCATGAATCAAAAAAATTATTGTTCCCACAACGTATGAGCCCACCTGATTACAATTGAGTTCAAATAGAAATTAAATCCACAACTAATGATTTCCAAATACTACATTCTATTTTTGGCTAGTTGTGTGTGTGAGAGAGAGAGGGAGGGTAAAATATGAGATGTGTTAAAAATTAAAATAGGTACAAAGGGTAACATATTGAAGCAAAGAGAACTAATGAAAATCACATAAGCTTAAAAGTGCAGCATAATGAAATATTGAAAAGTGCATTACGTTATTGAGCTTCTCTTTGTTTTGAGAATAGTTTAATATTCTCTACTTAATAGGGCCAACCACATGATAGTGGAAGCTCATTTGGCCCCTCCCCCCACTCACGTCACTCTCAATTCCCCATACCCGATCATATAACATTAATCATTCATTCATCCATTAATAACATATAAAATTCATTTATTAACAGATAACATTCATTAATAAACATATTCACATTAATTCATTAACATATAACATTCATTCTTTCAGTTTTTATATATTATAAAAAATATGGTTGTCAAAAATATCAGTTCTTAACATTCATTAACATATTATCAAAAATATGGTTGTCATAATATGATTACAATCACTTTTCTTTTGTTTCCTTTTTGCAGCTAAAAAAAGCAGTGGAGTATCATTTTCTAAATCATCTTTCCCCCCTTCAATTGTTCTACCCTCTGCTCATGATCTTAATGTATGCCTAGTCATGTACTCACGACACTGAGTCCATTGCAAGGGGCGTTCTACTGCAATAACAAAGAAATGTTAAATTGATATGTTTTATTATTATTGTTACAAGTATTTCATTAATTAAAAGAACATTAGAGTGGTGGTCTTTACTTGATGGGGCCACATCATATTCCTGATCTTGTCTTATAGCCTCATGCTCAACATGTTGAACACCCTCTAAATCCTCTGGAGTTGAAACATGAAAGGTTACATTAATTAATGCACCAATTACAATTCAATATGTTTAAAAGAACATTAGAGTGGCCCTCTTTACCTGTTGGGGCCACATCGTGTTCTTGATCTTTTCTAGCAAGATCATGCTCAACATTTTGATCACACTCTACATGCTCTAAAGTTGAAACATGAAAGGTTACATTAATTAATACACTAATTTTAATTAGATATGTTTAATTGTATTAATCCATATTGTGTTTTGTATAGCACATGAATACATCCAATATCGGGATGCACACCATGACCTTCATCTATAGGTTGTGCTCCACCCTCACCAAGCTGCATTCCAATGTCATGTGGAGTATTGTCATTGCTTTCCTATTTAAAATAAATAGGCACATAATTACTTTATGGTGTAAATTAATATTGAATAGATTGCACAAGTATTCAATTTTAAATAAACTTCATTGAGTTTACTTACCTGTGTGTCGGATGTAATGGAAGCTTGTGTTTGCCCAGTCAAGAGTCTTAGGCATTCAACCATGACTCCATAGCCTTGCTGGAAGGAAATATTCATGTCCTCTTCTGTGGGCACTTTGTTGAATTCAGAACCCATGTATTTTTGCATAAGATCATTAATTTTTCTTTTATGGTGTGATAAAACAAAAATTGTTTTCAATTTATTATTTGGATGCAATATTTCATTTATTGATACTTAAAATTTGTGCAGCTAATTTCATATAACCACTAGAGCCAAGTTTGTGCTGCCCATGTTTTTCTAGTCTTTCCTTTGTTGTCTTCAATGTGTCGGGAAGCCTATGAAATTTTTGAAATACATTAGATTATGTAAAAAGAAATAGTAATCAGTATATAATTACATTGTTGATAGTATCACATACCTTCCTTGGCTCAGTGGTGTCTTTCCTTTTTTCTTTTCAGCCTTCTCCTTTCCATCTGACACCAGGTCCTTCCACTCCCTCTCTAGAATCATGGGGGGATGCTTGTTTTTTCTGTTCTTCTATAAATGTGACCTATATTTGTCCCTCACATACTTTAGATAGGTACCAACTTTCTTAAGGACCTTGGTTTGGTTGAATGTGTTATTACCAAACATCACAACTAAATGGTTAATGAGCTCATCTTTTAAATCTTGATTTTGGGCATTCCACCATGTACGTATGGTGGGCCCAAAGATCTCCAATGTAATATCATTTAGATGTTTAGAAAAAAAATCATTTCCTACAAAATGATCATGGGATCATTAGTCTAAAAAGAGTGATCAATAAGTAAATTTCAATTGGATTATATATAATAATAATTAAAACATTTTAAAGTACCTAGGACCTTGTCTATCTTTATGGGAACGAAATCTTGGGTCACCAAAAATATTTCTGGAAATGTTCCCATACTAGTAATACGAGAAGATTTAGGAAATAATTCTAAAACATCACCAATACTAGTGTCCTCTACATCCCTAAGTACATGTCCTGACACATGTTCTGGAATGTGTTCGCTACCAGAGGGTGCACTACCCAATGCCTGCATGATTCTATGTGTTGTTGACATTTTAGTAGACAATATAGGCATGGATGATGGGGTCGTATGATGTGATGTATGCATAGGAATATTAGGATCAACACTTGTACCAACCCCTACTCCCTGGGTTGCACCTACAGTACCCTGATCATGGCCGACAACATCATGAGGATGCAAAAATCCTGTAAAAACAACACATATTTTAGTTCATGACATAAAAGAGCACAAATATAAAACCATGAATGAAATTATGTTATAATTAAAGATCTCATGACAACTTACTTGTAAGTTTCATGCTCTCTCATTCAATATTTTAACCCTTTCTCTTATCTCATCTGTTTGAGGCACTATGAATAACAACTGAAGGATTTATTCATTGCATTTTTTTTGGGTATTCCTTATCATATCCAAAGGGTTTGTGGAATATGTGATGAAATCATCACATAATAGTGACTCCACCTCCCTATGGATGCTATTCTCTACTATTGGTGCCTTTCCATGATCATCCGACTATGACAAGAATATTAAAAACATTATCAAAATTAACCCAATAAACTTATGAACAAAAAATAATAATAAAACATTTTTATCATATCTAATTTTTACAATTAAAATGAGGCAAAATTGTCAGGTAAAAGCACCAGAAGATGCATTGTGATATGTGCTCTAGGCCAGAGCCTTCCCCCTATGATCAATGTCCTTTTGTGACAAAACTTAAATATAAAAAGCATTACCGAAATGAAACCAATAGACTTACGAAAAACAACATAATAATAAAATGGTATATTGGAGTCATTAATTGGAGGTTCAGTAAAATGGTATATAGTAGGTACCACCCACATAGTAACTATGTTTGTATCTATGCAATTCAAATTGTAATTTATTAGCAGCTCTTCCCCTGTAGTTATTGATTTTATTGCACATATGAATACATGGTTTCCCTAGTGTGCCTCGAATATGAAATTGGGTTGCTTATTTGTTGACCTAGGTTGTGTATTTTTTATAAACCCTACAATATTCCTTTATTCTTTTGGCCTTCCATCAATGTACATAGCCACTCCTTTATTTTGATCCTTATCTTTTAACTGTATATAATTTGCTAACAATGCATTCCTACGCATACTTCATGTTGTTAGGTCTCAAAAATGTTGGTTTGAATGAACCACGAGAGGTTTCCACACTCTCACTATGTTAATGGCCAACTAACAAGGCCAACCAATATGGTTGAACGCTCTACTCTTAAGGCTCTGCTAAACCTAGGCGGGTGCACCTATATGAATGACGCAGATTTTGAATTATGCTATAATGGTGGTGTATCAGGATGACCTTACTGCTTACTCAAAAAGAGTTGAAGATCATATAGAACATCTTGAAAAAAAAATCATTAAAGCTTTAGAATATGGCATTAGTTTGAACCCTAAGAAATGTCATTTTTCTATTATAGAGGGAAAATTCTTAGGACACATTGTGTCAAAAGAGGGAGTTAAAATAGATCCTGAGAGAGTCAAGACTATAGATAAGGTCCGTATCCCTAAAACTATACAATCCATCCAATCATTTTTTGGGTAGATTAACTTTGTTAGGAGGTTTGTGTCCAACTTCGCTGAAATTATCAAACCCATATCAAAGATGCTAAGGAAAGGACAAAAAATTGAATGGACTCCAGAAGAATTAGAAGCCTTTGTATCCATTAAAAGAGCCATTAAGTAAGCCCCTATCCTCAAATCTCCTGATTTCACAAAGCCTTTCCATATATTTTCATTCGCTTCCTTGCACACTATAGCTACTATTATGTTACAAAAAAATGAGGCTGGTCATTAGAAACTTGTGTCCTTTATAAGTAAATCTTTTCAAGGATTGGAGTTGAAGTATGACATAATGGAAAAACAAGCCTTTGCATTGGTAAAAGCCACAAAAGCCTTTAGACCATATCTTGTTGGAGCCAAAGCGATAGCTTATGCCCCTCATGTAGCTGTCAAAGACATTTTGACACAGTCAGAAGTTACAGGGAAGAGGTGCAAGTGGATTAATAAAATTCAGGAATTTGATATGGAAATACAGATTACTAAATTGATAAGAGGCCAAGGATTATCCAAGTTAATGGCAGAAGAAAATATTTAGGCAAATCAAATTTTCAATGTGGAAGAAGAAGGAAATGTAATTGCAAGTATTGAGCATACACCTTGGTATACAGACATCATGTACTACCTCAGAAACACAAAGTGCCCTGAAGGATTTAATGATAACTAAAAAAGAACCTTGAAACTACAGGCTTCTAAGTATGTGTTCATAGAAGGTGATTTGTTTTGGAAAAATAGAGATGGAATACTCTTGTTATGTTTAGATGAGTCACAAGCTAATCATGTTCTAAAATAAATGCATGAAGGGGTCTGTGGAGGCCATTATTCTGCAAAGACAATTGCACATAAAATCCTCAAGGTAGGTTATTACTGGCCAAATTATTTTAATGATTCATTTTCATATGTAAGGAAATGTGAAGCATGTCAAAAAATTTCAGGAAAAATCAAAATATCAAGGAGCTTTACCACTTAGACCTATGCAAGTTGAAGCCCCCTTTCATCAATGGGGGATTGAATTTATTGGGGAGATATAGGAGAGATCAAGTGGAGGACATAGATGGATATTGGTAGCCACTGATTACTTACCAAATGGGTAGAAGCAATCCCAACCAAACAAGCGACAAGTAAAGTTGTGATAAATTTTTTGATGGACAACATTATTACCAGGTTTGGTACGCCACTAAGATTGATCATAGATAATGGGATGTGTTTTAGATCATATGAGTTTAAAACCTTTTGTAGTATGCATGGTATTGCTATCTCTTATTCTGCCCCTTACCATCCACAAGCTAATGGCCAAGCAGAGTCCAATAACCAAATTCTTCTAAAGATCATTAGGAGAATGTTGGGTGGAAACAAGAAGATATGGGATTCAAAATTAAAATTGGTTGTATGGGCTGATAGGACCACTGTCAAAAAAGCAATTGGAAAATCCCCATATGAGCTAGTATGTGGAACACAAGCCAGAATGCCTTTGCAAAATCTATTACCTATTTATAAATTTATTCTTCAAGAAGACATGGAGGTTCTTGAACCAATGGAAGAGAGAATTGAACAATTAGAAGAACTTTATGAAATGAGAAGATTAACCCAAAACTAGAACATGAAGTTGCAAACACAAATGAAGTATTTGTTTGACAGAAAGGAAAAAAATAGAATTAGAAGAGGATAGATTGTTGTAAGTAAAATATTTTCAAAATGATGGCATTCAAGAAGACTATGTTGCATGTATGAATTTTGAGGAAAATAATGAAAGACTGTTGATTTAGTGGTTTCATCCTAGTATCAATTGTTTGTTGGATTCCTGTGATTATTTGAGTGTCTCCAATTTGATGTTTCTTGATTGTTTAAATTGAAGTATCAAGTATACGTTCGATTTATCAGTGCACATTTTTTGTTTCTGTGTGATTTGATTTATTGGGTTCTTTAATGAAGAATTAAACTCCTTTCAATCAATTAGAGTAATTTGGGAATGTTATTTGGATCAGTAAGAAGATTCAGATAATCAGATTTGATATTCTGCCTCAAGTAGGGTTCATCAATTACATCCTTGCATATTTATACCAGTTATAAACTCATAATTGTATGCCAAACGATTAGAGAACTTTCTAGATAGGAACTACTCATCGAAGGCTTTCATTTGACTCTGTTTTACCCAACAAGGCACCGGTCTTATTTATCCTTATAGGTTCCATCCATTTGATTTACTTCTCTTAATTGAACCCATAAATTTTCACTTTGATATTGCATATACAATTTATACCAAATTAGGATCATATCTTTCCACTATCAAATTTCCATTTGTTGATAGGTAGGTCAAGCAAGAAACATAATTCAAAATATGCATCATTCATATAGGTGCACCCGCCTAGGTTTAGTAGAGCCTTAAGATTAGAGGGTTCAACCATATTGGTTGGACTTGTTAGTTGGCCATTAACGTAGTGAGAGTGTGGCAACCTCTCATGGTTCATTCAAGCCAGCATTTTTGAGACATAACAAATTGGCGACTCTACTAGGAAACTTGAGAGAAATCTTGTTGTAGACAACCTTTCCATATAGAGTCATTAAAAGAGAACCACAATTAAAATTTGAAAATTGACTCTACTAGGTGAAGTAATAACATCTTTTCTCACTTTTAGAAAAAGTGGGTGGCGACTCTGAATGAACAAGAGCATTGAGACTGATACAATAAGATACAAATCAGAAAGGAATCAACCTAGAGTTCAAACCATCACAGTTTCTCACAACATGCAAGGAAGGAGATCCTTGTACAAGCAAGGGGATTGTTCTAATGATATAGGTAAGCGAACTTATAAAAATGATTAGGGTAAGAAGGCATTCAGTGACCTAGATCCAGCCACAAAAAATAGAATTTCAAAACCACCAATGGAAACACACAACTCATACAAGGCATTAACAAATGAAGATAGCCCATCTAAAGAGCTTCACACTCCTGAGGAAAATAAAAATCCCTTCCATTGAATAAACCATAATAAAGATGAAGAGTTCATGGTTGAATTTGAAGCTGAGAAGAGGAGGTAATTTGAATGTGATTAAAGAGCTACACTCTTTGAGGAAGGACTTGAATATGAGGCAACATCTGAAGAAAATCATGAACTCATGACCCAAGATGAGACAAAAACAAAATGGGAACATATGAGACAAGAAACATAAAGTTCAAGGATAGAATATGAGCAAAGGCTTTAGGCCATGAAGGAATTTGAAAAATTGAAGTTACAAAAGGCTCAGGTTAAAACATCAATGGTTGATTCACCCAAATATACACCCCCTCATAAGAACAATGATATGAAGCCATCAAATTCCCCACAAGCCCATGAACTAGCCAAGGAATCAATATAGAAACACAAACGCTCCACCACAACACCGAAATATTCAGCCAGCTCCTCATCAGCAGCATGTACCCCCACAAGGTCAACACTATGTGGAAAACCCACTGTACCAGCACCAGCATTACCAAAATCTCCCTCCACAATACACAACTATGATTAGACAATTTGATCTTGCTAGATTTTAGATATACCCTTACCCTATGGATAACAACTAGAGGAACCTAGTCCCTAAGTTCACAGGAAGTAATGTAGTTACAACCGAGGAGCATCTGAGAAAGTTCAATGCAGTTATTCAAGACTTGGATATGCAATATGAGGATGTACATATGAGATTATTTATGATGTCACTGGTTGAAGATGCCAGGGACCGGTTTAATAGTCTACCAACATCATCCATTTATTCCATTCATGTATTTTATGAACAATTTCTTCAGCAGTATGGGAATCAGTGTGCATCATATTTTTCTTTGCATGAGTTAGTGACTATCCAAAAGCATCAAAATGAGTCAACTTATGATTTTAACCAAAGGTTTATTAAATTACGTAATAAAATACCTCAGGGATCCAAGTTAGCTGATCCTGCTACATTGAGTATCTACTTGAAAGCCTTTGATCCCAAGACAGGATATGAATTGAGAAACAAAGATCCTAGGAATCTGGCTGAAGTCCAAAAGATAACATTAACTATTTAAAATAATAGGAAAGCTGCAGGGATTTTTTCTAAGAGGAAAAACCCTAGGGATCCCCCATATGCTCCCCCAAATAGACAAGAGAACGCATATAGGAATGAAAGACCAAGGTTGCACGACATGCCTTATAATACAAACTAGAAAGATGGGAAGACAATAAATGATAGACCAAGAAATAAAGAAACACTGGATCCATTAAAAAGGAAAGGAGCATATATGGTAGATAAGAGCCCCTGGTGCCCAGTCTGTTACACACCACATTGCCTAGAGCATTGTGTTACAACTCAGTCAATACCAAAAGAAGACACACTGGAAAATGATGGTGGTGAAGACCAGAATGTCTATATGACTTCCCACACTCTTAACTCTTTGGAGTGGGAATATTCATCTTTAGAGGAGGAAGGATATGAGTATAATGTTGATCACCAAAAATACAATATTCACATGGCAGAGCAGAATATTTTTTCTGATCATGAAGAAAGTGATAGTGAGCAAAAACCCCTTGTTGCACCATGTCAAACTAATAGGCATAGTATAAGGAGACCAAGTGAAGAAGAGATCAAAAGGTTGACTATTGCAGTAGTGGAGGAAGCTAGAAGCAAATCTTGGTTGAGGAATAGAACAGTGAATAGAGATGAGGGTGTCCCAAGAGGGATATTTGTAAGAAACAAAAAAGGCATCAAATTAGACATCAAAAGGGACAGATGATAAGCAACCAAACAAAAAAGAACAGAAGGAGTCTCCTAAGGAGAAAAGTAAAGAAATCCCCATTGAGAAGCAAAAGCCAAATCAAACATCCAAAGGGGAAAAAGAGGAAAACAAAGGAGAATTGATAGAACCTAAAAAGGTGATCAGAACTAAAGGTACATCCTTTAATTTCATACAAGCCTTATATGAATTGAATATGTTTGTCCTACTAATTGAAATGATGAAGGTAAAGGAATATAGGGAAGGTACCATACAATTAATGTCTAATGGGAATCAAAATATAAACCCTGCAAATAAAGAAGTTTCTGAAATCAATAATAAAAGAAAGGAGGTAAAGATTCCAGAGGCTTGCCTAATGAACACACCACAGATTGACCCATTCTTTACCACTTTACTCATAAGCGGAAAACTAGTAAGAAATTGTATGATAGACTTAGGTGCCTCCATGAATATCATGCTAGTAGGGGTGATGAAACAACTTGGTATGTGGATAGATGTGGAAGGAGGTAAATGCTACACCATGGATAGCAGACATGTTCCGATTGTGGGAATAATGAAGAATGTGGAAGTAAGATTAAAAACTTTCCCACGAGCTGCCTACAATATTGACATAACCATAATTGACACACCTCCCTAGTTTGGAATGCTTTTGTCAAGACAATGGACTACAGTTGTAGGAGGTAATGTATAGTTTGACTTATCATATGCCAACGTACCAGTGAATGGAGAAGAGGTCAAGTTATATAGGGAACCCATAATGAATCAAATTGTTGAATATGCTCCTCAAGAGAAACTTAATTGTTTCTATGATGTAGATTTAGGGAGTTTTAGGGTAGAGTTGTCTCAACCTGAAGTGGTAAACAAAGATCCAATTGATAAAAATATTTCTGAAAATCAGCAAGGGATATGGAAAATGTACTTTGATGGGGCCTACAGCCAAGAGGGAAATGGAGCTGGGATAGTTTTCATATCGCCTGATGGTTCAAATTTCAAATATTAATTTTTGTTGGCATTTGAATGTACAAATAATGTGGCAGAATATGAGGCTTTGTTGACCGGATTGAATTTAGCTGTTAAACACAAGATTAAACTCTTAATAGTTTTTGGAGACTCGGAGCTGGTTGTGTCTCAGATCAGATCAAAATATGTAGCAAAAAATAAAAGGTTGAAGCAGTATAGGAATGCAATATGGGATATAATCAAACTATTTGATGCTTTCTCTATTGATTGGGTGGACAGATCAAAAATTATAATGGAAGACTTCATAGCCAATGTAGCACTAAAACAAGATGACATCACACTCGCAAGAATATCCCAAGTTGAGTTCAAAACAAGACCTGTTGTACCTGACAATGTATATAGTTGGCAGGTCTTTAATGATGACACTGATCTTTTAAAATTCCTTCACTGTATAGACCAATATGAGGCTCAGGAAATTGATTTCAATGCCTTTGTGGAAGAAATAAATGGAGAACAGACAATATTTAGAACGAAGGTCTTACAACTTAAGACTAATAAACTTCCCAAGGGGCTCGTGGCATTGGAAAGAGTAAACGATGGAAGTGATCAATCCCTTATGAAACAAACACCAATCAAAAAGGAAGATATTGAAGAAATAAACTTAGGGACTGAATTGGCACCTAGGAAAGTATATATTGGGAAGAAAATAAGCCTGATTGTCCGAAAAATGCTGATTTCATTGTTAAGAAAATATAAACATGTGTTCGCATGGTCTTATGAGGACCTCAAGGCATATAGGGAAGATTTATTTCAGCATGAAATTCTGTTGAAAGCAAATGCAAAGGCATTTACACATAAACAAAGACCTATCAACCCCACATTGGGACCAAAAATGCAAGAGGAATTGGCCAAACTTAGAGATGGAGGTATCATCAAACCTGTCAGGAATTCAACATGGGTGTCAAACCTTATTCCTGTTAGAAAGAAAAATGGAGATATCAGACTGTGTGTAGATTTCAGAAATCTGAATGTGGCATCCCTCAAGGATAACTACCCTCTACCCAACATGGAAGCTGTACTGCACAAAGTAACTGAGTGTGTGTTGTTGTCTATGATGGATGGTTTTTCTGGTTATAACCAGGTTTAGGTCAGGGAATCTGAGCAGTACAAAACAGCTCTTACAACTCCATGGGGAACATATGTCTATGTGAGAATGCCTTTTGGTCTCACAAATGCGGGAGCAACCTTTCAAAGGGCTATGGACTTAGCATTTGCAGATTTGATTAATGCTATAATGGTGGTGTATCATGATGACCTTACTACTTACTCAAAAAGAGTTGAAGATCATATAGAACATCTTGAAAAAATATTCATTAAAGCTTTAGAATATGGAATTAGTTTGAACCCTAAGAAATTTCATTTGGCTGTTATAGGGGGAAAACTCTTAGGACACATTGTGTGAAAAGAGGGAGTTAGAATAGATCATGAGAGAGTTGAAGCTATAGATAAGGTCCCTATCCCTAAAACTGTAAAAGCCATTCAATCATTTTTTGGGCAGATTAACTCTGTTAGGAGGTTTGTGTCCAACTTCCCTAAAATTGTCAAACCCATATCAAAGATGCTAAGGAAAGGAGAAAAAATTGAATGGCCTCCAAAAGCATTAGAAGCCTTTGTATCCATTAAAAGGGCCATTAAGGAAGCCCTTGTCCTCAAATCTCTTGATTTCACAAAGCCTTTCCAAATATTTTCATTCACTTCATTACACACTATAGCTATTGTTATGTTACAAAAAAATGAGGATGGTCATGAGAAACCTGTGTCCTTTTTTAGTAAATCTTTGCAGGGATCGGAGTTGAAGTATGAAATAATGGAAAAACAAGCCTTTGCATTGATAAAAGCCACAAAGAGCTTTAGACTGTATCTTGTTGGAGCCAAAGTGATAGCTTATGTCCCTCATGCAGTTGTCAAAGATATTTTGACATAGTCAGAAGTAACAGGGAAGAGGTGCAAGTGGATTAATAAAATTTAGGAATTTGATATGGAAATACAGATTACTAAATTGATAAGAGGCCAAGGATTAGCCAAGTTAATGGTAGAAGCAAATATTGAGGCAAATCAAAATTGCAATGTGGAAGAAGAAGGAAATGCAATTGCAAGTATTGAGCATACACCTTGGTATACAGACATCATGTACCACCTCAGAAACACAAAGTGCCCTGAAGGATTTAATGATAACCAAAAAAGAACCTTGAAACTATAGGCCTCTAAGTATGTGTTCATAGAAGGTGATTTGTTTTGGAAAAACAGAGATGGAATACTCCTGTTATATTTAGATGAGTCACAAGCTGATCATGTTCTAAAATAAATGCATGAAGGGGTCTGTGGAGGCCATTATTCTACAAAGACAATTGCACATAAAATCCTCAAGGTAGGTTATTACTGGCCAAATTATTTTAATGATTCATTTTCATATGTAAGGAAATGTGAAGCATGTCAAAATTTTTTAGGAAAAATCAAAATATCAGGGAGTTTTACCACTTAGACCTATGCAGGTTGAAGCCCACTTTCATCAATGGGGGATTGAATTTATTGGGGAGATATAGGAGAGATCAAGTGGAGGACACAGATGGATATTGGTAGCCACTGACTACTTACCAAATGGGTAGAAGCAATCCCAACCAAACAAGCGACAAGTAAACTTGTGATAAAATTTTTGATGGACAACATTATTACCAGGTTTGGTACACCACTAAGATTGATCACAGATAATGGGATGTGTTTTAGATCATATGAGTTTAAAACCTTTTGGAGTATGCATGGTATTGCTATCTCTTATTCTGCCCCTTACCATCCACAAGCTAATGGCCAAGCAGAGTCCAATAACAAAAGTCTTCTAAAGATCATTAGGAGAATGTTGGGTGGAAACAAGAAGATATGGGATTCAAAATTAAAATTGGTTGTATGGGCTGATAGGATCACTGTCAAAAAAGCAATTGGAAAATCCCCATATGAACTAGTATATGGAACACAAGCCAGAATGCCTTTGCAAAATCTATTACCTGTTTATAAATTTATTCTTCAAGAAGACATGGAGGTTCCTGAACCAATGGAAGAGAGAATTGAACAATTAGAAGAACTTTATGAAATGAGAAGATTAGCCCAAAACCAGAACATGAAGGTGCAAACACAAATGAAGTATTTGTTTGACAAAAAGGAAAAAAATAGAATTAGAAGAGGATAGATTGTTGTAAGTAAAATATTTTCAGAATGATGGAACTCAAGAAGACTATGTTGCATGTATGAATTTTGAGGAAAATAATGAAAGACTGTTGATTTAGTGGTTTCATCCTAGTATCAATTATTTGTTGGATTCCTATGATTATTTGAGTGTCTCCAATTTGATGTTTCTTGATTGTTTAAATTGAAGTATCAAGTATATGTTCGATTTATCATTGCACATTTTTTGTTTCTGTGTGATTTGATTTATTGGGTTCTTTAATGAAGAATTAAAATCCTTTCAATCAATTAGAGTAATCTGGGAATGTTATTTGGGTCAGTAAGAAGAATCACATAATTAGATTTGATATTCTGCCTCAATTAGGGTTTATCAATTACATCCTTGCATGTTTATACCAGTTATAAACTCATAATTGTATGCCAAACGATTAGAGAACTTTCTAGATAGGAACTACTCATCGAAGGCTTTCATTTGACTCTGTTTTACCCAACAAGGCACTAGTCTTATTTATCCTTATAGGTTCCATCCATTTCATTTACATCTCTTAGTTGAACACATAAATTTTCACTTTGATATTGCATATAAAATTTATACCAAATTAGGATCATATCTTTCCACTATCAAATTTCCATTTGTGGATAGTTAGGTCAAGCAAGTAACAGAATTCAAAATCTGCGTCATTCATATAGGTGCACCCGCCTAGGTTTAGCAGAGCCTTAAGAGTAGAGGGTCCAACCATATTGGTTGGCCTTGTTAGCTGGCCATTAACTTAGTGAGTGTGTGGCAACCTCTTATGGTTCATTCAAACCAACATTTTTTAGACATATCACATGTATATCAAACCAACTGCATCCAATATTCATAACTATAATAGGTTCTAACATACTCCATTAATTTAGTGACTTTTTCATAACAGAACTTTATTCCATCCATGCAAAATATGCCCAAACCATGTAATGACGATGGTGCTATGCGATATATCCTCTCGTTGACACAAAAATCAATGTTTATTGGAGGAAGTTCCCTGGGTATCCATTATTTCCATAGATGTTTATACCTCAAGGGCACATCAATGTCTCCTTTGCTCTCATCATCATAAGAACATGACCCCCCTTTAGCAAGAAAAATTCCATGTGTTTACGGAATTTTCTTCTAATCTTTTGACCTCTAGTTAACCTCCCTCTTTTAGACCTACTACATGTCTCGCTTTCCTCTTCTCTTCCTAAATTTCCCTCGCTCAAGGAAATAGATCTGAAAAATACCTATTGTTTGGTACTTTCACTTAGAAGGATGTTGGATGAAGTTCTTTCATGGTGATGTGATCCCAAGGTATGGGGTTGGAGGATTAAAAACCAAGGTTGTCACTACTAGTCAAATGCATGTGGAGATAACAATAGTTGTGAATGTATCAATAAATCTTGTAAGGGTCTAATGATCATAGATCACTTGGTAAGCATGGGAATGATTTACAGGGTCACCAACCTTGTGTTTTGAAGCTTCGGATTTTGGGAACATCTAGAGGAGTCATTGTCTTGTTTCTTGGAGGTCGATTGGGTTAGTTGGCGAAAGGTTGCTATTACTTTTTGTACCTATCTATGAATTTTTTTGGGCCACCTTCCTCGAAGACAATAGTCCCTCTGAGGTAGTACTGGTGTCTGGTTATTTATTCTATGAATTTTTTTGACCACCTTTGATGTGAAATAACCCCTTGTGCAACCATCCTTTCAGTCTATTTCTAAATGGACAAACCCCTTGCCTTTAATGATTAAGCTCCACAGGTTTCTACCCCTATGGTTTTTTGGATCCCCCAAATAAAATAATAAAATATGGGCCCTACTTAGAAGAACCCCAAAATGTATTAGAGCTTTTTTATTTCTTAAGAATCCAGTTAAAGAGGCTAATTGGGTCCCTCCCTATCTAACATTCCTTCACCATTTTCTAGACACTCACAACATCTCGAACCATTTATAATCTTCTAGAACTTGAATAAAAGAGTTCACTTTCATTAGTGTTTTATTTTAGGCTTTCCCTAGTGCTGGCATATGTAATGTTCTTTTGGAGGTTAAAGTGAAATATTTGGAAGATTTTAATTGCTCCTTGTCTTTTTTTCATCTCTTGTACTGGTGTAGGAGCACCTTTGCATAATTAGGCCTCTATGAAGCAATGTTTTGAAATTTGATTCAATTTTATTGTTCCTACTTTTTAAATCATGTTGGAAAACCTACAAGTGTTGCAAACAGGGTATGAAGGAACCAGTGAAAGTAAGAACTTTAAGGGCTTTTGATGATTAAGTATGAGTTATTGTTTGTTTTGGTTAAGAGATTACCAAGGTATAATTTGATCTCATTTGATATAAGGTTTGGTGTAAGGATGAAGTTAAAAATTCCATTGCTTTGATTGATCTGTCTAATAATAGCCTTGTTTTGGAGACTAAAATGAAAGTAAATTATATGATTTTGTTAAACTTTCAAGAATAAAGGATGGGAGATGGTTTACATTTTTTTGAAGTGAAATGGAATGGAAATTGTGTGGTCTATGTTTGCCTAAATACTATTTTGGGTCAGATTACTTTATGTTGAGTTGAAATTGTGAAGTTTAGGACAACCATAAAGAGAGTTAATGGTAAAATGAAAGGGAAGACTGGGTAATTATTTGTTTCGATGAAGATGAAGTTGAATAAGGTGTTTGAAGTCCTGGTAATGGTTTGGAACTCTAAATAAAAAATTGAGTGTTTGTGTTGAGTTTTTTGAAGGGAAATATAGTTGAATAAGTGTGTCAAAAGAAGGAAAGTTCAAGATTTGACCAAAATATACTTGCAACAAATAGAGTCTAAATCACTGTACTTGCAACAAGATTTCTAAATGTGGGGGAAAAATAACTTATAGTCACTGTCCCTTGGTCGATTTTCCCTTTCTGAGTGCCCTTACCTCTCGCTTTGGCTTTCCTCCTACCAAATGGTTCCTAGTCCTCCTCCTCGACTCAATGGACTTGCAACACTCATCCAGTGAAGTCTCACAACTCTCCACTTAGGGGCTGGATGTAATGGTTCTCAGTGCAACTCTCTAGTTAGGGTCTCGGTGCAGTATGCTATGTCATGCTCCTGCACGAATAGGGCCAAAATTAAAAATATATAGTTTATATATATGCTATTTCAACATATAGTTTATATAAAAAATATATATGCTATGTCAACATATAGTTTATTTTATTTTCTACAAAATGTATTTTTTGTATGGTGGCTTGTTGAGCTTATATAGTTGGTTTTCTCTTTCTTTATAATTTTTGATGATTTATTTCCTATGACATGATTGAATACTATCTACAGTCCTAGTGATTGTTAAAAAGGCTTATGATATGTGATGTCTAATCATGATGGATGTCTCAGAATCAATGATTGAAATACTACTTGACTAAATATTGAGCTATCTGATATTTTTTCATTTAAACACCATGGAAGAATTTCTTGCAATCAATGTCTTATTAATGTAGCCTACAAGGTTTCTTTTCCTAGTTTTTTTTGGTCATATTCTTGTTATGAATTATTTTTTTACATTGGTCTATTATGGTAATAGGGAGCATATCTAGTGAATCAATTCTTTTAGTCTCTTTGATTCTTATCCTTGTGCATAATGAGTTTTCTTCTATCCTATGATTCATTGATTGTTGGTTTAAAACACTCATTACAACTAACATGTATATGAATTATGATATGGGTGTGAGAAGGGATTGTGGAATATGAAGGAATGATTTAGGAAAGTACTCCTTAATCCAAATCAGTCATTTTATTGTCATGGAATGTGTTAAGAGACTTTAAAATTAATATATTCAATCTAGTTAATATTGACACATCTAAAGCATGCCAAAGGCACTTCAGAGATATGCTATGACATAAAGAAGATTGTTAAGGTGATGTCAATTCTTGATCCATTAGGGTAGGAAAACATAGATGCATTGGTAAAAAAGGTTCCATTCAACTTGGAGGAAATGGATAATTACATAAGGGGATAATGTGAGATTGGACCAATTTTATATTATGATACAAATAGCTTGGGAAAAGGGATGATGAAATGGTTAAGTATGGGAAATAGTAGACATAAATATAACACCAATGGAAGAACACTAGAACTAATTTTAGCACTATGGATTAATCGAGGACTCAAAATTCTGCCAAGAGGCATCCCTTATCTCTTAAATTAATTCCATAGGTGGGTTTATCCTCCAATATAGTGTCATTAGTTAGCTTATCATGTGAACTTCCACTATAAGTAGGATTACCATACACTTCCATAACATGCATGTGTGGTTTCAAAAGGTTTATACATTATTGTCAATTTGAAAGAAAGGCATGTTTTGACTTTTCCAATAGGTGTTAGGGGTTAATTTGACTTGGTTTTAGCATTAGAGTGACAAACCTTGTGGTTTAGGTTCCATAAACAAAATATACTCATTTTTTTAGCTTCCTATTATCATCTTTATATTCAATGAGATTTTTAAAGATCATCTAAATATTCATTGCTAATGAAAATTCACAAAATAATGTGTAATAGATCCAAGGTGAGGCTCAAAGAGCCTCGTATTTTGAAACCATTAACCAAAGAAATGCTAAGAACAATATATGAAAGAGATGAAGAATAAGGAAACTTGTATAATTAGGAAGGATGAGATGCCTTTATATAGCATGACCTCATGTTTGAGTCTTGAAACCCTCCCATATCGTCAATGCATGTGTCTAGTCTAACCATGTCAAATTTCACTCCATACAAGCACAAATTGAAAAAAATTCAACGTTGGCCCCATTCACATGTCACTATGTGGGGTCAACATGAGGAAAAACTAATTTTTTGGGAATGAAATAACCAAAGGTATGATAAAATAATATCTAATCATAAATAATCATAGAGTAATTAGGATTTTATCATATGGAAATTTCTAGGAGAGCTAAAATAGTTGTAACATCATGAATTAATTATGTAATGGCACAAAAAATAAAAACATCATGAATTAATTATGTAATCATATAAGTCAATTATAATTCTATCAAGAAATCAATATCAAATAGATAATATAATCACATAACACATACATTTCAATGTCATTGATCTTCTTCTTCATCCAACTCTTTTTTTGTATCATCCAGTCCAAATTCGACATTGTAAGGATTGGTCATATCATCATCATTGTCATTGATATCAGTTTTGATAATGCCATTATCCACATGGATATCATCTTCATGTGCATATTAACTCCTACATCATCATGATCTAGTTCCTCTTCTTCAACATCTTCGTCAGGCACATCATCAACTAACTGTTGATCTTGATCATTGTCTACATCATCTTCTAGTTCTTTGGTATCTTCTTCTTCCATCACATTATACTTGTCTGGCCTTCCTCTTGGATCATGTCTAAAAACAAATGACCAACCCGATTTACCTAGAACCTTTGAGTAAAATACCTACTCACATTGGCTTGGAAGAACATAGGGCTCATTTCTAGCTCGCTCAATCAACCTTGTATTAACCATGGTAAATCCATTATCATGTTCAATAATAGTTCTCTTGGGATCATTTTCATTCAATCGTAGCCTGTACCATTGGATGATGAACATAACTATTTTGAAGGACTTAAAGTCAAACTCAATTATATCATCCAAAATCCCATAGTATCGATTTTCTGAGACTTGTAGATGTATGTCACTTCTAGATGAAACATTAGTCACTTGAAAGACTATAGTTATCATAGAATCACAAGTTTTCTTCATGTCATCCAACTTTTTGATTCAAAATTTATGACCATTGCACCACATAGCCTTGTGGTGTTTCACCTGCAATATGTCAAACATGTAAAAATTATTGCATTGTCAATTGATAAACATATTTATTCTTGTCTAAATGTATGCAAAGAAAAAAAAACTCAACATATACATACATCAATATAATTGAAAATAATTAAATAATATGGGTGATTAATATATTTATACATACCTGTTTATCTATTAAACCATATGCTAAATCAATTTCCCTTGGTGTAACATTGGAATCTCCATTATGATGAGCTTCTTTAACCAATGAATCCACACCTTCCCATGTTAATGCACGACCAGATTGTTGACATCGTTCAATCCATATCGTCATCCAATCAATATTTTTTGCGACATACAAATTTAGTGCATCCCACTCTCGACCAATTGTATAAAAAATAAATTAAATTAAAAAATGACGTATAATTAGTTAATTACCATGGTATACGACCTTAATTTATAATTGATGTACCTGAAAACCTAACATCACACTACCAATGATCTTATTATCTTTCATTTTTGAATGAATTCAAATTAAAGGAGTATGCACAAAGAATGAATTATGACCCTGAAGGGTACATACACTCTTATAAGAAAAAGAAAAACCTTACTGGATACACCCATGTTCCTATACCGAGGGAAGATGTGTTTAAGAACAAAGAAGATAGAGAACCATAGGATGTTATAGAAAATTTTGTTGATTTTGTCATGTAAAATCAAGGGTCTCTCTTAGTATTCTCATAAAATTAATTTTTCTTCTATCCACAAAGTCAAATTAGCCTTTTACCACCATACCACTACCATACTTGGGTATACCATATATGCATTGCCTTTTACCTCCTTATCATCACCTCAAACAAAGTAACTCACAGTAGCACAGTAAGAGGATGGTAGTATATTGTGTTACCATTGTACCGCAGAGGGTTGATACCTAGCTTGTAGTAGAGTGGGGTCATCATCAATACTAGTAGAAGGAACCACTATACCGTGAGGGGGTAGAGTAAGGGCCATGGTAGAGCTGTAAAGTAATAATACACATAAGGGAGAACCATTATACTGCAGGGGGTCATAATAAATCCCATGATAAAGTGGTATGTAAGATAAAATACTAAATAAACACTGTGGTACTACTAAGGAAGATAAGGAAGTGTGTGGTAGTGCAGTATAATAAGAACAAGTAAATACTATGTACTGTGGTAGCATGGTAATTAGTCATTGGAGCATTAAATTAAGGCGAATCACATCAATCAACATCAAAATATGAAATTTAGCTTGGTGTGAAGGATTTGAATGATGTACAACTTATATGGAATTAACACAATATGATATGAGAATTAAACCAAGAATATTGTGAATTCCTTTTGCTCATGGTAACAAAAGCTGAGTATAGGCGAGCTCAAGGTGTGACAGCAGGAGAATTCTTCAGGACAAGCAATATTCTGGGTAAGTTTTATTCACCACAAATTGAATTTTAAGAAATGGGACCTAAGAAAACAAAACTAAGGACTAAAAAAGAAGAAAAATTCAATAAAGCTTCATTACAGTCACCATTACTTGCACTGCTACCTACTTCAGTCGATAAAGGTTATAAGGGGTTCTTTAAGGATTTAGCTCAAGGGTGCAGAGACCTAATAATTCCATGGTCTAGGTGGAATCTGTATTGGTATTTTTATAAGAATAAGAATGAAGTGGTCCCAGTATCAAACCCATGGACTCTTGAGATGGGAAATTTGATAGCTCCTAATTTTTTTGTTGATATTGAGCTAATTAGAGCTCTATCCAATAGATATCATGCCTCGTCAAAGGTTGTTAGACTCCCAGATGGATAATGTCTGGTAGATATCTCTAGGGAGGCTATAATTAGGTGGTTTGACCTAAATAAGTAGGCTAGAGCAGGAGTACAAGAGATTAAAGAGGACTTAAATAATTGATGAAATTCCCTTGCACATGAAAAGGGGTGACAAGAACAAAGTCCTTCCTATTCCATCTTCAAAAGTTGAACCCTTTCTAGTGTCTGATTTTTAGACTTATTTTAAAAACACCTATTATGCATTATGCCAAATTCTTGGATTTGATGTTGAAGACAACATGTCAGTTGGATTGATGAGGATGGAAATGACTATCCAACACCCTAAGTCCAATGTGGAGTTTGATTTTTCTTCTATCATTGAGGAACAAATTCATTAAGGTCTAATATAGGTTAGGGAAGCTAAGGCCCTTATCACTTTCAGAAAGTAGTCTCTACTATGTCATCTAATTCTATTTCAAAATGAAGCAAAGTGGACTAAAAGGATGAAGTTGAGCACACATGAAAATGGAGTTATGCTCCCAGTGCAAAATTGGTGCAATGTTTGGGATAGTAAGTGCCCTGAAGGTGACTTTATTGTCTTTAGAGATGACTTTTCCCTTAGACTAATTTATGCCCTTGGTTTTCCTACACCGAGGTTACCACAATCTTTAAGGGAAGTTATGAGACCTTTGCAATACAAACCAAACCAAGGTTTCATACAGAACTATGTTGACTATTTTTTAATGCCACAATATAGCATCATTAGGGTGTATGGTTGTGATCATGCCCCACATGTTTTACCAAAATTTGTTCCTAGTAGAGTATTTTTTTTGGATTTTTTTTGGAAAATGATTTGGATGGAGCGTAGTCTTATGAAGAATCGGAGAAAGGGGACTTTCCTACCTAGCTTAATAGTATTTGAGGAATTATTAGTTGGGTCAGATATGTTGGAAGAAGTGCAAAGATTCATAAGAGCCAATTTTTCTCTCAGATCGGGAAAGGTGAGAGTATGTGATCCAGAGGGTCACATCAATAATATTAGAAGGACCCTACTTAAAAAGAGGGCGATAAAACATGTATTTGATCCAGAGGAGGATGTGATAATAAACTTGGTATACAAATCAGATGTGTTTGAAAGAAGGAATAAATGGTTAATGATGATGAGATGGGAGGACCAAAAGAAAGAAAAAGATAAGAAGTTCAAGGGGTTCTTTGATGAAGAGCCAGATTTATTGAAAAGGATGCACTTGATTCTAGGTAAGTTTAATGAGATGTATAAAAAGGCTCAAGAAGAGAAATCAGCTCCACCATCTACACCCAAACCACCCTCATCCATAGCCTCCACATCGCATACACCACCTCCTCCACCAATTCATCCATCTCCTCCATCCCCAATTGGTGAGCCACCTGCTAAGAAACATAAAGTCGAATCACTAGTTGATTATGGGTTGAGTGATGAAGAACAAGAAGAAATCCTGACACTGACTAAGATGAAAGAAGTAGTAGAGCAACAAAAATTGTTAGACCCTCATGACCCAAAAATAAGAATATTAGAGGAAGCCATTGATGAGATATAAGATGATGAGAGAATAATTACTTCTTTGCGGTTCATGGAGGATGATGATTTCATCCAAACAAGGGAACTCAAATATTTTTGGATAAAAATTAAAATGAGACAATTTGATGATAGGCTGAAAATTAACCTCATTGGGATTGATGATTCAAAGCATGCAGAGGTGCAGGCCCAAACAATGGTAGAGTTGGATATTGATAACATCATTATTACTCCCAAAGAAGCAAGCAAGTTGGTGCTAAGTAGTAAGATGTTAATCATATGTGGAATGGAACTCTCTAAGGTATTTTTGTTAGATCAAATCAGAGCTCAAGATTATCCAAACTTGGTTGTAGAATTTGATTCAAAAGGAGTCTTAAGAATAGGATACAATCCTACCACCAAGTCCCTTGCCCTGTGGACAAAACAGAAGAACACAAGGAATCCAAGGCATCTAGATGTAGTATAAGAAATGAGAGGGTCTAAATTGGTTAGGAAAATAAAGGACACTACTCCAATAGAAGCAACAACCATAACTATGCACTCTGCCATGTTTACAAAGGATGTAGTATAAAACATGGAGAAGAAGATAATAGAGTATGAAAAGAGACTCAAGTTATCAAATGATGAAATAAATAAGTTATTCATTGAAGGTGTTAGATTAAAGAAATAATTACAACAAGCCACATATGTAAAATTGGATGAAATGGTTGTCTATCATCCACCTGCTCCAGTTGAAGATCCACAAATCCAACAATTGAAAGAGGAGATTGAAAATTTGAAGAAACACAATATAGATGATGTTAGGCAACACATCTTGGATACCTTAAAAGAAATATTGAAGCACAAATTTGGAGTTTTAAAAGAGAAGATAAGTGGATTCCATGAAGGTTTTAGTAATTTGGCGAAATCCTTGGAACAAATAAATGCTAATTCCCCAATCCAAGAGGAATTATATAAAAGATGGCATCCCACTTACCATATTTTAAACACTTTATACAAAGCAACATAGAGGGATCCTGATGCACCTCCAAAATTAAAGCCTACTCAAGAGATGGTGAAGGTAGTTATTGATGAGCATAAGCATTTGATTTGCATGAAGAAGAAGGTGGAGAAAAAAAGGAATTCATTTGATTCAATAAAGCATAGTTTCAGTCCTTTGACCATCAAAGATGATGAACAATTCAAGGATGTGGATGAATGGAAGAATGAGTTTGATCAAATAGTTCCTCAATGCTTGACATGTATTTAGGGTGATGGTGATATCAATTTGGAAAAGTTTCACACTCTTCTTGATGGAATTATAATGTTGGATAATGCTTACAAAAAGTTTTTTGTAGATGCTAGAAACCTGGTTGATAGAAGATGGAAGAGTCACTTTACAAATTTCACTACTGCATAGGAATTCAAGTGGCTGAATGATTTAACAATAAGCAAATGATAAGAAAAATATTTGGGCTCAGATGAAGATTGATCGATGTCATCAAAAGGAAAACATATCATATCATAAATTAAGAGCCTTGCACAGGTATTAGATGACCATAGGCTTCTTACTCGAAGATTAACAGATTTGCATATGTAAGTTATCTCTAAATATATTTTATCTTTTTAGTTAAGTTTTGTTATCAAAAGCCATGTCCTTTGGTCTGAATCTTGTTGCCTCTCATATAAATAAGAGAGACCATGACCATAAGGAGGGGATTATATTACAAGAAGTAGGAGAATAGAGATTGATATAATGTTTACAACACAAAGGACCAAGATGCACATGTAAATTTTGAAGGAGTTAATGAAAAATATTTGATTTAGTGGCTCTATGTTGGTATCAATTGTTTGTTAAGTTAATTGAAGATATTATCAGTTTGTCTCCATATTTGATATTTCTTCATTGTTTAAATTGATATATCAAGCATATTTTCAATTTATTAGTGCATATTTGTTGTATCTATGTGGCATATTTAATTGGGTCTTTCAAGTAAAGATTAAAATCCTCTTGATTATTCACAACTTGTTGGAATTATTATTTTGGATTATTAAAGAAGAATCTAATAATTACACCCTTGCCTATTTATACAAGCTATAAACATAAAAGTGCCAAATAGTTAGAATTATTACTAGTTATAAGTCACTTAACTCTAATTTCTATTTAACTCCATATACCCAATAGAGCACTAGTCCCTCGCATTCCATCATTTTAGTTTCATTAATTTTATCTTTTACATCTGTTAACTAAACATATTAGATTTTACATCTTTTAACTGAACATATTAAGATAAGCCTTGATATTGCTTATACAATCTATACCAAAATAAGAATTCATTTATCCACTCCCACTTGCCATTGTGGATAAATTGTTATAGGGAATAAACACAAATCAAGTCTACTTCATTCATATAGGTGTACCCACCTAGGTCTACCAACACCTAAAGAGAAGAAGGTCTAAACCATATGGCCTTGTATGTTACCCTAAAATGTACCAAGAGTTTGGAAACCTCTTGAGGTATTTAACCTGTGTGTTTGAGAGCTAACATGATGGATGAATGCAATAGGATACTACAGGAAGTATTGGATACAGTCAAACCAGAAGGGCTATTGCTGGATGGAGCATGCAAACATATGGAATTTATGATAAAACTCAAATATGAAGCCTGGAATGCAATGCATGATGCATATACCCATACCTTGGAGGAGTATAAAAAACATCTCTTAGCGACTAATTCAATGTTAGGAGAAGATTAAATTGTTTTATAAGTTTAATTAAGATCAGTAGTTTAATTATTTTCCAAAAGACAATCTGAAGAGACACCTTTGTTGGGTCTTTGTCTTATATATATGAAATTCAACTTGTAATATTTGATCATCATCAATTTTTAAGATTTTAATACTTTTTAGTAGTGAAAGACTTATTTTCTGGAGTAATACAATACCACTACTTTTCTATTTGTGTGTGGAAGATTCTTTCATTTGGACTAGTTCTTTGTTGTTTCTTTTCAAGAAATTGAAGGAAATGTAAAATGTATTATAATTAATCTCCATGAAATTGTTATAATTACCTCTCACTTTCCTCAATCTACCTTTCCCCATTAGGTACTCCCCTTTGAATTTTTTAATAGAGTTGGGATCCCAAATGCGATCTACATGGATCGTTGTTGCGAACTTAGGAAGATATTTAGTAATGTACACCATGGTCTAGTATACCATATATATCTCCACCATAGAACCCTCAGGATGTGCTCTTTGTCTAACCAAATCCTTCAAAAATTTCAAGTGCCTCTCAACCATCCACATTGACCTTGTGTGTACAGGTCCACACAATTCAATCTCCTCAACTTGGTGTATGAGGTAGTGTTCTTGTGCATTGGAAAATGTCAAAGGTAGACATTTTTGCGTTTCACACATTAGACGAGGAATTTTTATCCTCCAATAATTTATATCTTATTTATGGATTTCTTTAGATGACAACCATCTACAAGTCATTCAAGGCACAAATATATTAACGAGATTTAACATAAATATACAATATATTACATAACAAGTAAAACTAATAGAAAATAAAAGATCTATACAACTAATTGAACACATATCGCTACTTACTTCATGTATTTTCCAAGATCA
Organism: Sequoiadendron giganteum; assembly: GCA_007115665.2. Lineage (NCBI taxonomy): Eukaryota > Viridiplantae > Streptophyta > Pinopsida > Cupressales > Cupressaceae > Sequoiadendron > Sequoiadendron giganteum. Next base: position 464,696,936 of record CM021105.1, on the reverse strand, counting down.
TATATAAATTTCTTGAAATTTTTGTCAAAGTTGTCTAGGAGAGATAGAGGTAGAATGTACTACAACAATTATAAAATGATCTTTCATTATTTTTCTAAAACTAGTAAACATAATACACTAAAAAGTACATGCAATATACAAATATATATAAAATATACCAGAATAATTACCTTAATGAAGGTATGCCATTCATGCGTTTTCATCCTTGACCCAAATTCACCTTTCTTTGTTATGATATTATTTATGTTTGCAACAAATCCTCTGGGAAATCGAATTTTTTGTATGACTTCTTTTATAGCATTGCTTTGCTGCTCCATTAATAACCAAGGAAGGGCACTTATATTAATTTGGTCTCCATCGCTATTTAATTGAATGACATTTTTCATTGCATGATTGGCTTCCTGAATATCATTACAAATTTTGACAATTTTTTCTTTGTCATGCCCTCCATCCAATATATTCCATAACATTTCTATTATATTCTTTTTGATATGTATTGTATCAAACAAATGCATAATTTTTAGCTGCTCATAGTAGGGCAACCTACTAAATTGTCTGGGATAACTTTTCAATCCCTGTGGAAGCCGACCATTAATGCCTTGACAACCTTCACGAAGCATATAAGTTAAACAAATTAACAATGACAATCATTGTCAATTACAACATGAGTAAACAAAACACAATAAAAAATATAAATTCCAAACATATCATATATGATAGATAAACAATTTGATCCGATGTATAACCTTGACGATTAATTCTATTATATTCCAACTTCCATAGGCGAGGTATCATTCTTCGTGGTTTTGATGTAGTCTCTTCTTTCCCATTGAAAAGATGTTTTTTAGTAGATCGATAATTATGATTTTTGTGGAGGAAGTGCCTATACTCATCAAACACCTTCTTTCCTAAACTTGTTGAATGATGAGATTTCATCTTTGGACCACAAACTAGACATGCAAATTTTCCCTTTGTTTGAAGACCTGGAAGATCATATATAATTGGATTAAATATGTCAATTTTTACAATTATATATAATGAATAGATTATTTAAAAAACATGCATGATATCTACTTCATAAAATTAAATATCATTAAAGTGTAATCAAACATTATAACATACCACAAAAATGTGTTAGCCTTGGGGCATCATCAATTGTCTTTGTCCTATTGGTCTAGAGACGTCATACATAGTGATTTCATTCCATAAATTTAGTAACTCATTGATAAGAGGCTCGATATATGCATTCATATCTTTAACTTGGTCCTTACCTAGTTGAATGAACACATTACATAATTATTATAACCATTTTATTGCAATATATATAAATTAATGTACATGACTATTCAATGAAAAAATATGTCATTATGCAACAAATAAGACAAATGAGATGCTACTATGTTCAATAAAATTGATGTAAACAAATACTTGGAACAATCATTGCCAACATTATGTGCTCCCTCTTCATTGACATCCATGGAGGAATATTATTGTTGATAAAAAAAATAGGCCACATTAAGTAAATAGATCCCAACTCTCCAAATGGATTGGCGCTATTTTCTGCCAATGAAATCCTAAGATTATGAGGTTCTTCTTTAAAGTGTGGTCATTTTTCCTCCATGTCCCTAAATGCATAACCATCCATAGGATTTTTAAGAATGTCATCTCCACTTCTATTTTGTGCATGGTAATCCATAAATTGTGCTAAGATTTTGTACCTAAATAATCGTTACATATGTGGAATAATGGGAATATAACGAATAACCTTGTGACGAACCTTTTTTGTTAGTTGATCTATTCTATATCTACTAATATGAAATTCTAGGCATTCTATTGCAAATTCATGTTTTTTATGGTATATAATATGATCATTGGGGCATGCATCTATTACTTGATACTCCATTCTAATATCTTTCATAATGGCAGATAAATCTCAGTATGAGCGAGGTAAAATATTTGATGGTGGTAAGACAATTTCACCTATCAATCTACAACAAAAAAATAATTTGTTAATATAAAGAATATTAATGGTACATATTTCATCCTTTATTTACTAGTGATGAACTACCAACAAAAATAGATGAAAAAAGATGATATATATGACATACCTTAACATCCATGAGATTGCTATGTTGGATAAACCATTCATAACCTTCAAGTTCACCAGCAATAATACAACAAAGAGAAGAGTTGTTTGGGAGCCTTCATAAGGGGGCTCGTATGCCTTCTCAAGTATAGGTAAATCATGAACATCATCAAAGTCATCTCGATCATCATGATTAGCTGCACAACTAAATGTTTCATGTATCAGTGTATTTGTACCATCATCTTCAATTGTGTTTTCTAGCACATGATCATCTTCTTCATCTTCGATATTCACAGCTCCATGTTCCTCTTCTTGCAAAAACACATTTTTCGGGCTATGATTATCCATATCATGTGCCCTAGGGCGCCCCACCTTTATAATAATGATCGACACAAATAAACCATGATCATGATCAAGTTATTTTTTATATAAATACATATAATGAACAACTTACCAATTGACGATAATCATGCCCCCCTTCAATGTGACCATGCTACCTTCAATATTTCTCAGTTGTTTTGATTAAAATTCTTCTCATCTGTAAGCCCTTGCAATAATTGCAAGGATAATAGCATTTCCCATCACCCTTTCTTTTCAATCTAGCCCACAATCTAGCAAGTGTCTCTTCATTTTTTTTTGCACTAATATTATCTAACATGATTTTTCTTTACCAAGTTTGAATATATAGATCTTCAAAAAATATCAAACTCACACTCTAATAATTTTTAATCATAGACAGGTAACAAAATCTAATAATTATGATATTTTGCACCAAAACAATTTGGCCTATAACCTCCACAAACTATCACAAGTATAGAAAATTCGCAAGTATAGATAAATTGTCGAACCCAAAAACATTCATCGAAACCCCGATGAACGCTAACCGTATACCCATTGGCCCACAAATTAAGGAGACTAACCATATGTCAATACAAAAATAGATGGAAGGGGATGGTTGAATTTAAGTGTGTGTCGAAATAGTGATGAAAATCATGGAGTGTCGCAATTTCGACAAATGTCAGGCATAAATTTGATTTTTTTTTGAAAATTTCACATTAAATACACAGGTACCCGATGATACATCTAATTATACATCTTTCATCAGAAAGTTTCATCATATTTTCTAGCTAAATGAGTTAGTAAGTTAAGTCATAAATTTCTTGGGGCATTGGGGTTAAGGCTTAAGTATTACTTGTCGAGCCCTGAAGATAAAACCTAATGATTATGCCTTAAAATAATGTTTAGTATGAATTAGGGGTAAGTTTGAAAGGTCGCTAGACATAAAGCTTTGGTATTAAGGCTTACACCTCAGCATAAAGCCAAGAAGTCATAAAATATGAAGTCCAAATATCGATACTCGAAAAGGTTTCGGTGATTGAAGATCAGTATTAAGGCTTATGCCTTACTATAAATGTTAAGAAAGGGGTAAGAGGAAAATATGACACACAAAATAGTTTCGGTGTTCGCAGGTTGGTGTTAAGGCTTATGCCTTAATATGAAACAAAGGAAAAAGGAAGCCCGCATGTGTTAAGTATGAAATGTTGTGAATAATTGGGCATTGGAATTAAGACTTACTCCTTAACTAAAAGTTAAGAAAGTAATGAAAGAAGAACGAGGGAGACTAAAACCCCGACACCCAAAATGGTGTTGGAGTTCACAGGGCCATGTTAAGGCTTACAGATTACTGAGACTATTAAGAAATGGGTATTAAAAAACCTTGAACCCCAACACCTAAAATGGCTTTAATATTTGTGGGTCTGGTCTTAAGACTTATCCCTAATCAATTTATTAGTTTGTGGTAAGAAGTATGTATGAAGAACGAAACCTAAAAGGGTAAGTTGATGATGCTTGCAAAGGTTTGTTTTAGACATCTTAGGTTGAAAAGTTGGATTACACCTTAACACAAGGGCATGGAAGTGATAAGGTGGAAGGGTCAACCACGACATCCAAAAACTTAAACTTTTAATGTTTCATGCTTTGGAATTTTGGAGGTTTGAGTGATGAGTTGTGATGGAGTCAAGGATGGTATATGGTAAAGGGTAAGCTTGATGTTTGAAACCTAACAAGAATGAAGAAGCATTGGACATGTGTGTTTGGGCATGCTTGTTAAGATTTTATATGCACTCCAAGAATAAGGTAAGAGGGATTCACAATCGTTGATCCCTAACAAGCATGACAGATGGTAGAATTTTGACATTTCATAGAATACTTGTGTTGACTTGGGTTGACCAATGTGGGTATGTAGGTGAGCGACACATGGAAAGCATCATTTACACAACCGATTCATATCATTTTTGTGAATCATTTTACTAAGGCGATGTCAAAATAATGGTAAGATTGCCAAAATAGTTTTACATGAATATCTATAGAAAAAATTTAAAGCTAATCTAATCTCATGATGGTTGAGCAATAATCATCTAATCATGGTACTTTTTGATTCTCTATCAAAATGATGTTATCTATTTGTTATAAAATGGATTGGCCTTTCTTAGTGTCTTCTATATTTGGTAATGACATATGTTTGTGTTAATTTCTACATGTTTTTATTTTCATGTTCACATTCTCTCAGCAAATAATTCTCTATTCATCACTATTGATATTTGACACAAATCTCTAAAAAGGCCATCAGGTCATTCTATGGTTACAATATTTATTCCTTTTATTGTTTTCAATTTTAATAAGGAATCAATAAAATAATCATAAAAAGGATTTTTTTCAAACCCTTTAAGAGATAGAAAAAGGTTTCAAAATCTATGTTGAGGCTCGACATCGACACTTTCTTTTCAATGCCTTAGTCTTTTTCTTTCATAAACAGACTTTCAAAAGGTTATAAATTTTTTTGTATGGACTGATAATATTTTAAATTGATCACATAAGCTTTTCATAAAAGATATCTATATTAGGGAAGGTTTCCTTAAATTTACTAACTACCAACAAAGAACTATAGAGTAAAAGAAAAAACTTAAGAAAGGTGTCAAAAAGAGAGGGATTTACGATAACCTTATCGGTGACAACTAAGGTTTATAAAAATAAAAAAAATACCGATAAAAAAAGGTTTCAACAAGAATGGGAGTTACAGTAACCTTATCTATGACCACCAAGGTTTATAAAACTTGGAAAAATACCAAAAAATCCAATACTTTGAAAAATTCTAGGAATGAAGACAAGTGGTAGTTCATAATTTCATTGTGCAAGCTATTCACATTGCGGAAGTCATTCTTCAAGCACAAGGCGTAAGAGAAATATGTGATAGTAGTGGTGTATGACATCAAAAGGGACATGTGGCAACTATTCAATTTATTGAAAAATTTATATGCATCATAGTTTACATTTTCAAAGTGCAAAGAATTTTTGAGATATGTAAAAGGGTAGCGATGAGCATGGTGGGTCATTTATTTCAAATGAGCAATGAGGTGATAAGAGGATGCATTTTTGGAATGATAGTTGACAAGTTTTTATTGTGTTATGGAGGCTATATAAATCACATTTATATTCTCTTTAGTGAAAATGAAGATGTGATGAAGTGAAAGGTGAGTGAGATAATGACATGTGTCTAAGGTGACAAATAGTGATGGTACATTGCATCATGCAACTCCTTTACATTTCAGAAATTGTTTTTGAGCTTGAAGCATAAAAATGATAGGCAATATGTAACGATGGAGACCTATGGTTGGAATTAAGGTAGGTCAAATTGGAATGGTGGTGTTTAAAATAAAGACAGGTAATTGAGATGCACTTGATCATGGCATGAGTTTCAAGATTGATGGCATGCATCTAAAGGCTAGATTAACTCAACAGCTAGGAAAATAGATCTAAGACACAAAAAATGATATGTCAGCTCCAGGAAGCATTCTTGGAGGGGAATGAAGGAAATGGATGCCACTAGGAATGAAAAGGTTTGCTATGTAAGCTAAGATAGGTCAATACAGGATGATGGAATTTAATGTAAAAAAAACCCTAAATGTTGAAACAATAGAAATTGCATGTTCAATGAATTTTTTTTAAGGTGCATGGCTCAAGGGGTAGAATATTTTCATTGAATAAAAGAGGAGAGGTGAGCTAGGTCACTTTTCTTGAAGTGGTGGAGGTTGTAGGGGGAGAGTCACATTATCATTTGGGATGGATAATATGACTGTAGACCTATAGTTTGGTTCTCATGGAGAACAAAGAATGGTGAAGAAAATTGAAAGGCTCAAGACACCATCTTAGGCCTTTAGATAGTATTTACACAGGTATGGGGGTCTAGCTTTAGCAGATTGAAAGAATACCCACCTGGTATTTCTTATGTGTAGATACATTTTCATGTTGGACCCTTCATGTGTATTGGGTGCATTGGTTGCGCATCTCATGTATTGCTTATAGTGGGGGTAATTTTTGGGAGCTCAAGCGAAACCCTTGTTCGTAAGCTATTGTATGACAATTTTAATGTTATCACTAAATTAATAGATCTTGCACTTCTACATCCTTCTTGGTCTTCAAATGCTAGTAACAATAATTTATATACATGTTTTTATACGTAATAATTGTTAAGAATAATGGCTATTGGAATGCTTTGTTTAGCAAAATTTTACTATCACACTCATGGCACTATTTGATAGTTACTCATATAAATATTGCCTTGAAATACCATTTTTATTATTTGAATGGATGGTCCCATTTCATCATCATGGGGCTAAAATATTTCTTTCTTGGTTGTTTGGATAGAGCTCATGGGGCTTCATGATACCAATATGGTAAGGTGGAGAGAAATTTTGAGTCTCTTGAGTGATATCATGGTTGTTACTGATCTTGTGGTTAGAGATGGTCATTAAATATTTCACTAAACTAGGATTGCTTCCTTGAAGAGAACAAATATTAAGTCTAGACATTAATTTTTTGTGTATGCGTGATGTGCAATGTTTATGAATAAATTGTCCTTATAAAATTTGTGCAAGTCTTGAAAGGATTCTTAGGATGGAACAAGATCCTTAGAAAGTAAGCAGTATCAAATTATAAATCTAATATTAACTTTGCCTAGCCTTAATAATCTATATATTTAGATTTTAGCAAGGGAATAATATTTTAGGATGCCCTCATATATCCTTCAACCACTTATTGATCAACAAAATTTTGATAAGGGAAATATAAGATATTATGGCCAAGATCCCTATAATATATTATGTTGTGCCTATAGTACACACACCCCATGCAGACTGGGGACTCCCTCTTTCTATTTCACTCTTGTTGGGTCATTTTTCTTTTGCCTCATTTTGTGTGCCCCTATTTTATGAGCTTGTAGTGGTCACATGCCTCAGAATTATCAAATATACCTTGACCAAATTCGCCCATCCAAATTTCATTATTTTTTAGTCTTTGCAGAATTTTATGTGGGGGCTTCCGCCCTTTGTTCGCCATTGCACCCATCGCCTAAGGTGAACCCACAGTTTTGGGTCTCCCTTAGTGGTACTTTGTCCAGGCTTCACCCCTCTTTGTATTCTTCACACCACTTCGCTCGCACAATGGGTTTTTCATCTAGCTTTCCTATTGGGGTCTTTACTAGACGTTTAAGGGGGTGTGGGTTTCCACATCTCTACTTACCTAGTTTTTTCCATGCCTATGAGTTAATGTCACCATAAATGTACCTTAACCTATATAAACCCCTCCCCAAAGCTATCATTTTCACCTGTGGAATTCAAATTTGGATAGAGAAGAAGGAGTTCCCACACACATAAAATGATTTGAGCATTTAGCAATTGTTTTTACTTCTTCATGTGATTGAGGTAAGCATTTGGATTCAGTGTTTAGCCTTTGTGACTTAAATTTATTAAAATATTATTTTATTAGGGTTTTTGAAATATGAATGGCATTAAACCTCCATATTGCAAGATTACAACCTAGGGTTTACAAAAATGTTTGACCCAGCTAGATGGTTGCAACCCTTTCCCCATCTATCCCTCGTGTTTAAATCCTCAAAGCTCTAGTTGGGTGCAAATAAATGTTAAAGTGTCGGTGGGGTTTTGTGGGTGTTCGTTGTCTCATAGATATTGTTTAGTAGCTTACCATACTCCTCCCCTTAAAACCATGCCACCACATAATTGGGATGGGTTAACATTCAAAAATGGCTAAGTCACCAAGCCCTTGCAAACCCACCTTTGTGGATTGTAGTATGCGGACCATCATCCCATCATCATTGTTCTTTAATGGAAAGACCTTTGCACCCCCCTGACCTATGAACCTTGAGTCTAACATCCCCACTCTTGGTGATAAATGATTGAATCAATAAAAGTGGAAGTCACAGTTCTCTGTGGCCACAACCAAGTAGGCTATCTTGTGGGGAAGGTCATCCATTTAACGTCACTCCCAATGGCATAACTAAATAATCTTCCTATGGTCCATTCCCCGCGCACTCAATCTCTGTTAAGCCCAATCTTGAATTGATAAAATTCTAAGTCAGGGTGGTTACATAGGTTTTCCTTTACATGCATCCATCCAGGTGCCACCATTGTCTAACAACATAACACTTGCACCTTTTAGCTATGCAGGTTCCATGGTAAAAAATTCCTAAAAGCTAAAATTTCAAGTTTTCCAAAAAAAACCTTAGTGTGGGTGGGCCCTATGGGTTCACCTCTACAGACTTCTGCCTATGGGAAGCCATCACTCTGGGGTCATTTCTTAAATGGAAAAACTTGCATATCTCTCCACTATGTAGATGTTGAATTCTCTAGCGTCATCAACATCAAATAAAAACAAAGGACAACACTCTAAGTAAAGGTTTCTCATCGCGTCCCATTGCATGAGCCACCATTTGCGGAGCGGTGCCCATAAGAGACCATTTTCCAATGTAAGGGTCTCCATGATTCCTTGCTACGTGGTGCCCCCATGCCTGATTCCATCCCCTCTTGAAATAATCAAACCTTTGAACAAGATTGACTAAATGCAACCTAATCCACACACTAAATATGTTCATAGAAAAATTGGTTAAGACAATATGTTTTGTGAGTCCCGCTATGTAGAACTCTGCATGTGTTGAGATACCTACTCTTGGAAACTATCCAATAGAAAAATACTTATAGCTTTCCCACCCATTGCTTCCACACCCTTCATACCCACATGAGCTTCCAAGATTGATTTAGTAGCTTCAAGTGCTCCCATTATCCATTCTTACAGGCTTTGCCCCAAATTCACCCAAAATTATGCCATGTGGAAACTACTCGTTAGGTCACCATCCATGGGATTCCATAGCCCCAGTTCCATCCCTTAATGGAATCCACTACCATGACTTATGTAGGGTGGACTTCCACACTACGAGATGCACATTTGCACAAATGACCCAAGCAAGCCTTACACAATAAAATGTGATGAATATTATGATCTTTCAAGGGTATATGAATGTATTTAATGACGAATTTGCATGATTTAATTGAAAATTGTCCTATTGATCTATCAATGCACTTACTACACCTTTTTTGTGTAGTATTTATAGAACCTACTAAGGGACCATCCGAGAAGCCCACAAAGAAAGTTGAAAAGGGAAAGAAACTAGCTAGAGCTCCCCAAGGAAAAGAAGAAAAAGAATAAGTGAATTACCAATTCCATAGGGTAGAATGAACTTCCAAGATCACATCTGATTGGGATAATATCTCTAAAACTAATCAGGGTCATGTCAACATAGATGAGTTTAGACAGAGGGTTATGGTCAAACCCACAACAGAGGAATGTATGAGAATCAAAGAAAGTGGCCTCGCTAAGGTGACCGGTTTTCCTCCTACATTGGTTGCTCTAGAACTAGTAATGTCTTCTTGGGATTTCTACCACTCTTAGAATAGAAGAATATTTGCTAAGGATGGGAGAGTGTTGGTTGACTTGTCTACTCAGTTTATTGGGAAGAAATTTGGCTTCCTAACCTTTAAGGAGATGGAGGAATTTGAAAAAGAATTCTCCCAAAACATATGGAAGCACAACCCTATTGGATGTAATAGGACAATAAATCAAACATGGTTAAAGGATAAGAGGGGTAGTGCCAACAAGGTGCCCCAAATTATATGTAGAAGTGATTTTTTAGAAGAGATGAATGACTTGGTAATGCTTCTCAGGAGGGTAATGGGCTTGCCTACTACCACATTCTTTCAAGAATGGATTTTTTACTTTGTGGAAGAAATCCTCTAGGCAATGCAAAGTTACACTAGGCAAAGATGATAAGCAAAAACCTACACAACCAGTTCATGGTAGTGAAGAAGACTTCAGAATTATATGTGACTTCATATTTGGTCTATCTCCTAATAGTCGAATTCCCTTACAAAGGTTTGGATTGTGCTAGGGTGTTGGGGACAAAGAAAGGAATGCTTAAGGTATATGACTTCTATCCACAACTCCAATACAATAATTTTAAGAAGGATTAGAGAAGATTCAATGATTCCTTCATTGGGCACATAATCAGAATAGTGGGAAAAGACTATCATAGGGGAGTGTCTCATAGTTCTAAAGTAGTTATAATGGGTTTTAGATATCTATTCATCCAATTCCCAAAATTCACATGTATTAGAGCAGAAGGGTTCTCAAGAAGACCATACAAGCTTCCCCACTACCCAAATGATAGGATAATATTATTGGAGCTTACTCGGTAGCTACAAACTTCCCACACCCTATTGAGTGATAAACACCACACTGGGGTCCCATATCCCCTTACATTTAGATAGGAATGTGCTCTTTCCCTAATACCCCATGTGCCGAGAATTATGAGAAGGAGTTGGTAGAGTATAATTTTGAACTACATATGGATAGGGGAAATGTGGATCCCCTTGGAAAACTAAGGAAGCAGGTAGGAAGGCAATACACTCACCAACCTCACATTGAGGACTTTTTGGAAAACTGCGATGATGGTAAAGAAGTCTTGACGTGGAATTACATGAGAATGACTACTTATTTTGTAAAGTCTATTGACTTGTTCCCAATGCCTAACTAGATTGTTGAGGATGACAATATGTTGGATGCAAAATATAATTCTTTAATAAATGTGCCACTACTAGTGATTGACTAGGCTGAAGAGGAGGTCACTGACGTTGATGCCATCACCTGCCCTGTGGAGCAAAGGACCAAACAATGGGTAGATGAGAATATAGTCCAGTTACATGAGCAGGGTGCAGAGTCTACATATGGGGAGCTTCAGGATGAGCTCGAGAGTGAAATAGACAATGGTGGCACTATGGGCTCATCAGGTGAGGCACCCAAGACTCCTCCTATCACTAGATCTAATAAGAGGAAGGATACCACTGAATGAAATCCCAAGCATAAGGTATACACCAAGAAAGAAATACAAGGGTAGATGCCAAAAAAAGAAAGGAGGATAGGGACATTTGTTCTAGAAATGACAACTATTCAAGAGGAAGGACCCAAACACAAAGAGGAAGAAGAGTCTAAACAACCTTGCTCACCACCACCTACCACCTCCATTCCTCCTTCCACTGCTGCCACCTCACCATCCCCTTCTACACCCAAATCTTTACCCATCTTATCCCCACCAATTATGGATATATCATTCCACCTCCCCAACTACTCCAGTGGTGGTGTTAGATTCTTCCTCTTCCACTACTTCCCCACTATCATCCTCCTCACTCTCACCTCCACTGCCTACCCTTTCCACCCTACCATTGTCCTTTCCAACAACAAACATGGAACCTCTCACTCTTTTGCATGGCTTTGTAACATATATGAAAATTTTCCAAATCAAGCTCTCTAGGGTAATCCTTGATCCTAAGGTCCAAGCGATAATGGCTCAACTTTTCACCACTTTGCCTCTCCCTCCTCCACCTATTGAGCCACCAAAGATGGAGGTGACTATGCAAATTTTTGAAGAAATGGAGTGGCTCAGTTTATAACAAACAAAGGATGCTACTAAATATATTGTTGAAGAACTAGAAGACTCTAATAGAGATGACTACTTCGAGCATCCTAAGGGAAGCTTAAATGTGAATATAAACAAATTAGCTTATGACGAAGAGGAACAGCAAGCACCCAAGGAAGAGGATTCTGAGAAGCTCAAAGATTACTATGAAGTTGAGACCTCCAACTAGGAGTAGGATGAAAAACAACTTAAAGAACATGGAGGTGAGAAGATAAACCCAAAGGAGCATCGCTCTGAGGAAGGGAAAATGGACACAAATACTGAGGTGTTAATAATTGATGAGCCTCCACAAACCAACCAATATAAAGGCTTGAAAGATAAAGAAATTCCTCTAGAAGAAGGGGAGGGAAAAGGTAAAGGAGAATAAGAGAAAGATGCAGAAGGAGGGAATGCAAAAGAAAAAACTATTGAGCCAAAAAAAGATGTTGAAGTTGAGCTCGAAGAAACTAAAGGGGCAGCGCTAGAAGAGGATTATATTGTCAAAGAAAATGTAGTATTCATTGAGCTCGATAAAGAGGAGATCATAACACAAGAAAAGTAGCCAAATGAGGAAGAAAGAGATGATGAAGAGGATTAGCCTTGAAAGGAATGAGAAGAGGAAGGGGATCATGAAACCCAAAAAATAAATCAGAAGTCCTCTCATAGTTCGGGAAACAATTGAAGAAGAAGGCTCTTGTTATTAATGATCCCAAGGCTCAATCAGAGGCCATACTAGTCAAAGCACAAGTAAAATCTAGGAAGGAGAAGAAACCTAAGATCAGGTCCCATATTACAACCGATGCCTCTGGATCTAGGATACTGCAAGTGGCCACTCCCAATGCAGATAAGGATGCAAGTACTATTCAAGGCTAGGACTACCAAATATCCACATTCAATCTATGACTAAAATCTCGCAAGAAAAATATTGATGAATTCTACAGGTCCATATGCACCATTTTGTAGCAAATAAACAAGGACAAGTCCACAAAGGAAGAGATAAAGGCACAAGTGGTGGAGCTAATTGCCTACAACCAATAGTGGACTTCATCAAGAGAGGAGGCTCCAACGGAATTGTCTACACCTACCTTGCTCTTGAAGGAGGAGGTAAATAAATGGAAAGAATGAAGAACTAGACTAAGTCTACCTTAGATAGGTTCAATAGGGTTATTTGCAATAGTGATATGGGCATACGTCTTGCAAACAAAATGCAAAATAGATTCAATTTTTTGCAAAAGGAGGTGGCAGAAATGATGGAAACTTGCAAGGAGTTCCCCAAGCTATATAGGGTCACCTATCTAAAGCTGGAGAGCATCCTCAAAATCTCTTGAGAAACCTAGGAAAAGGAGCTTGCATAACCTAAGGAAGATCATTAGCTAGTTGAGGATTGGTAGCTAAATTTTGAATACAGGAAGGAAATTTAGTAAAAGGCCTTGCGAGAACTAGAAATTCATTATGAATGTATTGTGGAACACCAGGTGGATAGTGGTGATTATCTAAAGATGATGGAAGGTTATGAGATTCCCGACCTTGAGTTAGATCTAAAGAAGATCAAGCCCTTATTTCATAAGAAAATGGAGCAGGGGGCTGGTGACATGCTATCACCAAACTTTATGGACTAAATACTACAAGAGACTTCACTAAATTAGAGCAGATAATCAAAGCTACATAGAAGTGCACCAAACAATAGGACCAAATTGCTGAAAGATTCAAAAGAGTGGCCTTTTAGATCAACAAATCTGAACTTTCTAAATAAAAGAATCTATTGGTCGTGATTGGAAAATTTGTGGAGTATTCTACTCTCCAAAAGGAAGCTGGAAATCCCATTATAGATGATGAATATTTGAAAAAATTGTCATAAAGGTTGGAAGTAGCTAGAAGAAAAACTAAACTAGGGGAAAAAATAGGAAAAAGATAGAAGAGTCTATTTTATATTGTAATATATTGGGGGTAGGTGAAACCCTAGACTAGAATGAATCTTTTCCATTCATTCTACTTTTTGAAAACTATAAATAGAGGCATCATCTGATTTTCAAAGAGAGAGATGAGTTGTGTAAAAACATGCTGGTAAAAAATATATGAGAAAAGCATTGAGTTAATGGTTTCTTGTGTATTTTTCTCCATGTGTGCATGAGTCTATCTCCAAATGGTTCATTTATGTATTGTTATTTCAAGTTTAAGTTCCTTTTTAGTTAGTAGTTCATGTTGTGCTTTAATGGTGGATTTATGCTATAGTGTTTGTTGCATTTCTGACTCATACTTTTGGTTGTTTGTTGATGATAAACTATCATGTAAAGTTAGTCTGAGCTTATTCATTTTTCTGCACCTAAGTTCAATTGTCTAATCATGCTTGGTAGGTGAATATACAGTCTAAAAATCTGTAGACTCCTTGAAATAGCACTAGTTTTATGAGACTGGGGGTTGTCCCTGGTTAAATAAAATTTAGTTTGGGAAGTTTGTGTACTATAGAATCCTCCATTGTTACTATTCAACTTAGTTGCATATTTAGGAAACTTCTAACCCCTTTTCCCTTTTGACATTTCTTTAAAATATGGAGTTAGATATAAGTTTCCAGCATCATTGTAAAGCCAAATTTGATGACAAAGATGAATTTCAGATTGTTGTCTTGACCTTGCTGTCACTGTTCATCCACTTCCAAAAATCAAAAATTTCATCATAGACCCAAGAAATCATCCATGCTTAGCAAACCATAAAGGCCCTTTGTGATTACTAGCAAATCACATCAATCAAGTAAAATATTTTTGCAAGTCATGACCTGACACTCGAGAGACCTTGGGGTGATTTTCTAAAACTCGGTTCAATTTTTTTACTTTTCAATAGATACATCACACTTGTGTGTTATCTATGTTGAGAAAGTACAAAAACACCCATTAACAGAACTAGCGCTAGAAGGAGGGCTAGGCTAAGCTTGATCAAATTGGGTCCTTTTCCCCTCAAATATTTCATAGAGTACTTAGGTCCACACCAGAAAAGTGAGAATTCCAAGAGCTAAATACCCCTACTAAGGATAGAAGAGCCAATAAAGGGGAAGCATCATATTCAACCCCACCCACTTGACATCCATCCTCTCTTTCTCCTTCCATCCCTTCATCTCCATCCTTTCCAAGGCTTGATTAGAGGCCATACTTGCCAAAGAACGGGTAAAAAACATGAAAGAGAAGAAAGCTAAGATCAGGTCCCATATTACAACTGATGCATCTAGATCCAGGATACTACAAATGGCCACTCCCAATACACATAAGGATGCAAGTACTATTCAAGGATAGGACTACCAAATATCCACATTCAATCTAGGCTCGACATCTCATGAGAAACATATTGATTAATTCCAAGGGTCCATCTTCGCCATTTTG
The DNA here is from genome assembly GCA_007115665.2 of Sequoiadendron giganteum. NCBI lineage: Eukaryota > Viridiplantae > Streptophyta > Pinopsida > Cupressales > Cupressaceae > Sequoiadendron > Sequoiadendron giganteum. The sequence continues at coordinate 464,681,620 of CM021105.1, read as the reverse complement.
TGGAAAATGAATAGGGACCAATCCAAAAAGGAAGAGCTAAAGGCACAAGTGGTGGAGCTAATTACCTATATCCAATAGTGGACTTTGTTAGGAGAGGAGGATCCAACGAAATCACCTACACCCTCCTTTCTCTTAAAGGAGGAGGTAAATAAAATGGAAAGAATGAAGAACTGGACTAACTCTACCTTAGACTCATTCAATAGGGTGATTTACAATGGTGATACGGGCATCCGTCATGCAACCATAATACATAATAAATTTGAAGTTTTTCAAAAGGAGGTAGGAGAAGTAATTGACACTTGCAACGAGTTCCCTGAGTTGTATAGGATCACCTATCTGAAGTTGGGGAGCATCCTCAAACTCTCCTGAGAAACCTAGGAAATGGAGTTGGCACTGTGTATGGAAGATCATTGGCTAGTTGAGGCCTAATAGCTATATTTTGAATATACGAAAGAAATTTTGGAAAAGGCCTTGTGAGAACTCAAAATTCATTATGAATGTATTATGGAACACAAAATGGATAGTAGTGACTATTTGAAGATGATGGTAAGTTATGAGATTCCCACCCTTGAGTTATATCTAGAGAAGATCAAGCCCTTATTTCATAATAAAATGGAGTAGGGCTGGCGACTTGCTATCACTAGACTTTATGAACTTTGCTACAAGATAATTCACTGAATTAGAGCATATAATCAAAGCTACATAGAAGTGCACCAAACATCATGACCAAATTCTTGAAAGTTTCAAAAGAGTGGCCTTTCATATCAACAAATCCAAACTTTCTGAAGAAAAGGAGTTTTTGGTTGTGATTGGAAAATTCATGGAGTATGCTACCTACTCTCCAAAAGGAAGCTAGAAAGCCCATTATAGATGATGAATATTTGACAAAATAGTCATAAAGGTTTGAAGTAGTGAAAAGACAAAATAGACTAGGAGACAAAATAGGAAGAATAAAAAAGAGTCTATTTTATATTGTAATATATTAGGGATAGGTGAAACCCTGGACTAGAATGAATCTGAGCCACTCATTGTAAATATATCTTTTCCATTCATTCTAATTTTTGAGAACTATAAATAGGGGCATCCACTCATTTTCAAAGAGAGAGATGAGTTTTTGTGTAAATACATGCTGCTGAAAAATATATGATAAAAGCATTGAGTTAATGGTTTATTGTTCATTGTTCTCCATGTGTGCATGATTCTTTCTCCAAATGGTTCATTTCATCATTGTTATTTAAATTTTGAGTTCCTTTTCATTTAGTAGTCCATGTTGTTCTTTACTGGTGGATGTATGCTATAGTGTTTTATGCATTTATAGCTCATACTTTTGGTTGTTTATTGATGATAATCTATTGTGTAGAGGTATAGGATGTATTGGAGTAGAGAAATGTGCTTGGAATATGTCAGTGTTATTGGGTTATGAGGGTGACTGAGTTAGAGTCATCTTTGAACCTAAGGGTTATACTCCTTCTCTTAGTCAACCAAGTGAGTGATGGTTGAATTATATAGAAAGATTCAATATTTGGATTGTCTTTTTAATCTTCCACCCCATAACCTTACTAATGTTATATGGTGAACCTTTTATGATTTGGATTAAAAATAAAACTTCAATTATAATCATCTATTCAAGATATGTTATGGTTAGCATCATCCTAGATCATACTTGGTTATCTATTTTGGCAAGTGGCCCTTAAGTAGCATTACAATTGAAATTGTTTACCATTATTCTTGCAGTTAAAAGAGAAGCCTAGTAGATTAACCACAACCACTTTTGATCATTTGAAGTATTTTCTATACCTTGTGAGTTGTTGTGATTTAAAGCCTAAGTCTAATGTGTGATTACTGGGAAATCAAATATGAGTTGGGTAAACTCAGGCTGTCAAACTATGGAGCCTCTGCAAAATACGTAGCCAAGGCCATCAGAGATGAGCCCTCGAGGACTAGGTTTGTCCCCTTGGTCTTGTTCTCTTGTTTTTATTTTCACATTATTTTTGAGATATATATTTTACTATTTAACACGTGACTTGAATTATGCTTCAGATTATCAATTAGTTAGCACAAATAATTAAGACATTCTTGGTGATGTGGGTTCCATATCTCCACCTAATCCATATCATGATGGTCACAACTTTTTTTAACCCGAGAAAGTTCTTATAATTTATTGGTCAAATGTTGTTATTCTTTCACAAAATGGATGTAAAGAAAGCAGCCTTTTGTGAATTATGCAAGTGTTTGAGATCAAAAAATTTAAGTTGTGTTTTGTCCTTAATAAAAATTTGGTAGAAAATTTTGGGGCATTACGTTTAGTATCAGAGCCTGATTAAAGCACTAGGATCCTTGGTTAGTGTTTTTTCTCATGTGGTGTTTCTTGTGTTACTTTCATTTGTGTGCTTATATCCTTGTTGTGATTGATGGTTGAAATGACATTATGGTGTGTTTTATTTCCTTGTTCTTTGACAATTGCTGCTAGATTTGATTGATAGTTATGTACCTCGATGTGAATGATGCAATTGATTATGAACTAAATGATAATATGTTCATATGATTTATGTGGTAAAAGAGCAGTGAAATAATCATTCTTCTTAAGGGAATCATATATTTTATTCTGTAAAATCAGATTGAAAAAGTAATGATTTAATTATGTTTGATTTATGAGACCTTTTTGCATGTGTCAGAAAGTGATCTAAAAATGCAATTCCTTCTTGTGTGTGGATGAATGAAATACATCCTAAAAGTGAATGTTACCTTGGAACCAATTGAATGCATTTTTGTGAAAATATATCTTGTAGATATGAAAGGAATATGTTTAATTGGGTAAAAGACCTTATTCCCAAAACCACATTTTTCCTTAGGATGTATGCTTGATCTTGAGCATGGAATCAATTAATATTGAGGTAAAACAAAATGGTGGAATAATATACATAGTAAATAAATAATGTGTAAAGGGATCCAACCATGTCAAGGCCCTAGGTCACAGAGGGCCAAGAGAAGCATGCTTCCCTAACTTACCTCAGCTTAAGGGAATATTAGGAAGCATGGGATGATAATGATAAGGAATATGAGGTCCTTCAATCACTTAGTAGAATCAAGACTCAAAACAGGGCTAGGCGAGTCAATTTTCGAGGTGAAAACTATGTCTCAAGGAGCTCTTTGCCCAAGGATGAAAGTGCAGCTCGAGGATGATAGCATGATGCACTCATGTCTCTCAGGTGCATTGGTGTTTGTATGACCAAAGGACTAAAGAGGCAAGGTTGGAATTGGGAAAACAAACTAACAACCCAGCTAGTTACTTTCAAAAGGTGAAAATGACACTATTACATAGAAAAGATATGCATGAATATGATAAATAAAATAAGGAAGAGTAAGGGTGATAAGAATGATCTCATAAATGCTCATTCGCCAGCTAGCTCCAGGAATGCTTCCACGTGCACATAAGAGAGAGGAAAATGTTTGGGGGCCTGTATAGGGGTCTACCACAGTTAGACCCCTATTTTAGTGTTTCTAGCTCCACGGACAACCAAGATAATGATAATCAAGAATAAATATGATAAAGAAAGAAATGAAACAAAGAGAACAAAAGCACTACAACGGAGTGTTATGCTACTCAACCAAATCATATAGGAGAGGAGTAGAAAGCTTACCACCTCCACCAAGAGCTCACTAGCTAATGGGGGAGAAAATGAGAGGACTCAAGCCTCTGCTGCAATGGTGTTGGTTCCACACTTTCTCTACGGATTTGACAAAGTGTTGATGTCGCTACTATGGATCACAAGAATGTTGCTTGAGAGTGATGGATTGAAAGGTTAGAGTCTAGAATGAATTAATGAAGAGTGAATTTGACGAAGATTATGAAGGAAACAAGCATATTCAGGTTGGTTCATCGAAGGGGACATTACAATTTGACTTCCAATGGGAAGTGTAATGCCTCTGCAGGCTCCAAACATGGGAATCTACCAAGGACGTAAGTGCATCGCGCAGACATTTGAATGTTGCACAAGCATCCCCAATATGTATTCCCCTATTGAAATACAAAATGGATACCAAATGGAACAAAGGAAATGGGCTTATGTAGAAATTCTCCTTCAAATTTGGTTTTCTAAGGTGAGGATGTGTAAAAGGGGAACTTGTGTAAGGAGTGCAAATTCACTCCTATACATTTTCCCCCTAATTTAGTGAGCATGAATACTGGTAAGTTCTATGCTAAAGTAGGTCAGAGAAGTAGTAGAGTTAGAAATGTATACCTGAACCATCGAGGAAGTAGACCGTGATCTAGCATACCTGAGAGTGTAGGACACAAAGAGGACTTCATAACTCCATAGAGCTATGAAGTTGAAGAAAGAAAGTGTCTTACAGGCCCATAGACCTACAAGGAGGCAACCCCCAATATCTCTCACATGAAGGAAGCCACAAGATGTAAGAGCCTTATAGGCTCGAAGACCTGCAAGGAAGATGTCCTCCAATATCTCTTACATGAAGGAAACCCAGAAAAGTAGACTCCGTAAGGTCAAAAATCAGCTTTATGGGTGCACTTATAAAGCGACATGTTTACCCGTAGATAGAACATGTCAAGAGGTGGCCACATAAGAAAGTAAGTAGATAGTCACATAGACCATCGACAAATTGGAAGACTTTCAAATGGGTCCCTTGGGAAACCTTCAAAAGAAGGAGGGGTCCACTCAAGGGATGCACTATTTGAAAAGTGAGGTCTAGTCAGGCTGCCCCCAAGCAAGACACAAAGGTATGAAATAGGTCTAGACGAGTTTCCCCTGAGCTAGATGCAAAGATATGAAATAGGTCTAGTTGGGTTACCCCAAGCTAGACACCATACAATTAATTTGAGATAAAAACTCTCAAATGGGTCCCTCGGGAACTTGGCATGAAAAAGGGGAGTCCATTCAAGGGATGCACTCTCCAAAAGTTGTTGTTTTCTTTCTCTCATTGATTCATCATCAAGGAATCATTCTGAAAGATGTTCACTTCATCAAGGAATTTGAAAGGAAGAATATTCCCCCACTCGAGGGGAAGATCAAAGTTTTTCCCACTTCGAAGGAAGGTTCTAAGGCTATTTCTTTGTGAACCCTTAACGAAGGAAACATGTTTGTTAGGGTCTCAAGTTAAGAATTCAATTCTTACAAAGAAGTGTGTGAATATTCTTGAGAAAATATTTGTTCACAACGAATGCATATTATTACAATTAAAATGATGTTGGGGTGGCACTGTCACACATGAGATTGAAAAATCAAAGTTAAATTAAAAAGGGGAAAGGGAACACGAACAAATGGAATAGGGGTAGCTTGATATTTTAGGGTCAAAATTGCTCATAGATATATATAAGTATAATAATAGTATATAAATGAACTGTCATCAACCCCATACTATATCAGGCCATGTGAGAAATGCATGAGAGGACAAAGTAAATATAAAAAATTGGGTCAACATGGAAGGGAAGCCTAAATGCCTCCAATGCTTTGCATCGTCCCCAATTTTTCAAAAGTCAATCACAAATAGGGAAGAATTATGATAAAAATAGAAGAAGGTTTACAACACAAACACCACACCTATATCCAGGTACCAACAGGGGTGACGAGGGTCATCTAGGCACACATAGCACAATTACGGGGAACACATCATGACACACACACACACACATAATCTAAAGATAAAGAAGAGGTGTCCCCCTAGCAGCAATCGACCAATAGGTCATCAGATTCCCACTCTAGAGCATCATAGGGGGAAGGAGGAAAAGCCTATAGTGGTTGAATGTTAAAGGGAGGAGCTTTCAACCCTCCCGCAACAAAGACTAAGGAAGAAGGACCCACAAGGTCTCTTTCACTCAAATCTTATGGGTCTAAGGTCAATGACCTCCCAAAGATCACTTAGAAGGTCAAAACATTATCCACCAAGTTAAAAATACACTTAACAAGAGTGCCATGTTTCACCTCAGTGGATGGAGGACGTTATGCCCAAGGTTCACTGCTGAGCTCACCGAATGATTCAAGAGCGGTGAAAAACTTAGAAGAATCCCAAGACTAGTTTTGTTACTAGATAGAGCAAGTCATCACAGGGCCACCCTTCAGAGAAGGTGGACTCCTCTTATGACCACTCTCTACCTTCTTCGTTGGGGGAGGTGAACTCCCCATAGATGAGGAAAGAAGGGAAAAGGAAGAGGAGGAGGGAAGAACCATAGTAGATACAACTGAGGTGTTAGTCATATCTATGGACTTTGAGAAAGGTGGGATATATAGAATGGATGTCAACAAAGGCAGCTCCATCAAAGGAGTGATGAACACATACATCTTTTTGGGGTCAGGTGCATTTGCACTTGCAAAAAAAATTGGAAGCAATATAGAGATATTTTGAATGGAAATAATTGGGAGGAGAGAGGAGGATGTGGTAGGAGGCATTGATATAGGGGTGGTCATCTCCACTTCCTTCCTTTGTAAGGTGACCTGCTCAACCAAGAGAGCATTTTTTTGGTGCTTGCGCTCATGCATAAGACAATTCTTGTAACTCTTTGAACTAGAGGTCATGTGTTGTGAAGGAATGAAAGGATCCTACTTAGCCATGGGAGTGTTCTCCACAACTATTTCCAATGGAGGGACATACTCTTGAATGGGATTAGGAGTGATAGGTTTGGAAATAGAAGGGGGGTGTTGTTCTTGTTGCACACACGCCCCATTCGAAATGGGGACCCTCTCTTCCCTCTTTTGCTTGTCGGGTCCTTTTTACTTTGCCTTGTTTTACGTGCCCATTTTTGCATCCTTAAAGGTCAACACATTCTCAAAAAGTCTCAATTTAGGGTTGATCTAATTTTTTGCCTTGGAAAAATGCTAAATAATTCACCATTTCGGGTTTACCTTGTCAGATTGCCTTTCTGACATCTACGGCACCTCCCGGTCCTAGACCCTCGGGTTTCCGTTTCGGTTCTATCGTTCCAACGACAGCTGTGTGAGGTCGTTTCGGCCCTTTGGGCCCAACCAACTGGGATTCCCTTCCTAGGTTTCTCTTTGGACTTTGTCATTCCAAATGACCACCAACTTCCGTCTTTTTGGACGCCAGACCTCGAAGCTCCCATCACCATTTGCATTTCACTTGATAGATTTTTGAAACGGTCGTGGTTCAACGTCTTCCTAACCATCAGACCCCGGATTACCCACCGCCACCTGGGAAATTTGAACTCATCTACCTCACCTGCCACTTTATCAAACATATAATTGCAACATTAATGGCACTGGGGGTTATATAAACAAGTTTTCAACTATCATTTTCACATGTCAAAAGCAATTGAAAAGCCCATCGCCACCCCAGCAATTTCCACCATCATGCCCAAACCTCTGCTTCAGCGTTCCTCATGAATTCAACATAAATCTTCTTTGGGATTTCGAGGTATGTCTGCCATACATGTTCCTTGTCTTCTTTTTCTCAAAATCATGGTCTAAATCAAGTAAAAATGTAAAATAAACTCAAAACCTGGTAGAATAGTACCTTGGCCAAAAAACCCACAAAATCAAAATTGAAAAATTGATCATTTGGTGGATGAAATCGAAGACCGAAACTCCACCTCTCTGTCATTGTTCTTCAAAACATTCGACGACGCCTCTCAGGCCCGAACCTCTCTATGGCCATCTGTGTGCAAACTCAAACTTGGAAAAGTGACAATGTCCAAACTCGCCTCGGGTCCCAACCTCCGGAATTCCCTTCTCAGGTTTCTATTGTGCCTCCATTGTTCCAAATGGCCTTCCTCGAGTGTCCTTTTGAACCTCGGACCTTGGGCGTGTGAAGTCCAGCTTAAACCTACAGAAAAGACCAATCGTCCAAGTCATTCTCAGACTCTGACCTCCGGGTTCCATTTCCAGAATTCCGTGTCACCTTCGCCATTTTGAACGGCCATCTTGGAACGCCTTTCTGACCCCTGGACCCCAGTCACCCTTTTGCCATGCACTGGTTCAAACAGAAAAATGAAACATTGCGTCCAAACTCCCTTCAGGCCTCGACCCCTAAAATTCTATCTCTGGAATTCTATGTCGCTTTCGTCATCCCAAATGACCAAGCTCGTCCATCTTTCTAGATGCTGGACCCTAGACATCCATCCACCACTAGGTTCTCACCAACTAACAAATTTACCTCCCGGACTTCCATCCCTGGAATTCCATTGCACTTTCACCATTTCACATGGCTATCCCACAACAACTTCCCAACCCTAGCAACCCAGACTCCAAAACCTGAATCCCAGAATGTTGTCCTCTCTGTGCCATTCCAAATGGCCTTCCTATTGCTAAAACCTGAATGCCTAAATGGTGGCCGAAATGGACTTCGACCCACTTGCTAAAAATGAGCCTTCTTTATTTGTTTGATCAAATCCAAGACTGAAAAAGTCATTGGGAGTGCCTTCCCTTGTTTTCCCTTCAAAAACAAAACTTTTCTAAGGGAATTCCAGCCCTTTGGGCCCGGGTCATCCGTTTGCCTCCCAAAATTATTATGATCTAGTGTTGAAATTTTCTAGAATAATGATTGTGGATCTAACCTTGATTTGCAGGGATTTGTTCAAGGCTGCATCTACATGTTTGATGTTGCTAACTCCCATCTCTTTGTGTAGGATTTATGGAATCCAGTGCATAAGCTTCTGGTGCTACCAAGGAAAAGGGGAAAGGAACTGCCAAAGTGCCTCAAGGCAAGGAGAAAAAGGATCAAATGAGGTACAAATTCTAGGGGGTGCCATTACACTCTAGAATCAACACTCTTTGGAGAGACATTAGAGATACCAATATTGGGCATGTCGATATTGATGAGTTTACACGGAGAGTTAGGGTGGACCGAAAAATAGACAATGCAAAACTAATCAAAAGCAGAGGACTTGACAAGGTTGTAGGTTTCCTGCCAGCGTTGTTGGCCTCCGAGTTGGTAATGGCATGCTGGGAGGCGTATCAAATTGAAACTAGAACCATAGTGGACGAAGATTGTAACATCCTCATTGATACGTCCCCTCCCGAGATAACTAAAACTTTCCACATCCCCGCCATTAAAAGAATGGAGACCCCAACCATTAAGGAGTGCAAAGAATTATGGGACCAGGATCCCTTGGGCTATAAGAAACTAATGAACCAATATTGGTTGAAAGAAAGGTGGGTTAGTGCTAGCAAGGTTCCTCAAGAGCTCTTCTGCAATGATTTCTTTGAGGATTATCATGATCTGGTCACCCTACTGAGCAGGGTAATGGGCCTTCCTACTGCAACCTTCTTCCAAGAGTGGATGTTGTACTTTGTCGAATAGATTCTTCATGGGAGTAACATTGCATTTGACTGGGGGGAGATAATCAGCAATTTCTTCCATGAGAAATTCGTTAGTGTGAAGAAGACATCAAAATTCTATATGACATCCTACCTAGTCTATTCGCTTGCCGATCGATGGCATTATCATGGATTGACTACAATGCCCAATGGGGCATCGGGGAGGGAACTTAAACCCAATGAAAAATATATGCAGCTGCAATACACAAACTTTAAGAGGGACTACAATAGGGCAAATGATGCCTTCGTTTCTTACGTCATCCGGTTGGTTGGAGGTGATTTCAAGAGAAGAGTCTCCTACAATACCAAAGCCCTCCTCAAGAATTATGCCTTCCTATTTATTTAGTTTCCAAAATTCACCTACATTTGCGCCCAAGGATTCACAGAGAGGCTGAATAAGCTGCCTCGATACCCCAATGACTGGATCATACTATTGGAACTGACTTGGCAGCTACGACACATCCACAATATTTTGAGTAGCAAACCTTTGGTAGAGATGCCTTATCCTATCGGGCTTGGCCAGGGAATGTATAAAATTCATACCTCCCAATGTGTGGGTAATTCAGAAAAGGAGCTTGCTAACTACCACTCTAGGTAGTATACAACTAGGCCACAAATGGATCCATACAGTCACATTAGAAAGGCACTTGGACCAGAATACGCACACCTCCACCATGTTGAGGACTTTTGGGAAAATTGTAAGGATGACTTGGAAGTGCGGATATGACATTACATGCATATGACTGCCTACTTTGTAAAGAGAGTAAACTTGTGCCCAATCCCGGATTAGCTAGAAGAAGATGAGAGCATGATGATAGACCCAAAATATAATGCTATCACAAATCTACCACTGCCTTCGATTGATTTGGACGATCAAGAGTTTGATGACCTCGACATTCTCACCAAGCCTATTGAGGCTTATACAAAGTCATGGATCAGTGGGTAGGTCATTTGGTTAAAACAACAAGGAGACACCTTGACATTCAAGGGACTCGAGAAAGAGCCAAGTGGCTCTAATAGTGGGGTGGTTTCTACTACGACTAGAGAAACCTCTAAGTCTCCACCATCGATTAAATCAAGAAAGAGGAAGGAGGTTGATGAGTGGCAACACAATCCAAATGTGTACACCAGAAAGACCTCGCAGGGCGAGCCTCCCAAGAAACATAAAAGAATAGGTAGAGTCACAAAGATGCCTATGATACTTGAGGATCCACTCCACGAGGCTGGGGAGTTGGAAGTTGATCCACCTAGGTCCCCAACTACTTCATCAGCTACTATAATAGCTGCTTCCATTGCTACCATTCCATCCACTCCACTTGTAAGGACTGCTTCCTCTCTGCCTGTGGTGGACATCTCTATCCACCTTGCCTCCACTTATCCAATCATGTAGGTCGTATTGGTAGATTCATCCTCTACCACAACCTTGCCCATCTCATCATCCTCCATGTATCCTTCCCTTCCCCCCACTTTGCCTACTATTGCAATTCCTACCCTCACTCTCCTAGAGTCCTTTGTTAAATACATGCAAAATGTGCCTTTTCAGCTTTTGGGAATGCTTGCAAATCCAATGGTGCAAGTTGCAATATATCAGGCAATGGTCAATGCCCTAACTCTCCCTCCTCCTATAGAACCACCTAGGATGGAGGCCACAAAACAAATCTTGGATGAGCTCGAGCGACGAGAACAAGAGGCATCCACGAGATCGGAAGATGAAGAATTTGTGTATCATGAGCATCCCATCTATGAGCATCAAGTGATTGATGAGGTGGCGTATGAATCTTCCAATGAAAGTAGCAAGGATCAAGGAATGAACATTCTCCAAGAAACGGCTGATCTAGAGCTTGACATAGAGTGGGATAGGAAAATCAAAGAGATTGAGGATAAAGAGGCTGAAGAACAACTTACACTTGAAGAAAGATTTGTTGTTCTAGGGACTGAAGGCAGTAGGTCTCCTGCAGAGGGACATAATCAAACCCTGGAGTGTGAGGAAGAAGCATCCCTCTGCGAGGATAAACAAGAAGAAAATCTTGAGGGAAGTGAGCATGAAGAAGAAGAATAAGGGGGTACTAAGAAGGAAGACCACCCTAGAGAATAGCTACCCACCAAGTCTCCCACCAAGCAGATTTCTCTCATACAAGATTCTGACGAAGAGAGGGAGGATGCAGGGGTTGAGCAGGAGACCGTTAACGTCAAAACCATTGAGCTTAGGGTGGAGGACAACAAAGGTCAACAAGAATCACCTAAGGCAAGGCCTCAGATGCTCGACTGGCTACAAAAGCAGCTTGAGAAGAGAAATCTCGCGCTTAAGGATCCAAAAGCAAGGTTGGAGGCAATACTGGCTGGAGGTCAAATTACAAAAAAGAAGGAGAAGAAGCCAAAGGTCAGGTCTAAGATAACGATGGATGCCTCCGAATCCAGGGTAGTGTAGATAGATACATCAATGGTTGGAGAACAGGGAGTAAGTTACAACGTCTCCACCATCGACTTGAGAGTAGCCACATGGGAACATAAGGTTGACCACTTCCTGGAATTGATCGCCACAGTGGTGCACCTTATCCAACAAGATAAGGTTTCAAAAGAAGAGGCTGAGGCATAGGTGGCTGATTTGACAGCCTACATTCAACAATGTTCATCTCTAGATGAGCAACCTACCACATCATTGGCCCCACTGTGGTTGTTGTCCCAGGAATAGATCCATAAGATGGAAAAGAGAAGAAATTTGGACAAGACTAGGGAAACTTGGTTCTGGTAGGTCTTGGACATCGGGAATAGGGGCATCAACTTGGTTGTCCAAACAGCAAACAAGTTCCTGGAGGCACAAACATCTCTTGAAGGCAAAAGGAAAATCTGCGAGGAATTCCCAAAGAAGTACACGGTTGCCTATCCAAAGATTCAGGCAATCCTCACACTGCCGAGCAAAGTTTGAGAAAAGGACCTCACCTTCAAGGATGATGACCACTGGCTGATGGATATATGGAATCATGATTTTGATCACTGAAAAGGGAGGCTAGAGCAGATCCTGGAAAGAATAATTTTGGACGTAGAATGGGCCAAAGAGGCTATAGGAGATAGTATCAAATATCTCAAGTTGATGACAAGGTATAGAATTCCTGTTGTGAAGATCAATCCAGAAAGCATCAAGCCTCACTTCTAGAGAAGGATGGAGAAGGAAATGACAGTCGAGACTACCATGGACTTCATGAGATTTGTTTCTTGAGATTTCACCTAGTTTGAGCTTTTTAGGGACAACACTATCAAATATGACGAAGACTAGGAAAATCTCATTAACAACTCCAAGGAATGGAGTTACCAAGTGTTGAGGTCTGATATCATTGAGGTTGACAAGCTCCAGCTAGTAATCTTGAGATTTGTATAGTATGCAGCTTTGAAGAAGCAGGAAGTTAATCGTGTTATTGATGAAGAACTTCTAAAAGAGTAGCTACAACAAAGAGCAATCAGCAAAAGACAAAACTGCTACAGTGCTGCCACTAGAAGATAAAATAGGAAAAAGATAAAAGATATTTTAAAAATGTAATGTATTTGGGGGTAGGTGAGACCCTGCTATAAAGTGCATATTGGCCACACAATATGATTGAATCTTGGCCATTCATTTTTATTTTTGAAAACTATAAATGGAGGTCCCCTCCTCTCATTTTGAGAGAGTGGAGTTGTTGTAAAGGCATGCTATAGAAATTGCAATAGAAAATACAATCATTTCTTGGTGTATTTTGGATTTCTTCACATGTTTCATGATTCCTCTCCCATTAGTTAAGATTCTAGTTTAAGTTACTTTTCTATTCTAGTTTCCTTTTTAGCTGTCTTTGGTAGATTTAGTGTGTTGTCTTTGGTTATGAAGTTTTATGTTGTGTGTATGCTTTCCTTGTCCATACTTTTAGTCATTTGTTGTTGGTAGATAACTGTGTAAAGTTAGTTTGGACTATAATTTCATAGCTTCTCTTTAAACTTTTTCTTTGTTCACATTTACATGATGAATGAATGATGAATATCTGCAATCCCTAGAAGATAGCATAGATTTTGTGACATTGTGAGAATTCAAATTAAGTGAAATCCTCTTTAAGGAAACTATCCATAGTAGGAACCTCCATGATCACTGTTCATTAGTTGTTGCAGGTCCAAGAACCTTTCCTCTTCCCTACCCTTTTTTCCTTTTCTTTAAGAAATAACCTGTGCTAAGGTTCATTGCATATTGTAAAGCCAAATCCAACAAAACAATGGAGTTCAAGATTGTTATCTGAACTTGCAACAAAGTGCAATAATTCCCTATTCAAAGAACTCTGTTTGCAGATCCAATTCCCCTACAGCTTTCACTCATGTAAGGTCGCCTTGTGATTCCAACAAATCACATAAATCAACTATTATATTCCAAGCATCGTCAAGACCTGACATCCAAGAGACCTTGGGATAGTGTTCTGCAATCTGATTATGGAAGATTTTCTTTCAAGAGAGGTGATGCACCTGCATATTACCTGTGTTGAGAAGTGCATAAAACCACCATCAATAGGGGGGTCAGTTCTAATACCTCGGTAATGGGCCTTTTCCCATTCACTATTTTAGGAGTGGAGATGGTAAGAGGCTGCGAAGGCCGAGACATAGAGGATTCCCCACAAGGGGATTTCTACCTATTGTACCGAATGGCCCTAGGCCCTGTGGGTAGGACAAGAAGCTCGAGCATAGGACACTTGGACTTTCACCAAGTGGGCACCATAGGATTCTCTCACAAACGCGAGGCAAAAGAGGATGGTGCCATAGCAGAGCGGGAGGAATTGTCAAGCTAAAAAATAAAATAGGAAGAAGGAGGATCTCAGGACCACTTCTCTTCTTATCTTCTATGTGCCTTGGCAACATCACTATCAGCTTTTTGGGAAGCCCTATGTGAAACAATATAAGGCAAAGGAGGGTTTCTCACTTTTGGCCTGGAATTCCCTTTCTTTTAGTTTTGATATGTGAAATATAGGAGGTCTTTCCTAGGTGGGAGAGGACCAATGAGTGCAAGAAAAAAGTAATCCAAGGAATAACTAACACATGCAATTGGCAGTCTATAGCCAGTATCATGGATCACATGCACAAAACCCTCATGAGTGAATTTCAAACATTTATGCACAACCGAGAGAAAAAAATTTATAGCTACCATCCAAGGGATACCTAGCTTCACTCTGAAGAGTTTAGACCTTGGGATAATGTCAAGCATAAGATTGATGGACTTAGGTCCAATGAGAACCGATAGGACAATACTACCTATAGGAGATACAAAAAGTTTGTTGTGTGTGAAAACAGTGCCCATAGGTGCATCATATCCATTCTTATGTAGGATGTTGATTAACATGATCTCCTCGGTTATGATGTTTACTTGAGATGTCGGATCAATGAGGACACCTCCTATAGTATTCTCATTGATTCGCATAGGAATGTAAAGAGGAGATGGTTCTCTGTTAAAGCCCATCGATAGGTCTTGTGAAGTGAATTTTATACCAGTACCACTGCTCACAAGATATGTAGAGGGAATAGGTTGATGCAAAAAAGAGGCCATTACGCACACTAAACAACACTTTCACAGAGCCTCCTAAAGGTTACAAGGTAAGGTAGTGACCCAATTAAGGTTTTGTTGTGTAATACTTTCATAACCTTCCAACTATGCCTACCAGGGGTCATAGGTTGGGTTGTAAAGTAGAAGCCTCAAAACACACTCACCTACAATGCTCCTAGAATACGAGGAAAGGAGCTTTTAGCATCAAAACCGAACCAAAATGATTCACATTGGGTTCACCAAAAATGTAAGAGAAGGCGACCAACCACGTCAAGGCCCCAGGTCATGGAGGGCTGAGAGTAGTAGGCTTCCCTAGCTTACCTCATCTTAAGGGAATGTTTGGAAGCAAGACATGAGAATGATGAGGACTATGAGGGCCTTCGATCACTCTGCAAAACTAAGACTCAAAATGGGGCTAGGAAAGTTGGTTTTTGAGGTCAAAACTATGTCTCAAGGAGCTCTCTACCTAAGGATGAAAGTGTGGCTCTGAGATGATAGCATGGCCCGTTGGCATCTCTCAAGTGCACTGGCATCCATATGACCAGAGGATTAAAGAGACAAGGTTGGACTTAGGAAAACAAACTAATGACCCAACTAGTTACTTTTGAAGGGCCAAAACAACACTATTACATAGACAAGATATGCATGAATATGATAAAGAAAATAAGAAAGAGTAAGGATGATAAGAATGATCTCACAAAAATGCTCGTTCGCCAGCTAGCTCCAAGAATGCTTCCACCTACACACAAGAGATGAAATATTTTGGGGGGATGTATAGGGGTCTACCTTTTTTAGACCCCCGTTTTGGTGTTTCCACCTCCATGGATAGCAAATATAATGATAATGGAGAATAAATATGATAAAGCAAGAAATGAAATAAAGAGCACAAAATCACTACAAAGCAGTGTTATGCTACTCAACCAAATTGTAGAGGAGAGGAGTAAAAATATTACCACCTCCACCAAGAGCTCACAAGCTAATGGGGGAGAAAATGAGAGGACTCAATCCTTTGCTGCAATGGTGTTGGTTCTACACTTTCTCTACCGAGTTGATGGAGTGTTGATGTTGCTACTATGGAGCACAAGAATGCTTCTTGAGAGTGATGGATTGAAAGCTTAGAGGTTCAACTGACTACTTAGCATGCTAGAGTCTAGAATAAATGAATGAAGAGTGAGTTTGAAGAAAAATATGAAGGAAACAACCATATTCGGGTCAGTTCATCGAAGGGGGCATTACAATTCAAATTCCAATGGGAAGTGTAATGCCTCTAAAGGCTCTAGACACGAGAATATTTTAGGGAAATAAGTGCATCACACAGACATATGTGTGTCGTGTAGGCATCTTTGACAGTTATTTCTCTAGCAACACACAAAACGGATGCCAAGTGGAATGAAGGCAATGGGATTATGTGGAATTTCACCTTTAGATTTGGTTTTCTAAGGTGAGGATGTGTAAAAAGGGAATTTTCATAAGGGGTGAAAATTCACTCCTATACATAATGATGGTGGGGATGGAATGGATGTAGTAGTAAAACTTGCATTGTTAAATTCTAAATCTATGTTTCTTCTTTCATTGCATGGTGTGTCTAGAAAGTAGGTTATCATGTGTGTTGTAGAAACCTTACAATGGTAACACTTAAGGTTCCTAATTGCATTTTTATCGTTAGAAAGTCATATAAATGTTAACTCATTAGAGATGGAACTTTTAAGAGCATGATTAAGTGAGTTTTGAGTAAAAATAATTGTGTACTCGTGGTGCCAAAAAAATGGACTATGTTTTCCATATTGTGTATTGAGTATTGGGTAGCCTTATTGAGAAGATTCTTTATCATGATTGTGTATACTACTTGGTAGAATGTAGTATTTAATGGTTTAATTATGTGTAAGGAAATGATTTTTTTTATTTAAAAGATGAAAGTTGGAAAAGAAGTTATTTTGTATCCATGGTGTATGTGAATATCTCATAACAGTGCTTATGTTATGTATTGTGGAAATTATTGAGGGTAGGCCAAGTTGTAAGAGTAAGTGCATTTTGTGCATGTTGGACTCATATGGAATGGAGTATATGTGGAAACTAGTAAATGTGTTCTGCCCCAAGTATGCAATAGGGTACCTAGATTGGGATAAGGGTGAGTGGACATCAAGTATGATCCCTTATGTGTACCCTTTATTATGGCACTGTGTAGTTGACTAAATGTGAAATGGTGTAAATAAGAAATGTGTGAATGTGTACCATCAAAATGGGATGTGATATAATTCTTTGAGTAAGGCTTTTATATATGTGAAATGTTTACCCTTAGTGTATGGTTTCCCTTTCAAGAGTGAAATTTCAACTAGCATAAATAAGGGGTTGAGAGACACATTTCCATCTAATGGGAAATTATGATCTTAGGTTGTTGACCCTAATCTTGATAAAGGATCTATGTAGATACATAATTTTCCATGGATGCTGACTATGACCTACTCCCCCACATATCAGATCCACACTTTTTGGTTCATAGTGAAAATCTACTCGTTGATGTTTGTTATGCATGGGTAAAGGATGGAATTACATGGACCATATTGATGGGTTTGTTGATCTCATTTTATGATTACAGATTTGGATACTTCAACAATGCAGGGTATTGATACTATGTGGAAGATTCCACCATGATATTTATGTGGCCATGGACCACCAATTATTGTATGTTATTATACTTATGTCATTAGAGAACCACCATTCCCCTCTTCCCCTTAGGTGGCTTATCAAAGTCACACGACGCTCATAATGTGCAAATTTTATCATTGAAATATGAATTATTGTTAATTACTTAATTGTTTTATTTTATTTTATGCCAACAGTTTGATGTTATATTTATTTTATTGGGGCTACTTCGCAATTTGAAGGTTTTCATAGTCCAATTGCCTCAAGTACTTATTTAATTTTATTTTTGAATTAATATTGGAATGTTGAAATGTAGCTACAATTTATCTTCATTTTGTTTCTCTTGAATTTATAAATTCCTCTTTTGGTAGTTTTATTGAATGTTTGGTTTATGATCTTATGTAACTCGATTTAAGGCTTTCTTAATGTTTTCTAGCTACTTTCAAGTGTGGTGTAATGTGACATTTGTAAACTACCATACCTTTGGGGTTCCCTAGCAGGTCATGTAGGAGAGTACATGTGTTGGAGAATATTTTGAAAGGGGTTGCAAATGAGACCGGTATGGGATGGTTATAAATCCATTCTTTCCCTATTTGTATGATTTTTCTTGATGTATCTTCCTTTTGGAGGGTAACCCCCTCAGAAAAACAAGGGGAAGGTACTAGGAAATGTTGAGAGGGGTCCTTAGATAAGGGCCTTGAGACCATCTTTCCTAATGACTATGTTATCCAAGAATATCCATCCTTGTAAACCCCATTATGGGATCATTGTATTGTAAATGATTTGGTTGTATGAGGACAGGCTCACACAAATTGGGAAGAGAATCCTTTCTATGGTTGTGTTTACCCATAAAATTGCAAATAAATGTGATATGGAATACATGTGAACTATGTGAGAAAGATAGTAACAAATGATTCAAAGTTAATTTTCCTTGAGACATGGTATGAGTGTCATGATTTTGATATGGTATAAGTTCCATGCTTGAGACATGGAATGGGTGCCATTATTATAGGTAAATTATTCTCTTAAGAATATATTTAGATAGAAATGTGAAGCTAATAATTCTTGAGACATGACTGGACACTTGAGAAAATATATTTCCTTTACATCATGTATGATGTTAAAGGTAAAAAGAATCTTGATGTGTATCAAAGTATGCTTGTTTATTGTTATATTGTTATAATTTAATTGAAGTTGGTTGCATGGGAAATAAATTATAGCTCCATGGTTATTTTTTAACCTTGTATTTATTTTATATGTTGAGAATATGTGGGATAAATGTTTCAAAAAAAAATTTATTCTAAATGTTGGATGTTAAATTCATGAAAGGGATGTCTCTAATCTATGTTCCTAGTTTAACAATTTGATCTCTTTCATCATGGAAATAGACTGATTAGTATGGATAATTATATTCTTGTGTGCTTCTATAATGTTGTTAATTCTCCATTCTCGAAAGACTTCCAAGAGGAAGTATATACAAGGGGCGAGGATGTGTGTCACCTCCCCTTATATCATAGTCACAAACCCCTTTTATTCTAAACTCATACTACTTTGTTGTGTAGAATAAGATTGCATCATTTAGATGATACATAATCTAGATGTGATTGAGTGGCATTGTAAATTTAATTTGAATCTAAGAGTAGATTCGTTAAATTCTCATGTGAATTCTTCTCTAAAAGTAAATGAATAAATCTACATTGAAAGATACTATTATTTTTTAGTCTATAATGTGCTGTTAAGGCCCACTTATAGTAGAACTTATTTCTTATCATTTGAATCATGCTGATTTAGAATGTCTCCCATAGTATTTACTTGAGATTCCTCATACCAAGTAAATAAGGAAAGATGAAGAGTCTTAGAGTCTTTACTTCTATTGAGTTATGACATATCATTGAACTATGATTTTCACATAAATTAGAACATCATACCTTTATTAATAGTTGGGAGATATTAATAGTGAGTTAATATGATAGGGATTTCTATACATAGCTATAGATAGATTAATCTATTGGTAATCCGATTGTCATTGAGGCCAAAAGGGGCATCTCATTAAGGTTAGAAGGAGATCTAAGTGATATCAGATGAGGAGTTGTTTTTTGATGTCAAAAGGGTTTCATATGGATGTTAGTGAGAAGAATTCATTGGAATTAGTGTGTCATTTCAATAAGCCTTGAAGAGTTGCAAAATTTTAAGCATCGGGCCTCAAGCTTACCTTGTAATGCTTGCTAAAGAGGAAAGAGTTAGTCATTTTTCAGCTAAGTCTGATTAGGCTTCAAACTTCAAGCTTGAGGCCTACTCTCTCTAGCAAGATATTGGACTTCAAGCTTCGGTCATACGTCATACCGAAACCCTTAGAGAAAGGAAGGAAGAGTGTGCTAAGTCTAAAAAGGTTTCAGACATCAAACTTTAGCCATACCTCATACTAAATGCCTTAAAGAAATAAAGGATGATTGATTTAAGTTTGAAATGGCTTGTGGCATTGAGGTTAAGGCTTAAGTCTTACTATTCGAGCATCAAAGATTGTCCCTAAGGCTTATGTGTTAACATAATTTTAAGTATGAAGTAAGAAGGGGTAAAGTCTGAAAATTCATCAGACATCAAGCTTTGGTGTTAAGGCTTATGCCTTAACATAAAGCCAAGGATGCAGAAAATAGGAAATCTGAATATCGATACCTGAAAGGTTTTAGGGATTGATGATCAGTATTAAGGTGTATGCCTTACCATGAAAGTTAAGAAAGGGGTAAGAGAGAACCCCAAACATCCAAAATAGTTTTGGTGTTCGTAGGTTGGTGTTAAGGCTTATGCATGAACATGAAGCAAAGGGAAAATGAATCCTACATGGGTTAAGTCCAAAAAGGTGTTAGGAATTGAGCATCAACGTTAAGGCTTATTCCTTAACTAAATGTTAAGAAAGTAATGAAATAAGGATGAGGGAGACCTGAACGCCAACACCTGAAATGGTGTTGGAGTTTGTGGGTTGATGTTAAGTCTTATGCCTTACTGAGAATGTTAAGAAATGGATAGAATGAAACCCCAAACCCCGATACCTAAAATGGATTTGATGTTCATGAGTTCAGTCTTAAGACTTATCCCTAATTAGTTTATTATTATGTAGTAATAATTATTTCTAAGGGCCGAGACCTGCAAGGGTAAGTTCAAAATTCTCACAAAGGTTTGTTTTGAACATCGTGATTTGGTAGTTTGGCTTACACCTTAACACAAGGGCATGGAAGAAATAAGGTGGAAGGGTGAACCTTGACATCTAATAACTTACACTTTAAGGTCTGATTGATGGGTTACAATGGAGTCAAGGATGATAGATGGTAAAGGGTAAGGTCGATGGCCAAAACCCAACAGATATGAAGAAGCATTGAACATGTGTGTTCGGACATGCTTGTTAAGCTTTTCTATGAACCCCAACAATAAGGTAAGAGGGATTAGTGATCCTTAATCCCTAACAATCATGATAGATGGCATAATTTTTCCATTCCATGGAATTCTTGTGTTGACTTTGGTTGATCAATGGGGTTATACAGGTGAGTGACACATGACATGCATCATTTACATAGCTGATTTACATTGTTGTTGTGAATTATTTTGTTAAGGTGACATCAACATAATGGTAAGATTTTTGGCATTATTTTAGGTCAAGATCTAGAATCAACATTTACAGCCTGTATAATCCTATGGTTGTGATTTAAATGTCATGATGGTTGAGAAATAACTCTTTAATTATGAAACTGTTTGATTCTCTATCAAATTGATGTTATATATCTATTAACAACTGGATTGGACTTTCTTAATGTATTTTTCATTTGGTAATGACACTTGACTATGTTAATATCTTCATATTTATATTTTTTTATTCACATTTTCTCAAACAATAATTCTATATGCATCGCTATTGATATTTTAAGAAAAGCTCTAAAAAGATCATCAGTTCCCTCTATGGTTACAATATTTCTTGCTTTTAACTCTTTAAATTTTAATAAGGAATCAATACAATTTACATAAAAAGGAGGTTTTCAGAACCCTATGGGAGACCAAAAATGGTTTCAAATTCTCTGGTGATTCTTGACATCAAACACTTTCTTTTCGATGCCTTAGTATTTTTCTTTCATAAATGAACTTTTGGAAGGTTATAAAAATGTATGTATGGACTGAAAATGTTTTAAATTGATCACATAAGATTTCTATACAAGATATCGATATCGGGGAAGGTTTCCTTAACTTTACTAAATAACAACAAAGAACTATAGAGTGAAAGAAAAAAATTAAGAAATGGTTCACCAAGAAAGAGAGTTACGATAACCTTATCGGTGAATGACAAGATTTATAAAACTAAGATAAATATTCACAAAATAAAGATGTTGGAAAGAAAGCAAGTTAGGATAACCTTATTGGTGACTACCAAGTTTTATAAAACTTATAAAATACTGACGAAGCCAATACTTAGAAAAATTCTAGGAACAAAGATAAGTGGTAGTTTTTGATTGCATTGTGTGAGCTCTTCACATCATAAAAGTCATTCTTCAGGTGTAAGGAATAAGAGTGATATGATGGTTGTCATGTATGATGTCAGAAGGGATAGGTAGCCGCTATGCATTTTATCATAGAATTTATATGCATCACAGTTTACACTCTCAAAGCGCAAAGCATTTATGTGATAGGAAAAAGGGTAGTGATGAGCATGGTGGGTCCTCTATTTCAAATGAGCGATGAAGTGATAAGATGACATGTGTTTGGAATGAAATTTGGTGAGTGTTTATTGTGTCGTGAAGGTTGTATACATCATATTTATCTTCTCTTTAGTACAAAAATAGTTACGATGAAGTGAAAAGAAAGCAAAAATTTGACACATGTCTGAGGTGATAGATGGTGATGGTCTATTGCATCATGCAACTCCTTTACATTGTGGAAATGGTTTTTGAGCCTAAAGCATAAAATTGATAGGCAATATGAAGTGATGGAGACCTACAACCAGAATTAAAGTAGGTCAATTCATATGGTGGTATTTGAAAGAAAGATAGGTAATTGAGATGTGCTTGATCATGGTGTGAGTTTCAAGATCAATGGCCTACATTCAAAGTCTAGATTGTGTCAGTGGTTCGGTGAATGGAGCTAAGACATTAAAAATAATATGTTAGCTCAAGGAAAAATTATTATAGGGAAAATGAAGGAAGTGGATGCAACCAAGAATGAAAAGTTTGGCTATGTAAGCTAAGAGAGGTCGATCATACAGGGGAAAGGAATTTAAAGAAAAATAAACCCTAGACTATGAAATGCCATAAATTATAGGTGCACAACTTGAGGGGTAGAAAATTTTCAATGATGAAAAGAGGAGAGGTAGGGTAGGTCACTATGCTCAAAGTGGTGGAGGTTGAAGGGGGAGAATCACACTACCATTTGGGATGGATGAAATGACTGGAGACCTATAGATGGGTTTTCTACTGGACTCAAGGGAACACAAAGAGGGGGGGGTGAATTAGTGTTTTGCAATTTTGAACATTATTAATCTGATATTTAAACTATTTCAACATTAAACCAAAGGAAAGATGCAAACACACAAAGCAATCATCCACAAAACCATAACACAAGGATTTTTATGTGGAAACCCTGTTAGGGGAAAAACCATGGTGGAGGTTAATCCATAATTTGAGTACTCAAATATAAGTTTTACAAAAGGGAATGTACTTGCATTAAGGCTCACTACCTAGAGCTCACTACTCAAAGTAGGAAGGCTCACTACCTAACAAAATATTATGATTAAGACCATCTAAAATATTGAACTGAAGTAATAGCATCTTCTCATGCCTGGTTACAGTTCTGACTAGGCTCATAGATCAGATTTTGGACCTTCTATTTGATTCTACTCTTCTCTCTTCTCTACACATCATAGATCCATGCACAGATGAATTCACCCCACCATCCTTCTGAATTTCACATCACACACTAACATAATTCACATATCATACATTCTCTTCTTCAAAATGATACAACCGATCTCTTATATATATCCGCTATCAAATATTTGATCATCCATAAGTCAAATTTTATAAAACATAAAATATTTTCTAACTGTTGGCTAAATCCACAACCAATTATTTATGCACACCAACCATAGTTGGTCATAGCATAGTGAGAACCCAAATAAACATTTTCAAACACAATTTTTTTTATCCAATTACTCCTTAAACATCCGCAACAACTATATTTGCCAAGTCGACCTTCTAGCATAGATAAAAAAAACATCAATGCACCAGATCTCCTAGATGGTACACCAGTAAATGTGCACCTTGATAATTCTTGAATAAGATAGTGTTAATATCACGATACCTTTCTTTGAGATCCACAACTCAAAATATTAGTCCGGTGAAGTACATAGATCAACATCTTTACCTTTAATCGGATACCATGTTCTTCATTCTATTTTTCCTATATGAACACATACTAAACTATGGACAATATCAATGACTTAGTTTTCCATCAATGACAACAGTAGAATCCATATTCCAACAATCTTCCCCTTTGGAATTGATGGCAACACTTTGTGAAAAATGACTAAGTGTCAAAAACCAACATGAATACGTTGCCAAACTTCAAAATTTCAAAACATAGCTCCCCTTGAGATTGATGAGGCATTTTTTACTCCTCTCTCTCCCCCTTTGACATCAATGGCAAAAAAATTATTGAATCTCCCCCTTTGAAATATAACCAAAACTTCAAAACTCAATCAAAATTTTGAAAAAGAACAATCTGTTGCATGAGTCAGAAGATTATCTTATGATTTTCTTTCAGCTCCAGGAGGAATTTCTTCCAAGCTTCTATTGAAATCCCAATGATTATGATCATGTTGTTATTCTTAGATGTTTTGTTGAAAATCTTGGTGAGGGATTCTATAATTGTGATCGCATCCTCTAATTTCTCACCTTTCCTCAGTATCTCAACCATCTGTTCTAGTCTGCATTCAGTTAGGTCCTTCACTTTCAAAAAACTATCCATGAGTGTGGTTTTAGTGAACTAAACTTTTGTGTGCTCAGAATGTAGCTCTTGAATCCTTTTCTTGATTGTACCATCCTAATCCTGAAACATATCAAAACCTTTCCCAATCCCATTTAATTATATTCCAATTTGTTCTAGCTTCTCTTTGTATATCCCCACTACATGAGGCCGACAGATGCAATAGTTGTAGATGTTATTTGCTGCACTTATGCATTACCTTAGATCATTCATTTTATTTTTCAACTTGGTAAGTGATATCCTGAACCGCACCTTCAAATGTAAGATTACTTCTCCTTCTTTGTTTTGAGACTCAAAGTCCATAGTTTCCTTAATGCATTCGATCATTTCTTTAGGTAAAATATTCTGCAAACTCTACTATTTGATCTAACTATGCACAACATGAGCACTTAGTACACTTAGAATCATATCCTGATCATATGACAGTCTGATGGACCATAATTGACCAATTTTTTTCATTCCACCTTTCATATGAATAAGTTGTTGCAACTTATCTTTTGTAAAGTCATCTTCTTCTTCACTTGCTTCTTTATTTTCCTTTTCTTGTTCTAGTTTGGCTGATTCTAGTTCTTCTCCCTATGTGTCTTCAGTTTCCTCATTGGATTCCTCATCTAGTATATCCACAATCTCCTATTTTTTTCCTTTCCCTTCAATTTTTGGGATCTTGCATTTCAAAGGAGTATAGTCAATAGTTTCTTTTTCTATTTTCTTCTTTCTCTCCATCTCACTAGAAGAGGAACCAACTTCAAGTACTCTTACCAAAAGAGAAATACCAACTGAACGAAACTTTCCTAGAAAACTCTTAAATAAATTTCTAAATTCTTGATCATAGTTTGCCAAACTCTTAGAGTATGTATAGATTTATTTGCACATCCGTTCATTTTCTTTCCATGTCACATTGTTGTTCATTGGTATATCCCTAACTTTGCATAATCCAATCAAATTTCTAATTACTTCCTTCAGAATGATGTAGTGTTTTTCCAGAATCAAAGTGTTATCATTCAATCTGTTCAAAATGAATTTAATTATTTATGCATTCTCAAAATAGGGAAACCAATTATAAATGTCCAAATTCTTGTGTTTGGCTTCTCTCACCCATTTCAATTCATCAGACGACAACAAATTTCTTATGGTTCTAATCTTCTCACTGTTGTATTCATCTAAATTTATTGACCCTTTGATTTGTTCCGTTTTTCCTTCCATACAACCACATGCCAAATTTTATGGAAATTCCAAAAACAACTAAAATATCTGATGGATTTCGAGATTTGCCACCGAATTAACTCTACTCCTTCGAGATTCTGCTACCGATTTCTCCCTTCTTCTCTTCTTTGATGCAAAGTGACAAATAAGTGTTACAACTTGCCTTATATAGCTCACACATTTGCAATAAATGATTTTTCCCTAGGTGTTCTGGATACCCTATTTTCTCAAACAACGAGAGAAAAATTCTTCTATGGACGTATGATTTCTTTAAGTTTCCTTGTGATTATTTTCCAAATCAACTATATATCATTAATATAACTTTTGACAATCTTTTCATGATCTAGTACCAACTTACGAATAGGGGAAAATGCTTTTCTTGAAAAACTCCCCTTTGGCCAATGGCCTAAGATCAATTTCTCGAGGAATTACCGGAAGAAGGTTTTGATGCAGAATCATTTATAGCATCATATTAATTATTCCTTACCCATGTATTCTTCATCTGATCTCTTATTTCATCCACAATCATTTTTATTATCATATTTTTGTGTATTTCTGCCTTTGTATACTAGACCTCTTTTACCCACATTTTCGTTTTTGTAGAATATTGCAATGTGACCATATTTGTTGCAATTGTAGCACACAATTTTTCCTTGTCCATACCAATCATTCCATTTATTAATTCCTGATCTACATTGATTAGAAATATGCCCAAATGTTCCACAGGTATAACATTCAAAATTTCTTCTACTGATAGAGTAGTTTGACATATTTTTGCATTCAATTGATTTATGACCAAACTTGTTGCAATTGAAACAATGATGAGAAAATGATGAGTCACTTGATTTCATTTAACTTCTACACTAAGCAACCATATGACCAAATTTATTGCAAGAAAAATAGTATCCATTAAACTTTTGAGCACTAGGTTATCTTATCGGATACCTTCCACCTTTGTTCATTTGATTTCCTTGCCTGAAATTTCTTTGTCTAGATCCGAAACTTTCTCCTTTCTCATATCCAAGACCTCACTTGTCTTTTCCACTCTTCTGACTTTGAGTTAGCTCATCAAGATTAATAGAACTAATCTTAAGCTTCTCCTTGTATTCATTTACATTAGTAAGTTCATTCTTAAGAATAATAGTCTATTTTCAAGTTCTTCTTCATTGTTTCTATATTGTTACAATTCATTTTCTAACTGAATGAATTCTCCATTTATTCTTCTGCATTCATCAAATATTTCTTTTAAGTACTGAGCAATATTTTCTTCAATTTCCTTAGTCAACTTCATCACCATGGATTCCATTTCATGCTTTAGGGTAGCATTGTCTCTGGAAAGCTTTTCACATTCTTGAGTTATTTCCTTCAAGGTCTAATTTAGGTGAGCATCATCCATTTTTTCACTCTCTTTCTACTTAATCTGACCACAAAGATCCTTCCTCTTTTCCCTGGATTTAACAATCTGATCCTTCAATGTCTAACTGAATTTCTCAACATCCCTAAGATTCCCTTTCAATTCTCATACTTCTACTTTAGACTAATCAAGGTCATCAAGTGCCACCAAAAGCTATTTCTGAAGACTACTAGAGTCCATTACATTCCAAGATCTACCTCGAGATGCTAAAACTCTTTTGAGGAACTAAGCTCTGATACCAATTGTTGAATCAAGGGATCACTGAGATGGGGGGTGACTCAATGTTATGCAATTCTAAACTTTATTAATTTGATATTTAAACCATTTCAACATTAAACCAAAGGAAATATGTAGACACACAAAGAAATAATCCACAACACCATAACACAAGGATTTCTATGTGGAAACCTTGTTAGGATTTTTACAAAAGGGAATGCACTTGCATTCAGGCTCAATGCCTAGAGATCACTGCTCAAAGTAGGAAGGCTCACTGCCTTACAAAATATTTAGATTAAGACCATCTAAAATATTTAACTAAATTAATAACATCATCTCATGCTTGGTTATAGTTTTGATTAGGCTCATAGATCATATTTTGGACCTTCTGTATGATTCTGCTCTCTGCTCTTCTCTGCTCTACTCTTCACATCACAAATCCATGCACAGATGAACTTGCACCACTATCCTTCAGAATTTTGCATCACATGCTAACATAATTAACATCTTATACATTCTCTTCCTCAAAATGATACAACCGATCTCTTATATATATCTGCTATCAAAGATTTGATCATCCATAAGTCGGATTTTATAAAACATAAAATACTTTCCAACTGTCAGCTAAATCCAAAACTAATTCTTTATGTGCACCACCCATATTCAGTCATAGAAAGTGAGGACCCAAATAAACATGTTTGAACATAAAAATTTATCCAATTACTCCTTAAACATCTATAATGGCTATATTTTCCAAGTCGGCCTTCTAGCACAAATAACCAAAAAATCAATGCATTGGATCTCTTAGATCATACACCAGTAAATGTGCACCTCTAGAATAAGATAGTGTGAATATCACCATACCTTTCTCTAAGATCCACAACTCAAAATATTAGTACGGTAAAGTACATATATTGAAATCTTTACCTTTAACCGAATACCTTGTTCTTCATTATGTTCTACCAGTATGAACAAGTAGTAAACTATGGACTAGATCAATGAGTTAGGTTGCCATCAATGACAACACTAGAATCCATATGCCAAAATTTTCATGGAGGAAAAAGAATTGTGAAGAAGAAAAGGATCAAGAAACTATCTTAGTCTTTTGGATAATATCTATGTAGGTATGGGGGTCTATCTTTAGAGGGTTGTAAGCATACCCCCCTGGTATTTTGTATGTGTAGATATATTTGCATGTTGGATCCTATCATGTGTATTGGGTGCATTGGTTGTTCTTCATGTGTATTTCTTATAGTGTGGGTAATATTTGGGAGTTTTTGTTTATACCCAAATCATATCTATGAGTTTTTTGGGACTATGTTTAGAATTTTGGCTTCCATCGATCATTTCATTGGTCTCAAGTGAAACCCTTGTTCATAAGCCATTATATGGAAATTTTAATGTTATCCCTAAATGAATAGAGCTTGGGTTTCTATGTCCTTCTTTGTCTTCAAATGTCAGTAAAATTAATTTATATGAATATATATGTATGTATATATATATATGTTTTTATACATAATATCTGGAAAAAAAAATGGGTGTTGGAATGCTCTATCTAGTAAAATTTGAGTATCGCACTCATGGAATTGTTTGATAGTTACTCAGATAAATATTGCCTTGAATACCATTTTTATTATCTAAATGGAAGACCCCATTTCATCATCATCAGGCTAAAATATTTCTTTTTTGGGAGTTGTCTAGAGTTCATGAGGCTTCATGATACCAATATGATTGGGTGGAGAGAAAGTTTGAGTCTTTTGAGTGATATCATGGTTGTTACTAATCTCATGGTTAGAGATGATCATTGGATTTTTCACTTAACTAGGATTCCTACCTTGAAGAGAATAAATATTAAGTCCAAACATTAAATTTTGGTGTATACATGATGTGCAATATTTATGAATAAACTGTCTATATAAAATTTGAACATATCTTGAAAGGATTCGTAGGACGAAACAAGATCCTTAGACAGTAAGTAGTATGAAATTATAAATGTAGTATTAAATTTTCCTAACTTTAATACTTTGTATATTCATATTTTAGCAAGGGAATAATATTTCAAGATGCCCTCGAATATCCTTCAACCACTTATCGATCAACAAAAGTATGATAAGGGAAATATAAGATATTATGGCCAAGATCCCTATAATGCATTCTTATGTTGACACACAAATTCAAATCATATTATGCATCATGAATTTTTTTCAAATTATCAAGGATTGATTCTATACCCTTATGTTAAGATAACCTTAATGATTTTCACATCCTTGGCTTCACCTAAGTAGGTGGAAGCTAACTGTGAAACTATCTAGGGAAAGGGAACCCTAGAAAGGATTGTGTACCCACTCATTTAGGTTATAAATAGAGGTGTAAAATTTATTGGAGTAGAGAAATGTGTAATTGGCATATGTCATTGTTATTGGATTATGAGGGTGACTAAGGTAGAGTCATCTTTAAACCTAAGGGTTATACCCCTTGTGTTAGTCAACCAAGTGAGTGATTGTTGAATTATTTAGAAAATATTCAATATATGGATTGTCTTGTTAACCTTCCACCCCATAGCCTCACTAATCTTATATGGTGACCTTTGTATGGTTTAGATTAAAACCACAACTTCAATTATAATCATCTATTCTAGATATGATATGGTTAGCTTCATCCTAGATCATACTTGGTTATCTATTTTTCAATTTGGCCCTTGAGTAGTGTTACAATTGAGATCGTTAACCATTATTCTTGTAGGAAAAAGAGAAGCCTATTAGATTAATCGGTGTTGATCATTTTATGTATTTTCTATACTATTTTGAGTTGTTATTCAAATGCTAGGTCAAATATGTAATTGTTGGGTAATCAAATATGAGCTGGGTAATCTCAAGTTGTTGAACTATGAAGCCCTTATGAAATACGGAGGTAAGTCCATCATAGATGAGCCCTCAAGGACAAGGTTTGTCCCCTAGTTCTTGTTCTCTTTTTTTTACTTTGAGAGTACTTTTGATATATATTTTACTATTTAACATGTGAATTGAATTATTTTTCAGATTATAAATTAGTTAGCAGAACTAATTAAGAAATTATTGATGATGTAGGTTCCATGTCTCCACTTAATCCCAACCATAATGGTCACAAAATTTGTTTACCTAACTAAGTTCTTGTAATTTATTGGTCAAATGTTGTTATCCTTTCATGAAGTGCATGTAAGGAAAGAAGGCTTGTGTGAATTATACAAGTGTTTTGGATTGAAATTTATAATTTGTGTTTTGTCCTTAATGGTAATTTGGTAGAAAATATTTGGGCATTACATTTAGGAGGACAAGCAATAGAATGGTTCTCCCATTTACCATATGGTATCAAAACATTTCACAAACTTGTTGAAATGTCTAATGGTCATTTCTCATACAACATAGAACATGAAGTTACCATGAGTGATTTGTGTACCACAAAATAAAATTTAGGAGAAATATTCACTTCATTCCTACAATGTTGGAGACACAAAGTATCCAAATGTAAATTTCCTATATTCCTAAAAATAAACTCGTGCATATCTCTATTTAGAATCTTAACACAAAAATTCACTTTCACTTAACCATGAAATGTGTCAATACATTTAAAGAAATCATAGAAAGAGGGATAACCATTGAGAAAGATCTTATTTATTCTTTATGGGGTAAGGATAAAAATGTTACCAATGATGATGGTGTCATTGACACAAAGTTTCTATAAATCATACAATTCCCACAAAATGATCTACAAAATAATGAAAATGTAAATTCCCCAAAGAGATGACTAAGACTCAACAATACTACTATACATAAATACACTCCCTTAGGGGAGCCAATTGATCCATAGTTCAAAAATTTAATTTAATCTAACCTTATCAAGATTCCAGAGCTAAGAAACTATGACGAACCTCAATTTAAACCCTCATGGTATAATGATAATGATTAATGTGAATAGAATAGGACAAAGGGTCATAAAACACCAAATTATATGCAACTAAAAACTATCATTCAAGATTTTATTGAAAAATGGAAAATCGTTGTTTAGGATCATCCTAAAATTCCATCCAAAAATAATCACATCAACAATATCCATAGCTCACATAATGAGCATTTTGACATATATCAAGAGGAATTTCCCAAGCATGAACAAAACCATCCATCTATGTCTAGGAATGGCTCATACCAAAATAACTACATCAATAATACTCTTGGCCATCATATATCCACCTTATTTGACTCCATAATCAGTTACATTGAAGAAACTTGTCCACAAGAAGGCTTCATATTTCCTTCCAATATATCATCCCCAAGACCTTTTTAATATCAATCCACACCATCTACATCAAACCACTCACCCAATGATGACAACTTTCAATATTTTCTCCAAGGGCTATCCACGATAGATAATCATGAGCTCCAAGCTAATTTAAATTTTATACAAGTTATGATCAAGAAATCCTAGTCCAAGCACCATCACACATCCCATCACCTATCATGTCTAATCAAAATCCATTACCACCATTCTAACACTTTGAGGCTATCCAAGAGTCCCTTGTTCATATCCCATTATTAAACCTAGATCTATGTCAAAAACATAATCCAAAGAATAAAGAATAAATATCTAAAAGGAATCAAGATCAAGTAATCCAAATCCTCCAATCTCATCCTATCATTTATCAAAATATGATATCTCTAGAGTTCCATAATAGTACCATCAATCCTTTCCATCACATTAATGATCCTAAAACAAAAATCGATCCCATTATATTTAGATAGCTTCCACTTCCACAAATGAGACACTTAATTCCACTAGACACATATATGATCTCCTTCGTATTCATCTCGAACAAGATTTTTATAATAGGCATATTTGAAAATGATGAGGCTATAGATAAGTTCATAGGACTCCATGATTATATTCTAGAAAATGACCATGAAAAGGTTTTTTATATCAAATTTGAGGCAAAAACATATTTTGAAGAACAATCATAATTCCTTAGTCCTCAAACTCATGCCAAGGATATTGATCAATAAATTACTATAGAATGATTAATTACCAATAGCCTATAAACCCAAATCACTCACTTTCATTAGAGAAAGATTTATTATTGGTAAGAAGACAACCGACATTGATGGTTCCCAACAAAAAAAATAAGAATTAGTACCTTGTTTCAAATACAACACATATCCTATTTCCAACCAAATTTGTAAACAGATAAAGTATCAAGGAAAATTATTAGGTCTAAAATAATATGGTATTCTAGAGCTAGTATAGTTTCTTGACAATCCTAAATATCAATGTCTTGGTTATCTATCAACCAAGAAATATAATCATGTTAGTGATATCTCCATGATATCAAGGGAAACTTTATCTAATGTAACATAAACATAGGAGCCATGAATAGTCCTTATAATGAATTTTTTCCAACACTCCAACGATAAACATCATAATTTTGGTAGATGGTCAGCACTCCCCTCGATACTCGTGACATGGTTAAACCACCTCCCATGGATCTGTTAACTCTGGTGGTTGGTTTTGGGCATTAACAGGTCGATATTTTAATGCAAGAAAATTTTTGGGGCCAACAATTGGTATAAGAGCCAAAGGTATTGTGTTTGAATCCCCTCAAGTAACACTAAGGGGGAGATTGTCGGTAGATGGTCAAAAATCCCCTCAAGATTTGTGGCATGGTTTAATCGACTCTCGTGGATCCGTTAACTCTGGCAGTTGTATTGGGCATTAACATGTTGATATTTTGGTGCAATGACAACCGTGGGGCCAATACATAAATCATCATTCATAAATCATTCCACCTACTAATTAGGACCAATAAAATAAAACTCCTTGCAAAGAAAAATATCAAGGTCAAGTTGTTAAAGCTAATAAATCCAAAATTCAAAGTGGACACACAAAGTCAAAACAGATCCCAAAAAAATTGATTATGTAAAGCATACAATACAAATAAAAATCCAATAGTTAATAAAACTATGGAGACAAATAAAAAATCCTTCCATATATTAAAAGTGTCTACCTATTCCAAAATAGTCTTCAATACCAACACACAAACTATATGAAAAATTTGGTCCCAAATATTAGACACGCAAATATTGAGGGGGGTGAATCAATATTTAAAAATTTTTACTTTAAACTACTACATTCATAATACTATCAAAACATAATAAATGGAAATGGAAGTAATGAAAAAATCCACACAAGAATATGCTAGATTTACATGGAAAGCTTAAAGGGATAAACCATGATGAGAAAAGATACTTGGATCCACTATCAAAATCTAGCCTCACAAAATAATATAAAACTTACAATAATTTTGAAGGCACCAAACCATAGGAATTACAATCCTAAATGGAGACACCAATCCCCTTAAATTCTAATTTGTAGGCACTAATCTATGGGAGACATTGTTCCCTTATGACTAGGCTACAACATAGTAACTGAGCAACAACTCAAATTAAGAGGCTTCAACCTCATTATGAAAGGAAATATAGGTCTTATTTCACATAGCTTGCTCTACATTACCAGAAAAAAACATGCTTTTATGATATCTAAATTTCACTCATCATCCTTGACTTGTATTTTCTACTTGTACATCATTTACATACACATTTCACATGAAACTACACACTCCTTGATTCAAAAGTCACACAAACCTTGATTCACAAGTCACACACACATTTTCATAAAAATGATTTACAATATATATCCATTCCAAAATTTTAACATCTAGATATCATCCTAGAACCCTTTAACACAGCCAAAAATATCCATGTTGAACAGTGATAAACCTTAATTCAAATTGATATGAAACATGTAGTTGGCTCGATCCTAGATCAAATGTGCTATCGCTAGTGTAAGATAATTTCATGAACTTCCTTCCATGGTCTTAAATTGGCCATATTTTAGCTTCACATGCTTCCTTCAAATAGTGCACACTTCCCTTTATTGGTGCAAACACTTAGAAATTGTACATAGTAAACCAATAAACACATAATTCACTTTGTCACTTCTCTGTTGTAGCTCTATAACCCAAATTTGTTGAAATTGGAGATTAATATACTTCATGCATATACTTATTGTTGATGGTTTTTTTTATGCGCTTCTCAACACAGGCAATGCATAGGTGCATTACCTCTCTTAAAAGACAATCTTCCATAATTAGATTGTAGAACAATATCCCAAGGTCTCTCGGATGTCAGGTCATGATAGTGCTTGGAATATATTAGTTGATTTATGATGTGATTTTTGCTAGTAATCATAGGGTAGACTTACATGGACAAAGCTAGAGGAGAATTAGCTCCGTGAATAGAGTTCTTCAGATAGGAAATTACTACACTTTTGTTGTAGGTTCAAATAGCAGTTTCGGACTCTACTTCAGTCTTAAGTTTTGGCTTTACAGTGTGCAATGAACCTTAGCATAGGTCATCTATAAAAAAAAAAAGGAAAAAAGAGCAGGGAAGAGGGCAAGTTCCTAGACTTGCAACTACAAATGAACAGTGATCATGGAGACTTCTACTATGGGCAGTTTCCTTAAAATATAATTTCACTTAACTAGTAATTTCATAGTATTATGAAACCTATGCTATCTTCTGAGGACTGTAGATGTTCTATCACTCATTCACCACACACGTGCATGAACAAAGATAAAGTTTTAGAGGAAGCATAAAAATTAAATTCCAGGCTAACTTTGCACAACCATCTACTATCAGTAGATGACCAAAAGTATGGACAAGAAAATCATCAACACAACAGAAATCTTCACAATCAAGAACAACATTACTAAACCTACCAAACTTAACTAAAAGGAAACTAGAACATAAAAGTAAATCTAACTAAATCCTTAACTTATGAGAGAAGAACCGTGAAACATGAGAATAAATCTAGAAATGCACCAAAGTCAATGTATTTCTATTGCAATTTCTGTAGCATGTCTTTACACAAATTCCCCTTCTTTTGAAATGAGAGGAGGAAACCCCTATTTATAGTGTTTCAAAAGAAGAACATGTGGCCAAGATTGAATTACATTTGTGTGGACACAATTCATTGTAATTTAGGGTTCTACCTACCCCCAAATATATTACATTTTAAAAAACATCATTTATCTTTTCCCTGTTTTGTCTTCTAGTAGCGGCACTGTAGCATTTTTGTCTTCTTGTTGGTTGCTCTTTGCCATAGCTATTCCTTTAGGAAGTCCTCATAAATAACAAGCTTTTTCTCCTCCTTCTTTGAAGCTACATATTCTATGAATTTCAAGACCACCAACCAGAACTTGTCGACTTGAATGATGTCAGATTTTAGTACTTGGTAGCTCCATTCCTTGGAATTGTTAACAATATTTTCCAAGTCCTCATCATACTTGGCAATGCAGTCTCTGAATAGCTCAGACTAGCTGAAAGATCAGGCCGAAAAGCCTATAAAATCCATGGTAACCTTGGATGACATTCGATCCTCCATCCTCTTTCGAAAGAGAGGTTTCATGCTTTCTGGATTGATCTTGACAGTGGGCACCTCATACCCCATCATCAACTTTAGGTATTAGAAATAGTCCCCCTGGGCCTCCTAGCTAATTCAATATCTGGAGTTACTCACTCAAGGACCTGCTCTAGCCTCTCCTTCCAGTGATTGAAGTCTCACTTCCATGCATCCATTAACCAATGGTCATCATCATTGAAGACAAACTCCTTTTCCTAGACATCACTTGGCGGTGCGAGGATAGCCTTGATTTTCGGGTAAGCAACCCCATACTTCTTTGGGAGCTCAATGCAGATTCGCCTCATACCTTCAAGAGATGTTTGTAATTCTATGAACTTTTTTGGTGGTTGAATAGCCCAATTGATAACTGTATTCCCAATATCCAAGACATGTCAGAACCATTTTTTTGTGGTCTTGTCCAAGTTCCTTCTCCTTTCTAGCTTGTTAATCGATTGTTTGGACAACAACTACGGCGGGTCTGATCATGTGGTGGGCCATTCCTCCAGGGATGACCATTGTTGAATATAGGCTATCAAATCAGCCACCTATGCCTTAAGCTCCTCCTTTGAAACCTTATCCTACTGAATTAGGTGCACTACTGTGGTGACTAATTCCTAGAGATGGTCAATCTTCTACTCCTTGGTGGCCACTCCCAAGTCAATGGTGGAAACGTTGTAGCTTATTCCTTATTCTCCAACCACTAGCATAGCTATTTGTATAGCCCTATATCCAGAGGCATCCATCATTACCTCTGATCTGATTCTAGGCCTTTTCTCCTTCTTGATACCAATTTTATCTCTAGCCAATATTGTTTCCAATCTTGCTTTTAGGTCCTTTAGAGCGAGAGTTCTCTTTTCAAGCTACCTTTCCAACTAGTCGGGCATTGGGGACCATTCCTTGGGTGATTCACATTGATATTTACTATCTTCCACCTTGAGTTCAATGGCCCTATCATTGAGGGCCTCCTGCTCAATCCTTGTATCTCCCCTCTCCTCATCAGAGTCCTATACGAGAATTATGCACTTGATGGGATATTTGGTGGGCATTCGCTCACCAAGGTGGTCTTCTCCCTCAACATCCTTTTCTTCTTTATCCTGATCATGCCCGCATTCCTTGGGCTTATCCTCTTGTCTATCTTCATGAAAAGATGTTTCCTCATCATGTTCAGGGGCACGGTCATGCCTCTCCACCTAAGACTTATCATTCTCTTTCCCTAGGGCACCGACTCTTTCTTCAGTAGTAGGTTGTCCTTCAGCCTTCAGCCTCTTTTTCTTCAATCTCCTTAACTTGTTTGTCCCATTCTGCTTCAAGCTCTAGGTCATCCATTTCTTGAATTATCTTTATGCCCAGACCCTCGCTATCATTGCTGGAAGACTCATAGGCCACCTCATTGATCACTCGATGTTCATATATTGGGTGCTCATGATACTCAAATTCCTCATCTTCCAAAATATTAGCTACCTCTAGTTGTTTTCGCTCCAGCTAATCAGAGATTTGCATTGTAGCCTCCATACTAGGTGGCTCCATAGGAGGAGGAAGAACCGGGGTTTTAACCATTGCTTGGGAAATTGTAGCTTGCACCAATGGATTTGTAAACATTCTCGAAAGTTTAGACGACACATTCAATATAAATTTTACTAAGGATTCTGGGAGAGAAAGGGCAACCATTGCAATCGTAGAGGCAGCGATTGGAAGAGAAAAGGAAGGAGACATGGAGGATGAAGAAATTGGTGAGGTAGTGATGAAGGATGAATCCACTGATATGACCTACGTGATTGGAGAAGTGGAGGTGAGGTGGAAAGAAATGTCCACTACGGGTAGATAGGAATAAACTATTGCATGTGAAATGGGTGGGATGGTGGCAATAGCAACACCGGTTGCAATAGTAGACGAAGTAGGTAGAGATCTTGGTGGGTCAACTTCCACCTCATTGCCCTCATGGAGTGTATCTTCAGGTATTATTGGCATTTTAGTGGCGCTACTTGTTCTTCTATGCTTTTTAGGAGGCTTGCCCTCCGAGGCCTTTCTAGCGTACACTTTTGGGTTGGGTTGCTGCTCATCAACCTCCTTTCTCTTCTTTGACCGAATAGACGATGGAGACTTAGATGTTTCTTTGGTTGTAGTAGCGATCGTCCCACCATCAAAACCACTTGGCTCTCTTTCGATCCCCTTGAATGTCACCATGACTCCCTATTTCTTCAAACGAGCAACCTACCCTTCGATCCATGCCATTGTTTGAGACTCAATAGACTTGGTAAGAATCTTGAGATCATCAACCTCTTGCTCATTCCAATCAATTAAAGGAAATGGTAAATTTGCAATAGCACTGTATCTTGGGTCGATCATGGTGCTTTCCTCTTCTTCTAGTTGATCCAGTATCGAAAACAAGTTCACCCACTTTATAAAGTACGCGGTCATACGCATATAGTGCATTACTCACACTTTAAAATCATCCTTCCAATTGGCCCAGAAATCCTTGATATGGTGAAGGTGGGAATATTCTTATCCCATTGCCTTCCTAATGTGGCTATATGGATCCATATATGGCCTAGCTATATGTGGCTTGAAGTGGTACTTAGCCAGCTCTTTCTCTGAATTGCCCGTGCATTGGGAAGTGTAAAGTCCATACATTCCCTGGAGAAGTGTGAGGGGATAAGGGGTCACTGCCAAATGCTTATTCCTTAGAACATTGTGTATATTCCATAGCTACCAAGATAGTTCCAATAGTATAATTTGATCATTAGGGTACCAGGGCAGCTTATTGGGCCTTTCGAGGAATCCTTGGCCACATATGTACATGAAATTTTGGTACTGAATGAACAAGAAGACATAGTGTTTGAGGAGGGCCCTAGCATTGTGAGAGACTTTTCTCTCAATATCACCCCCAAGTAGTTGGATGATGTAGGCAATAAACGCATCGTTTACCCTATAGTAATCCCTCTTAAAATTTCTATATTGTAGCTAAGGGTACTTGTCATATGGTTTAAGCTCTCTTCCTAGTATCTCATTGGGCACTACAGAAAATCCACTATAATGTTTCCAATCGGCAAGAAAATATACCAACTAGGATGTCATGTAGAATTTGGAGGTCTTCTTTACATTAACGAATTGCTCATGGAAGCAATTACTGATTATCTCTCCCCAATAGAATGTGGTGTCCTCTCCACGAAGAATTTGTTCGACGAAATACACTATCCATTCCTAGAAGAAGTCTGTAGTAGGAAGGCCCATTATTCTACACAGCAGGGTAACTAGATCATGGTAGTCCTCAAAGAAGTCACTCTGGTATAGCTCTTGAGGAACCTTGCAACACTACCCCATTTCTCCTTCAACCAATACTAGTTGATCAGCTTCTCGCAATTCAGAGGATCCATGTCCCACATCTCTTTGCACTCCTAAATAATTTAGGGTCTCCATGCTTTCAAAGATGGGTATGTGGAGGGTTTTTGTTATCCCTAGAGGGGAATTTTCAGCCAAGATGTTGCCATCCCTATCCACAATGGTCCTTGTTTCAAGTTGATATGCCTCCCGTCATGCCATCACTAGCTCAGGGGAAATCAAGGTGGGAGGGAAACCCGCAACCTTAGCCAGTCTATTGCTTCTGATTAGCTTGGTGTTCTCAATCTTTGGCTTTGTCCTGACTCTATGTGTGAAGTCATCAATATCGATGTGCTCAATGTTGGTGTCTATGATATCTTTCTGCTTAGTTGTAACTTTTGAGTGCAACAGTGCTCCCTGGAACTAGTACCTCATTTGGTCCCTATCTTGCTTGCATCAGGGAATTTTAGCCATTCTTTTCCCTTTATCCTTGGCTGCTCTCAAATTTTCTACACCAGATTCCATAAATCTTGCACACAGACATGGGAGTTAGCAAAATTAAACATGAGGATGCAGCCTCAGGAAAACTCCTGCAATTCAAGGTTAGATCCAAAATTTCCTTTTAAGAAAAGTATAACGCTTGATTAGAATAATCCTAGAAGGCAAATGAGTGACTCAAGCCCTAGGGGCCAGACTTCTCCTACCAAAATGTTGTTTTGAAAGGGAAAACAGGGAAATGAGTCCCGAATGATCTCCCCTGGTCTTGGATTTTCTTAACAAATGGTTCATGCGAGAGACAGTCAATTTGAATCACATGGGTCGAAATCCATTTTCAATTTGGAGGTCATTTGAGTCATTATTTTGGAATTCGGGCCTGAGCTACAGGAAAGATGTCAAGGTTAAGTTTTTTGAAACAATGCTAGGAAAACAACATTCCAGATGTAGGGTTTCAGAGTTCAGGCTGCAGGGGTCGGGAAGCCATTTAGGGATGGCCATTCGGAACAATGAAGTAGGGATGAAATTCTGGGATGGGCTTCCCGGTGAACCAGACCTGAGGTAGGTTCATTCTATTTGTCCAAGACTTCAAAGGTGAACCAAGGTTTAGGGCTTGGTGTCCAGAAAGGCGGATAGATTCGGTTGCTTGGGACGGTGGAAGCAAGATGGACTTTTGGGGATGGAATTTCAGAGGCCAAATTCCAAGAGAGGTTTTCACTTTAACTTCTTTGTTTAAAACCTACAGAGCGAAAGGGCAATCGGGACCCAAGAACTAGTAAGATGTCTCATAGCGACCGTATGGAACAGTGGAGCAGTGACAACAACCCGAGGATGGAAGTCTGGACACCCGAGACTGAAGAGAACTTCAAAGTTTGATATTTTTCATATGTTTTAGGTAGATTTTGCAAGCCTAGGGTCCGAGGTCCGGGAGGACGTTAGGGGAATGCTGAGTGAAACAAAAAAATGGGCAGGGAATTCTAGGGTACGAAACTCAGGAGGAGCTTCACCGTTAGAGTGATTTTTGCTAAGTTTATGCTATGGCCAGAGAGAGGCTTGGGCCCAAGAGGTGTGGTCGCCTGCCCCGAAGAATAGTGATGAGACTGCAGAGTTCCAATTTTTTATTTGAACCTCTTGGGGGTTGATTTTCAATTTTAAAACTTTTGGGGAATTGGATGAGACATTTTTCTATCAGATTCCAAGTCCTTTTCCCCTTGTTTCTTAGTTTTGATTTTACTGAGTTAAGAAAAGGAAATGACAATCGAACGATGATCCTACCTTGGGGGCCTGAAGAAGTAGAATGCCAAATTATTGAAGAACGGTGAAGTGGAAGGCCATGGGTGGAGGCGAAGATTGCTTGGGTCACACAATACTATTTAGTTCTTCTTGACATGTGAAAATTATGGGTTGAAACTCGTTTAAATATCCCCTAAGTGCAATTAATACCCCTTAATGAATGTTGGTATGGCGGTGGTTGAGGTAGGCAAGTTCAAACTTTAGAACGGCGACAGGAAAACCAAAGCTTGGGGGTTAGGAAGACGTCGGGGCACAGCCACTCGAGATGGAGAAAGTGCAAAGGAAACCCAAAAGAGGGAAGCGTGAGGACGAAATTCTAGAAGTCGGATTGTGGGGAGAGAGCAAGAGTAGGGTAGAGGTTGAAGGGAGCAAGCGGGAAAAGGAATGCCCGAAGCGTGACATCCGAAGATTGGAAGAGCTAAGGAGAAAGCATGAAGTTTGAAAGTCGGATGATGGGGAGCAAGAAGGAAAAGGGTGGAAAATGAAGGTAGAGGTGGTAAGAAAAAGGAGGTAAACCTGAGGTGCGAACCCCAAAGATGGGATGAGAGAAGGAGGAAGTGTGAGGTGCGAAGTGGGGAGAAGGGAAGAAGAAAGCAGGAGGCCCATAGTGTGAAGTCTGAAAGTTAGACAATGGGGAGCGTGAAGGCAAAGGGAAGAAACGGGAAGAAGGAAGAAGGAAGCCCAATGAGTGAAGTTCAAAAATCCAAGACTTTGCAATTTTAATTTTTTAGGGGCAAAAAAAATAGTCAGAGTAAAAGGTGAGACTTTGAAGAGCATGTTGACCATCTAGTACATCAAAACAAAGTGGCACACAAAACAAGCCAGCAAAAAAATGACCCGATAGGGAAAAAAGAAAGAGAGGGTCCCCATTCTAAACGGGGCATGTGCACTACAAGCATAAAAAATGGTGACTCTATTGGGAGAATGCTCCCGGTGTTCTAAAGAAAAATATTCATTCTGGACCCATGATCTCTAGTTTCACCAACTAGAAGCTGATTTCCAAGGTTGAACTAAGGACAAGTTAAGGAAGGTGAGATTGAACCACACCGCAATACTATCATGGATGTGTGTGTATGCTGAGTTCATCCCTTTCCTCAGAGACTGTGTGGACAACTACTGATTGGGAAGAACAAGCTACGTAGTTTGTCTGACCCCCAAAAGTAACCCAGACATTGCTTTGTTGTCGATTAGGTGTCCATAGCCCCGACAGAGTTATTGCTATGACTTCATGAACATCACTCTATTGCCAGCTAGGCATCCATAGCCCTAGTAGAGATATTCGCACACCCATACGGTTGATTACTTTTAATTTTTCTGTTCTTTTCCTTTTGATATTACTTTGCAGTACTTTTATTTTTCTTTCGCTCAACCGTGTAAGCACTGAAGCTCACTATGGGTTTGGAAATCATAGTGGTCACCTGGGAAAACTGTATATTTTTCACTTATTCAACCCTCCCAATAGTTACCACACAATTCTTTGGAAACCTTTAAGGTGTGTTTTCTGTGTGCTCCATGATAAGCGCAAGAAATTCAAATGGGGACACCATCCTAGATTAGTCCAGAGTTCAAGATAAGAAACCAAGACTTAGGGCTCTCAAATATTAGTAATGGGGAATGGAGGCTTATCGATAGAATGAAACAAGAGTGGATAGTAAGGTACACCATTCATCAGCCAAGCAAGGCCACCGCAGTAGGAACAAAGGGAAGACCCTCGTCAAAGGCAAAAAACAACAACCGGGGAATGAACAAAACAAAATAGAGCAGGAATGCAAAGTAGGGAAACCTACCCTAACCTATGTACAAGTATTTACATGTACAACTCTAAAAGAGCTCAAGCTTGGAAATAATGCTTGAGGTGCTACCCATTGACAAGCAATAGGACGTCCTCACCGGTTAAGTTCTTTAGGAAAAATGCAGAAGGCCTTGACTTTAGCTCAAAGGTTGAACCATCTCTTAACTATGCCCTGATGCTTGGCAAAATTTTCTATTGCTTGGTCTCATATTTCTTCTAAGTGTAACAGCTTGGCAAGGTGAGCTTCTCTGCATTCTCCTCCATAAAAATCATTAATCAACTGGAGGGTAGGGGTTTTCAAATGTATGGGGAAAATAGGCTCCAAGCCATAAACAAGGTGGTACGGGGAATCCCCAAGGGTAGCATTCTGACAAGTGTGATCTGCCCAAAGGGAAAAATAGAGTTGGGTATGCCAGTCCTTAGGATTCCTATCCTATAACTTCTTGATCACAGTGATCAAATTCTTGTTGGTTGACTCAGCAAGACCATTGCCTTGAGGATAATAGTTGGAGGAAAACTTAAGGGAAATACCATAATCAAATTCCCAACCAACAAATTTTAACGAAGCAAATTTAGGACCATTATCACACACCAATGCATAAGGACAATCAAAGTGATTTAAAATAAAACTTTCTAGAAAATTAGTGACTACTTCAGTTTTGCATTTCCTACAAGCGATTGTATTTTTCCAACTAGTACAGTAATCTGAATCGGTTAGAATGTACATGTTTCCTATAGATGACTGAGGGCTTACTAGACCAATGAAGTTGAGACCCCACTGAGCGAACGGTCTTACCTCCAAAATAGGCTGTAACGGGACAACAACATTCTTTTCTCGAGTGGTTGTGGTCTGGCATACGTGGCATGTACATACATGACCATGAGAATCCTTGAAAACCATAGGCCAATAGTATCCAACCCTCAATATTTGATGTGCGGTAGACAAGACGGAACCATGACTAGTTTTGAACTTATCATGGAATTCCCTGAGGACCCAATCAACTTCCTCCTTACCAAGGCATCCTAGGTAGATACCTTCATGATTTCTCTTATACAATATGGCACCCTGCAACATGTAACTGTTGCTTTTCAACCTGAGAGCACATTTTTGGACCCCTTGCACATGGGGTGGACATTTATGGTTCAGTAGATAATATCCGATGTCCTCATACCATTCCCT
Source organism: Sequoiadendron giganteum (assembly GCA_007115665.2). Lineage (NCBI taxonomy): Eukaryota > Viridiplantae > Streptophyta > Pinopsida > Cupressales > Cupressaceae > Sequoiadendron > Sequoiadendron giganteum. The sequence goes on along the minus strand of CM021105.1, from coordinate 464,637,727 downwards.
TGGAGAGATATCCTTTAGTTGATATTGTTGCACTGTGAGTTCAGGACCTATTTATGTGGCCACTTCAGCAATCGTTCGAGTGAGTGCCTATCCTCTCACCAATTTCATTAGCTAGATTTCCATATCATATTCCTGCAATAATGCAATCCATCTTGCCCTTCTTTCTCCTAACTCATTTTTCATAAGCAACATCTTTACAACTGGGTCAAGAACTATGTCAAACACCTTGTTGCATAGGATATAGTGCCTAAGCTTCTTTACCCCTTTAACAAGGGCATAAACCTATATTTCAACATTGTGATAGCACAACTCAGCATCTTTCAGAGGGATTCTCATGAAGGTGATTGGATGCTCACTCCCCTCATCCTTTTTATGTCAAAATGTTGGCACATAAGTGATTTGAAGTGAATGAATATATGTAGAAAGGCTTCAGATAGTTGGGGCTGACCAACATAGGTGCGTTAGTGATTTCCTTCTTAATTTCCTCAAAAGCTTGCTTTTCTTCTGGGGTCCACTCGACCTTGGTGTCTTACTTTAGCATAGCATTGAGTGGTTTGACGATCTTCATGAAGCTTGTGATAAACTTACAGACAAAGTTAATCTTTCTAAAAAAATATTTTAATTCCTTCTTACTACCAAGTAGCTAGATCTTCATGATTGATTGGATATGCTCAGGGTCAATAGAAATCCCCCTCTCTAAGAGGACATGTCCAATAAGTTTCTCTTCAATGACACCAAAAATGTACTTCTTTGGATTAAGGGAAACCCCAAATTCGCAGCATCTTTGAAAGACTTTACACAGGTCAGGAACTTGGTTACTCTGCTGCTTTGAGAATATTATCAAATCATCAATGTAGATGATTATACACTTTCCAATCAGATCCTTAAATGTAATGTCCATGGCCCATTGGAAATTGGCACCATCATTGATGAGTCTGAATGACATTCGTCTATAAGCAAAAGTTTCCCATTTGGTGGTGAACATCATTTTGTGTCTATCTTCATATTGTACGATCACTTAGTTATACCTAGAGTACCCATCCAAGAAGGACATCATCTAAGCACCATTTACTATCTACAACACCTCATCCAATGAGGGTATAGGATAGTTATCTTTTTTCAAGGCTCTTTTAAAGTTGTAGAAGTAAACACACAATATGATCTCCTCATTCTTCTTTCTGATAGGAACCGAATTAGGTACCCATGTGGAATGTCTAACCCGGAAAATAATCCTAGCCAGAAATAATTTTTGTACTTCTTTGTATATTATTGGTTCCAACAAAGCATTGACAAGGCATTGTCGTTGTTGAAATGGCTTCGCATCCAGCCTGAGAGGGATGGTATGGGTGATAATTGATGTATCATACATTTTGGGATCTTCATAACTCCATGCAATAACATCATGATACTTCCGCAAAGCATCAACTATACCTTTTCTTTCCTCGGTTGTGCACACCTTGCCAATAAATACATTCTTTGCATTCCCAGTCATTCCAAGATTGTAAATGTCACACTAGCCACTGATGGTATGCTTTTTGGCCTGTTGATCCAGGTCCCTAATTTGATCCAAGTCAAAGATTTGTTCTAATTGGACCATCCCTCTTGGGATAGTGTTGGTCTTCAAATTAATGACCCCCTCTAAATCCAACTCAGCCTCTTGAGGTTCGACCTCATCTATTATCTATGTAGCGAACACATTCAAACTAGTGATAAAATCCAAGATGTTATTTTCATTGTTGAACACTTGGAAATTTTCTACATTGTCTGGCACAGATGGGACGGAGGTGACTTCCATACTGAATCTTTTGAGGCCCAATAAGGATAGTGGTTGCAGCGTTCTTGCTGCCTGTGCTAAGGCATTGGTTGTATGGTTTTGGGAGCATGGGATTAGCTGGATATTGAATGCATCTAGTCCCTCTAACAAATCCCATACCCGATGATTATAATTGGTGAGTCTTCGATCATAACATGAATAGAGATTTCTAACCTGCTTTATGACCAATTCTTAATCTTCGAACACTTGGAGCATTTTAACACCTTTTCTTAATACCAAAAGGAGTCCCAGGACCAAGGCCTCATATTCTGCTATGTTGTTGGTGCAATAAAATTGAAACCTATGAGCCACAAAGTATGACTTACCTCTAGGGCTGATTAGCTCAAAACCGGCCCCAACCCCATGCTTGGATTTGGATCCTTTAAAGTGCAACATCCAAAATCCAGGAGAGTCCTTGAATGCAGCACCAATAGAGCCAACCCTTGAATTTGATGAGGGCCTCATTTTAGTAACCTTTTTAGGAGGCATGGGGATTAACTATATTTGTTCTGGTGGTGCCGACCCAGCCTCCCTCTTCAGAGTGATTTATCCTTTAATCTGCTCAATTTTTGTTTTGCATAAACAACACTCAAACTCTGAATGTGCAACATTATGTACCCAACACCAACTAGGTAGCAAGAGCTCCTGAAAGTTCATTTTATCTCCCAAACTGAGCTGATCCTATGCACATTTTTCTATGAAGTCCTAGAAACCATCCAACAACCCAAGATTATCACTCTCTCCTAATTCTTCATCATCTGACTCTATCAACATTTCAGTGCTTTGACAGGTATTGGCTAAATCAGTAGGTGGGCTGCATAGTATGAGGAAAACCTCACTCGTTCCTTCTTCTTCAAGGTATTCCTATTCATTTAGACATGATGCTGGGGAATAATTCTACAAATTCATTTTAGCAAACAACACTTCATTTGTGTTATTGTATTCCATGATCATAAACTTCATGCGTGGCTCCCAGTCAATCCAAATCTGATTCGACATTCCTTTCCATGGTAACCACAAATGTGAGTAGTCAATTGCAGTGTACTCATTCAACGCTCTTGTGAAATCCCTTCCTAGGATTATACCATATGTATTTGGGATGTCAGCCACTTGAATATCAATGGTCTGTTGGATCCTGGGATCAACAACAATTTGCATAGGTATTTTGTTAATCTCTCCCTCTATATTGATCTCAGTCTTGTCAAGCTGTGTTGCCTTATGTCGAGAGAGAGTTAGCATTATTCTGAGTGCTTTGCACATGCTCAGGGGCATGACATTAGAAGAGGCTCCTAAATCCAGCAAGAATTTGTGGAGGTTCTTCCCAAACATGCGGATGGTGGTCAGGAAAGGGGGAGTTTCAAATCTTCCTGGAAAGAGTCCTCCTGAAATATTCACCTGGGCAACCTAGCCCTTGTCTTTATCATGGCCCCTATTTTGGGCTTGTTTCTGATCTACTTCCTTAGAGGACTACTTTCTTGCTTGCTAATTTATAGGAGGATCAACCTTCTTGTTGAGGACCTATCTGATGATAGGCTCACTTTGCGAGTCTTTGAAGGAGATTCTCTTGACAGTCTCTTCTTGAGCCAACTTGGACGATGGCATCATGTTGATCATTCTAAAGAAATAATTCCTCACTATCGGGACCTTGAGTAACTCAAAGGTGGACACACTCAGCTTAACCTTCTTAAAATCCTCCATGACATATTCTCCCATTTTCTCAACCTCCTCATCATAGGGAATATTCCAAGAGGGGCCAACGATATTTTGGGGGGAGCTAGTGGGTTGGCTCTAGCTTCTTTTTTTGTTGTTTATTCTTATTCAAGTACCTTGTGGGTACATGGGGAAATCTAGGATTATTGCTTGACTTTGGGTCAGTAGGAGTGCTAAAATTATTTGGTGGAGTGGACATCGTAAAAGGACCTCCGACATGACCACTGGCCTGTCTATTCTTAAGGTCGTAAGGGGTAGTCCTTTGGTGAAACATGTGGACTTCATCTTCCCTAAGCTCTTCTTCATCCTAATTAGGACCATTATCTAATAAATCAAAAAGCTAAGCCAAAGGGCTTTTAGAAGTTACCTCCTCCACTTTGTTGTTGTTGTTCATGGTGGGGCCTTCCTGGTCTAGTGTATTCCACTTAGCTTTTGAGAAACGAGCCTAATTCACCACTAGCACTATAGAGTCATATGGGTCAAACGGGATGATTTCTCTGCATCCTGAGTTGTCCATAGCATTTTGGACCTCAACTTGGAAGATGTCAGCAACAGTTTGGAATTCTGGAGAATCCAGTTCAGAGTGTCGACTTGTTTTGTGTATGTGACACCAAATAGGTAAAGTGGCCTCAATGAAGTACACTCTACTTGTGGTGTTATCATTACTGCTAGGATGATCAAGGGGCATGGGGATGCCACCATTGTTGGGTCTTGTGCTCCATGTCCAATTTTTCCTTTGGAAAGGCCTTCTGTCAAATTTTTGAAATGAATTTTGATTTATGTCATAATTTTGCCTGGATGATGTGATGGCATCACGATTGTCTCAAATTTCATGATGATCTCGATTGTCATGGTTGAGGTTGGCCTAGATGCTTTGTTGTGAGGCTTTCAGGTAGTTGTTCTGATTCCTCAAATGTGTCATATTTGTGGACATTTTCTTGATCATCTCTATGAGTTCATCAATCTGGTCCTTTTCTTCATTGTTTGGCTATGGAGTTGAATTCTGGAGGAAAGTTGGTTGTGCAACCTATTGATTTTGATGAGCCGGTGGAAATTCAAATGCTTGGGGTGGTTGAGAATGGGCATGTTGCTGCTAGGGAAGCAAGTAGTGAGGAACTGGAGGTGCTTGATTCATTAGATGCCCAAGGTGCGGGACTATAGGCAATTGTGGTAGTAGATTTAGTAGAGATGTCTGATGCTACAAGGTTTGAGTAAGCCCTTAAATGTATGCAGGATGTGCAATTTGTCTGAGAGAGGGCAAAGGATCGGAGATATTTTGTCCCAAATTGGTGCTGGAAATGATAGATTTTGCATACACATCCACCAACCTAGTGGGTGGTGGTCGCATCCTTTTTACCAAAGCCGAAGTAAGGTTATCCAGTGCTGCATATTGAATAGGAAAACCAACAACATCATTGAAAACATACACGGTTTGCAGCCGAGTGTATGCTTTGTGGAAGTGATCATTAAAAGAGTTGATTGGTTCCTTGATCTCCCTTTGAACTGACATGAAATTCGGGTACGAATCTGCAGGGCTGGCCAGGGTCTTGAACTTTTGTAGAAAAGCAACCTTCAGAAGGGCCCATGTATTGATAGTTCTAGTAGACAAGTTGATGTACTAGTAGAAAGCCTCCTCTTCCAGTATGTAGGAAAAGAGCTAGCAAGCTACATCCTCATAGATAATCTACATAGTCTTCAAGGCAACTTCAAAGATCTTGACATGCTCCTTTGTTGTCCTCTCCAGGTCCCGAGCATTGAAGTTTATGCAAAATCTTTCAGGATTCTTTGGCATATCATGATAGAATTTGAAGGCCAAAGGGGATGGCTTATTTCCCAACCATGCCATGGGAGGGGGTGGTGGAGGCGGCTATGCCATTTTGACTAGTGGTTGTAAAGGGACAATGGTGATCAACGAGATAGCTCCTAGGTTTGAAACTGTGTTAGGTTGGGAGGCAACATTTAGTTCAGATGAAGTGGCAGCCTTGGAGCAGATGGATGGAAGATGGTGTTATTGGAGATAAAGGGGAAGATGAAGGCAAAAGTGGAATGGGTGGATCAAATGAATTGGAGGTGAGTGCACCCTTTTTTTTATCTCTCTTGGCTTGGATAGGGGGCAACAATTCTGGAAATTCCCCTTTATTTGGAGCATACCTCAAGATTTGGTGAAATCTCTCAAGGGAGAAAGACCCAATTCAATCTAGCTTTGTTCTCAATTGGCAACAGTTGCCCTCCTTCTAGCGCCAGTTCTATTGATGTTTTTTTTATGCACTTCTCAACATAGGCAATGCATAGGTGCATTATCTCTCTTGAAAGATAATCTTCCACAATCAGATTGCAAAACACTATCCCAAGGTCTCTTAGATGTCAGGTCATGACAATGCTTGGAATATATTAGTTAATTTATGATGTGATTTTTTCTAGTAATCACAGGGTAAATTTACATGGATAAAGCTGGAGGAGAATTGGATCTATGAATAGAGTTGTTTAGATAGGAAATTACTACACTTTTGTTGTAGGTTCAAACAACAATCTGGTACTCTACTTCATTCTTAAGTTTTGGTTTTACAATGTGCAATGAACCTTAGCATAGGTCATCTATAGAAAAAAATTCAAAAAAGAGTAGGGAAGAGGGCAAGTTCCTGGACCTACAACTACGAATGAATAGAGATCATGGAGAATTATACTATGGATAGTTTCCTTAAAATATAATTTCACTTAACCAGTAATTTCACAGTATCATGAAACCTATGTTATCTTCTGAGGACTGCAGATTTACTATCACTCATTCACCACACATGTGCATGAACAAAGATAAAGTTTTAGAGGAAGCTTAAAAATCAAAGTCTAGACTAACTTTTCACAGCCATCTACGATCAGTAGATGACCAAAAGTATGGACAAGAAAAGCATCAACACAATATAAATCTTCACAATCAAGAACAACATTACTAAATCTACCAAAGTTAACTGAAAGGAAACTAGAACAAAAAAGTAAATCTAACTAAATCCTTAACTTATGAGAGAATAACCATGAACCATGAAACATGAGAATAAATCCATAAATGCACCAAAGTCAATGTATTTCTATTACAATTTCTATAGCATGTCTTTACAACAATTCCCCCTCTTTTAAAATGAGAGGAGGAAACCCCTATTTATAGTGTTTCAAAAGAATAACATGTGGCAAAGATTGAATTACATTTGTGTGGCCACAATTTACCATAATTTAGGGTTCTACCTACCCCCAAATATATTACATTTAAAAAAATCATTTGTCTTTTCCCTGTTTTGTCTTCTAGTAGAGGCACTGTAGCATTTTTGTCTTCTTGTTGGTTGCTCTTTGCCATAGCTATTCCTTTAGGAAGTCCTCATCAATAACATGGTTTCCCTCCTGCTTCTTCGAAGCTTCATATTCTATGAATTTCAAGACCACCAACCAAAACTTTTCAACCTCAATGATCTTGGATTTTAGCACTTGGTAGCTCCATTCCTTGCAATTGTTAACAAGCTTTTCCTAGTCCTCATCATACTTGGCAACGTGGTCTCTGAATATCTTAGACTAGCTAAAAGCTCAAGTAGCAAAGCCTATAAAATTTGCGGTAACCTCGAATGACATCCCATCCTCCATCCTATTTTGGAAGTGAGGCTTCATGCTTTCTGGATTGTTCTTGATAGCGGGCACCTCATACCCTGTCATCAACCTTAGGTATCAAAAACAATCCCCCCAGGCCTCCCTAGCCCATTCAATATTTGGAGTTACTTTCTCAAGGACTTGCTCCAGCCTATCCTTCTGGTGATTGAATTCTTTCTTCCACACATCCATTAACTAATGCTCATCATCCTTAAAGGCAAACTGTTTTTCACAAACATCACTTGCTAGTGCAAGGATAGCCTCAATTTTTGGGAACTCAAATCATATTCGCCTCATACCTTCAAGAGACGTTTCTACTTCTAAAAACTTGTTTGTTGTTTGATCAACCAAATTGATACCCATATTCCCAATATCCAAGACCTGTCGGAACCACTTTTTCATGGTCTTGTCCAAGTTCCTTCTCCTTTCTAGCTTGTTAATCTATTCTTTGGATAGTAGCTGTGGTGGGGTTGATGATGTGGTGGGTTGTTCCTCCCGAGATGACCATTGTTGAATATAAGTTGTCAAATCAACCACCTGTTCCTTAAGCTCCTGCTTTGAAACCTTATCCTACTGAATGAGGTGCACCACTGTGGTGACTGATTCCTAGAGATGGTCAAACTTCTTCTCCCTAGTGGCCACTCCCAAGTCAATGGTGGAAATGTTGTAGCTTATTCCTTGTTCTTCAACCATTGGTGTATTCATTTGTATAGCCCTGGATCTAGAGGCATCCATCATTACCTTTGATCTGATTCTAGGCCTTTTCTCCTTCGTGGTACCAATATGAGCTCTAGTCAATGTTGCCTCCAGTTTTTCTTTTGGGTTCTTTAGAGCGAGAGTTCTCTTTCCAATATTTGGGCATTGGGGACCTTTCCTTGGGTGATTCATGTTGATCTTTTCTATCTTCCACCCTGAGTTCAATCGCCTTGTCATTGAGGGCCTCCTTCTCAATCCTTGTATCTTCCCTCTCCTCATCAAAGTCCTATATGAGCATTATGTGCTTGATGGGAGATTTGGTGGGAATTCACTTGCTAGGGTAGTCTTCTCCCTCAGCATCCTTTTCTTCTTTATCCTGATCATGCCCATATTCCTCGAGCTTATCCTCTTGTCTACCTTCATGAAAGGATGTTTCCTCATCATGTTCAAGGGCACGATCATGCCTCTCCACTGGAGACTTATCACCCTCTATCCCCAAGGCAATGATTCTTTCTTCAGTCATAGGCTTTCCTTCAACTTCTTTGTCTTCAATCTCCTTAAGTTGTTTGTCCCATTCTATGTTGAGCTCTGGGTCAGCTGTTTCTTGAATTATGTCTGTGCCCAACTCCTCACTGTCATCGCTAGAAGACTCATAGACCACCTCATCAGTCACTAGATGTTTGTATATTGGGTGCTCATGATACTCAAATTCCTCATCTTCCAACCTCTTAGCTACCTCCAGTTGTTGTCGCTTTAGCTCATCAGATATTTGCATTGTAGCCTCCATACTAGGTGGCTCCGTAGGAGGAGGAAGAACTGGGGTGTTAACCATTGCTTGGGAAATTGCATCTTGCACCAATGGATTTGCAAAAATTCTTAAAAGTTCAGATGACACATTCTGCATATATTTAACGAAGGATTCTAGGAGAGTGAGGGCAAGGATTGTAGCAGTAGTGGTAGCGGTCAAAAGAGAAAAGGAAGGAGACACGTAGGATGATGAAATTAGCGAGGTAGGGGTGGAGGATGAATCCACCAATATGACCTGCTTGATTGGAGAATTAGAGGCGAGGTGGATAGCAATGTCCGCCGTGGGCGAAGAGGAAGAAACTATTGCATGTAAAATGGGTGGTATGGTGGCAATAGCAGTAGCAATTGCAACAATAGATGAAGTAGGTGGAGATCTTGGTGGGTCGGCTTCCACCTCCTCACCCTCATGGAGTGGATCTTCAGGTATTACTGGCATTTTAGTGGCATTGCTCATTCTTCTATGCTTTTTAGGAGGCTCACCCTTCGAGGCCTTTCTAGCATAAAATTTTGGTTTGGGTTGCTACTCATCAACCTCCTTTCTCTTCTTTGACCGAATAGATGGTGGAGATTTAGATGTTTCTTTTTTTTAGTAGCAACCGTCCCACCATCACAACCACTTGGTTCACTTTCGATCCCCTTGAATTTCAAGGCAACTCCCTATTTCTTCAAACAAGCAACCTGCCCATCAATCCCTATCTTTGTTCATGCCTCAATGGGCTTGGTAAGAATGTCGAGGTCATCAACCTCTTTCTCATTCCAATCAATTATAGGTAATGGTGAATTTGTAATAGCAATGTATCTTGGTTCGATCATGGTTCTTTCCTCTTCTTCTAGTTGATCCAGTATCAGAAAAAAGTTCACCCTCTTTACAAAGTATGCGGTCATACACATATAGTGCCTTACCCACACTTCAAAATCATCCATGTAATTGGCCCAAACATCCTTGATATGGAGGACGTGGGAATATTCTTGTCCCATTGGCTTCCTGATGTAGATTTATGGATCTATACATGGCCTAGTTGTATGTGGCTTGAAATGGTACTCAACCAACTCTTTCTCTAAATTGCCCTTGCATTGGGAAGTATAAATTTCATACACTCCCTAGCCAAGTGTTAGGGGATAAGGGGTCCCTATCAAATGCTTACTGATTAGATCATTGTGTATATGTCACAGCTACCAAGATAGTTCCAATAGTATAATCAACTCATTAGGGTATCGAGGTAGCTTACTCAGCCTTTCAGAGAATCCCTGGGCACGTATTTGAGGAGGGCCCTAGCATTGTGAGAGACTCTTCTCTCAAAATCACCCCCACATAGCTAGTAATGTAGGTGATAAATGCATCATTTACCCTATAGTTATCCCTCTTGAAATTTCTATACTATAGCTAAGGGTACTTGTCATATGGTTTAAGCTCTCTTCTTGGCATCTCATTGGGCACTGCGAAAAATCCACTATAATGCTGCCGATTGGAAAGTTAATATACCAAATAGGATGTCACATAGAATTTGGAGGTCTTCCTTACATTAACAAATTTCTCATGGAAGCAATTACTAATTATCTCTCCCCAATAGAATGTGGTTTCCTCTTCACGGAGAATTTGTTCGGCAAAATACACCATCCAATTTTGGAAGAAGGCCGCACTAGGAAGGCCCATTATTCTTCTCAGCAGGGTAAGTAGATCATAGTAGTCCTCAAAGAATTCACTACGGTATAGCTCCTAAGGAACCTTGGCAGCACTACCCCATTTCTCCTTCAACCAATACTTTTGATCACCTTCTTGCACTTCAGAGGATCCCTATCCCACATCTTTTTGCACTCCCGAATAATTGGGGTCTCCATGCTTTCGAAGACAGGTATGTGGAGGGTTTTTGTGATCCCTAGAGGGGACATTTCAGCCAAGATGTTTCCGTCCCTGTCCACAATGGTCCTTGTTTCAAGTTGATATGCCTCTCGGCAAGCCATCACCAACTCGAGGGCAATAAAGGAGGGAGGGAAATCCATAGCCTTAGCCAGTCCCTTGTTTCTGATTAGCTTGGCTATCTCGATCTTTGGCTCTATCTTGACTCTATGTGTGAAGTCATCGATATGGATGTGCTCGATGTTGGTGTCTGTGATATCTTTCCACTTAGTTCAAACTTTTGAGTGCAACAACGCTCCCTAGAATTGGTACCTCATTTGGTCCTTGTCTTCCTTGCCTCAGGGAGTTTTGGCTCTTCTTCTCCCTTTTATCCTTGGCTGCTCCTAAAGTTTCTACACCAGATTCCATAAATCCTACATAGAGAGATAGGAGTCAGCAAAATTAAACATGAGGATGCAACCTTGGACAAACTCCTGCAATTCAAGGTTATATCCACAATTTCCTTTTAAGAAAATTATAACACTTGATTAGAATAACCCTGAAAGGAAAATGGGTGACCCGAGCCCTAGGGGCTGGACTTCTCCTGCTAGAATGATGGTTTGAAAGGGAAAATAGGGCAATGAGTCCCGAATGATCTCCCCCGGTCTTGGATTTTCTTAACAAAGGGTTCATGCAAGAGAAGGTGAATTTTAAGCACATGGGTTGAAATCTATTTTCAATTTAGAGGTCATTTGAATCACTATTTAGGCATTTAGGCCTGAGCTACAAGAATGTTGTCAAGGGTTGCCTGTTTGAAGAAACACTCAAAAAATGACATTCCAAAAGCGGGGTTCTGGAGTTTGGGTTGCAAGGGTCAAAAAATTGTTTAGGGATGGTTGCGCGGAACGACAAAGCGTGGATAGAAGTCCAAGATGGGCTTCCCGGTGGACCAGACTCGAGGTAGGTTCATTATGTTTGTCCAAGACTTTGAAGGAAAACCAAGGTTTGGGGCCCAATTTCTGGAAAGGTAGACAGATTCAGTCGCCTGGGATGGCAGAAGCAAGATGGACTTCTAGGGACGGAAGTCCAGAGGTCGGAGTTTGAGAGAGGTTTGGACTTTAACTTCTTTCTGGAAAACCTGCAGAGCGAAAGGGAAATCATGACCTGGGATAAAGGAATATGTCTAGCGATGGCCATATGGAATGGTGGAGTGGTGACAGTGACCTGAGGATAGAATTCCAGAGGCCGAAGTCGGAAGAGAACTTTGAAGTTTGATATTTTTCATATGTTTTTGGTGGATTTTGCAAGCCCAAGGTTCAAGATCTGGGAGGATGTTAGGGGAAGGCCAAGTGAAATGGAAAAAAAGATAGGGAGCTCTGGGGTAAGGAACCCAAGAGGAGATTCTCCATTTGAGTGATTTTGGCTAATTTTATGTCACGGCCAAAGAGAGGCTCGGGCCCGAGAGGTGTGGTCACCTACCTTGACGAACAGTGATGGGATGACAGGGTTCTGATTTTTTATTTGAACCTCCTGGGGATTGCTTTTTGATTTTCAAACTTGAGGGGACTTGCATGAGATGTTTTTCTATCGGATTCCTAGTCCTTTCACCATTTTTTCCTGGTTTCGATTTTATTGAGTTAAGAAAAGGAAATGACAACCGGATGGTGATCCTACCTCGGGGGCCTGAAAAATAAAAATGTTGAATTCTTTAAGAATGGTGAAGCAGAAGCCTGGGCGTAGAGGTCAAGAGTGTCGGGGTCGTACAATGCTCTTTAGTTCTTCCTGGCATGTGAAAATGATGGGTTGAAACTTTTTTAAATAGCCCCTAAGTGCAATTAATACCCCTTAATGAACACTAGTACGAGGAAGGTTGAGGTAGGAAACTTTGAACTTTAGGATGGCGGTAGGAAAACAAAAGCTCAGGGGTCAGGAAGATGTTGGGGCACAACTACTTGGGATAGAGAAAGTGCAAAGGAAACCCAAAAAAGGGAGACAGAAAGCGGAAAACCCGAATGAGGGAAGCCCAAGGATGAAAGTCTGGAAGTTGGACGGTGGGGAGCGGGCAAGAGTAGGGCTGAGGGCGAAGGGATCAAGCGAGGAAAGGAATGCCCGAAGCATGACATCTGAAGATCAGAAGAGCGAAGGAGGAAGCATGAAGTTCGAAATTCAAACAATGGGGAGCCGAAAGGTGAAGGGTGTAAATTGAAGGTAGAGGCGGTAAGTGAAAGGAGGTAAACCCAAGGTGCGAACCCTGAAGATGGGATGAGGGAAGGAGGAAGCGCAAGGTGCAAAGCCCAAAGAAGGGAAGAAGAAAGCATGAGTCTTGAAGCGCGAAGTCCAAAATTTGGATGGTGGGGAGCACGAAGGTGAAGGGAAGAAAAGGGAAGAAGTAAGAAGGAAGAAGGAAGCCTGATTGACGAAGTCTGAAAATCCAAGACTTAGCATCTTTATTTTTTTAGGGGAAAAAAAAATTGTTAGCCTAAAAGGTGAGACTTTTAAGAGTCTGTTGACCATCTAGGACATCAAAACAAAGGGGCATGCAAAACGGGCAGTAAAAAAATGACCCAGCAAGGCAAAAAGAAAGAGAGGGTCCCCATTCCAAATGGGGCGTGTGTGCTACAAGAACAACACTTACTTATCTTCCAAACTACAATCCATAAAATTTAATTGTGGTAGAATGTGATACCAAAAACTATGATAGTCCTCTTGAACAAGAAAACTAAGAGGGGGATGAATCAGTTGTAGCAATTTTAAACTTCAAAACCCTAAAAAGAAGTTAGATATACAAGAATTCATATAACCTTTGCACTACTAGTTTGATTAATCATTAAAAGTGGAAATAGAAACTAAAGTGGTAAAACCATACGCACAAGAATACCATATTTACATAGAAAACCCAATGAGGGGAAAACCATGATGAGGATTAGCTCACAATATAAAGAATTTTAAAATTGAATACAAAGGCTCACTACTAGAAAGGCTCACTACTAAGACAAGACAAACTATCAAATTATGGTTCACTACCATAGAATTACAAAGAGAATAGAATATATTTGTTAGAGAGAAAATTATCTCATTAATTAAATAGAGATTCCACCACAATTTGCTCACCCTTTTGTAAAAATTCTTGAAAGATAGAGTACACCTTCAACTCACTGCCTTCAAGAACTCAACACTTTGAGATTCTCACTAATCTCACATCTCTTTATATATCTTACATATATCTCAACTTATATTTATACCATCTTCAACCATGAAACCCTTCCAAGGTCAGCCATACACAATTTGTAATTACAAATTCAAATTAGGTTGATTCCAAAGAATTCTTGTGGTGGAAGAGAATGAAGGTGACCTATACATATAGATAATGAGGACCGAAATGAGTCCCAACATGCCTCAACATGATTCTATGAACTTCACAAGTAGTGCTTAACACAAGGTCGACCAACACCCGTGCAAACACAAAACAATTAAGAACACACATCCTTAAACTCAATCCAATATTTCTAGACAACAAACTTTACTTGAACATGATCTGGAGTATGCAATAAACATGTGTAAATTCACCTAGAAGCTTCGCAAAAAACTTCACCTGAAGAGTATGAATATTTTGTACATTTGAATAACCCTATCAATCATTAAAATATGGTGTAGCTTAGAAACCCATCAAAAACAACACCAAATCTCAAACTATCTTGAACCAAGCAAGAGAGAAACCTTATCAACATATTCTCAAAACTACAAGTCTTGAAACCAAAATTTAGAGAAATGCAAAGCAAGTATATCTCTCCCAACCATAGCTAGACACAGTGAAATGCATAGTTCACATATTGGTTGAAATATCTCATACTGTACAATGATCCAAAAGCCCAAATTCTAGAAACATCAACTACCAATATCAATGAACAATATCTCAGTTCCACACAAGCATAACATCAACCCACAAGACACACGGAGAACATCCCAAAGCAAACATTGAATACCTATATAACATTGTCTTCACTATTTATCAAGAAAATTCAAAAGAACTTGGAAACCAAGTACCACAGACAACCTTGTAGCACATACTTCACTTTAACACACCTCTCAGATATAGCAACATATTGATAACTCCATTTAATCATAACACTTCTTCAACATCTCAACTATACATGCACAAATTACAAACCTTCTTTATTACAATTTTCTTAATATCCTCAATATATACAGCCCATAACCAACTTCAATACACATAGTTGACATAAATGAAAATAAAAACTAGTTTAAATCAATGAAAATAGCAACCAATTGGCATCAATGACAACACCTTCATACTTGCAGCAATATCCTCCTTTGACATTGATGGCAACACATGATGTGAAAAACCATCAAATACAACACAATGGATTTGAACCACTTTCTCATAATTTATTTTACTTTATCTCCCCCTGTGTAGATAAAAAAATTCACATGATGCTTTCTCCCCGCCTTTGACATCAATGGAAAAGAAAAAAGATGTTTTGCAATATTTACTTCTTTTGACATTGAACCAAGATTTATACCAACACCAAATACTCCCTCTTAGGAGTACACCCAATTAACTGCACAATGATAACACAAGACACTACTTTCTCCTCCTGAGAGGTAGCCACCAACATCAATCCAAAAGAAAGATAGATCCATAGATCCAGTGGACTGATGCATCTCCATATACATCTAGTTCAAGAAAGGAGGGGTAATAACCCCTAACTTCTCCTAGAGATACTCAAAAGTATATTTAGGGAGAGCCTTAGTAAGTATGTTAGCATTCTAATCCTTTGTAGGTATATACACAAGTTTTACTTTAGTCTCCATAACCTTATCTCTCAAGAAGTGATACCTGATTGATATATTCTTTGTCCTTGAGTGCATCACTATATTCTTTGATATCTTAATTGCACTTGTATTATCAAAGAAAATAGAGATGGGATCATCATACATTACTCTAATATCCTTCAATGTTTGTCTCATCCACAAAACTTGTGTGCAACAAGATGCTACAACAATATACTTGGCTTCTATAGTGGATAAGGAAGTTGAATCTTTCTTTTTTCTTAAACACGATACCAATCCATATCCAAGAAATAATGCACCATCACTTGTACTTTTTCTATCATCAATAAAACCTACCCAATTTGCATTTGTATAAGCACTTAGTGTAAAATCATTATCCCTAGGATACTATAATTCATAATCCAGAGTGTGTTTTAGATATCCGAATATCCTCTTGATAGTAGCAACATGTGCTTCTTTGGGATCCTCTTGAAATGTAGCCACACAACAAACTACATGTAAGATATTTGGTTTGGTAGAATTTAAATACAACAGTCCTCAAATAATTGATTTGTATTTGCTCTGATTAGCCTTAGGAGAATCATCATCCTTGCTCAATCTACAACTAGTTACCATAGGAGTTCATACTGGTTTGGAACCTTCCATTCCAAATTTCTTCAACATATCTTTTGCAAACTTTTATTATGAAATAAAAATCCCTTTGTTTGTTTGATTGATTTGCAGTCCAAGGAAGAAATTCATCTCACCAAACATAGACATCTCAAACTCTTTTTACATTTCTTTAGCAAACAACCTACACAAAAATAATTCCATCCACATACACAACTACTATCAAGATCTTGTCTTGAAATATAAATTGCTATTTGCAGTACCTTTGTTAAAACCTTGTTAAATCAAATATTTGTCCAATCTTGCATAGCAAGCTCTAGGATCTTGCTTCAAACCATTTAAATCCTTTTTCAATCTGCAAACCATATTTGGTTGATCTAACAATAGGAATCCCTCTGGTTGTTCCATATAGACTTCACATCCATTTCGTAAACTTTAAAATCCTTATGAGCAGAAAATACCAAAAACATTTTGATAGCTTCCATTTTAGCCATTGAAGAAAATGTATCCTGGAAATCTATACCTTCTACTTGTGAGTATCCTTTACATACAATCCTTTCCTTGTTTCTCACTACTACTCCATTCTCATTTAGTTTGTTTCTAGAAACCCACTTACTTTCGGTTATGTTCTTGTCTGTTGGTCTAGAAACCAATTCCCAAGTTAGATTTTTCTCAATTTTAATAAGTTCCTCTTCCATTGCATTCATCCAATGTTCATCTTTACATGCCTCACTCACTATCTTAGGATCATCTTCAGAAATTAAGTAATAATTTTCCTCAACTTTAGTAGCTTTTCTTCTTGTCTCTTGTCTCCAATGATCAAATATTTTGAATGATTCTTTTGCACATTCTTAGAAGTTTTAGGAACACTTTCCAGAGCTTCTTCTTCATTCTCCATTGCTTGTTCTCCAAATATTTATTCTACTTCTCCGCAATCAGGTTCATCTAACACATATGTGTCAACTTCAATTGAATTCTTCAATTCTTCATCAACCTTGACATTTATTCTTTCTAAAACCTTTCTCAAAATTTTATTGTAACATTTATTAAATTCTCTTCTAGTAGAGTATCCAATGAAAATATCCTCATCACATCTAGCATCAAACTTTCCTAGATTTTCTTCACCTCTTATGATATAACATTCGCTTCCAAATACCTTGAAATACTTGACAGTTGGAATCCTTCCACACCATAGCTCATAGGGAGTATTAGTGTTGTTTACTTTTTTCTTAAACTCAGTTTAACACATAAACAACACTATGAATTGCTTCTCTCCATTAAACTTTAGGTAGACCCGCCTTTTTTATCATTGATCTTGCATCTTCTTGAATTGTCTTGTTCTTTCTTTTAGAAACTCCATTTTGCCAAGGAGTTCTTTGGGTAGAAAATTGTCTTCTTATTCCACGGGCTTCACAAAACATGTTAAACTCATTTGAGGTGAATTCACCATCTCTGTCAAACCTCAAACATTTTATTTTCAAATGTATTTCATTCTCAACCATAGCCTTAAATTCCTTGAGTTTTTCTAATGCATCATATTTATCTCTAAGAAAAGTAGCCCATGTCATTCTAGAGAAATCAACAATCAAAAGCATAAAATACCTCACTTGTAGACTTCTCACCCTTGTATGACCACAAATATATGTATGAATCAGTTTTAGCAGTTCAGATAGTAGATTGTTCCTTTGACCCTTTCCAAACTGATAGTCCTTGTAGGCTACATTAATAGGATTTTTAATTCTTGGTAAATCTCTCACAACTTGTACTACATTGATTCTCACCATGTTTTAAAAATTCATATGACACATCCTCTAGTGTCATAGCTAACTATCATTAATATAAGACATAAAGCAATGTCCAATGAGCACTGTAGTGTATGAAAATGCATACCCTTGAATTTTCACACTTGTTTGGGCCTTCCTTTCTTTATTTATCCTTATTTATATCTTAATTGGTCCTATTTTGTGTCCACAAGCGCTATGAATTGCATCTTTTTCTAGCTAATCTCGACATTCTCTAATGCATAAATGATAATCTAATGATTCTCATTTGTGTGTCCCTAATTTTTGGGTCAGGACTAAAATGCCACCTAGGGCATCTTTGCCCCACAAAGGTCTCGAGACCTTGATTTTGAGGCATCTTAATTGGGCCCCTTTTTGGTGTTTGTGCCCCAAGTTTCATGACTTGGGACTAAGACGCCACCTAGGGCATCTTAGTCCTCCTTGAGTAATTTTAAGGATTTAATTTCAAATTCTAGCAAGATTTAGCCTCCTTTATTTAATGAATTCATATCTCGGTTTGGTGTGATGTAGTTTCAGGATATTGAGCATAGATAAGTATAAATACAAGGTTCTTTCATTCATTTTCAATCCAATTATTTTGTGAGAGAATTCATAATATCAAATTGGAGTTCACAACAACATTCAAGGGAAATTCATCAAGCATTTGGAGCCGTCATCAAAATTCAAGCATCATATCAAAGATCTTCTTTCATCATGTGTGCTCTTGTGCTAACATTTCTGATGTAGCATTTTGATTCAAGCTATAAATTCAAGTCCATATCTTTGGTTCAAGCTCTATATCCATTACAACTATTTCACACAAGTTTGCAGACTTTACAAGGGTTTAGTGAGTTATAGCATTGCATATTGTCCATTCACCATTTCCTTGAATTATTTTATTTCAATTAAAGGTTGAATTACCAACAAGGGGTTTGACCAAGGAAAACCCCCATTCACTAGCAATAAACAAGTTGTTCCCATCTTACATATTTTTGTTTTTAGGTTTAGGTTGAAGTCTAAAAAGGTCATTTGGACTGCAAAGTTGTAAAAGTTGCAAAATTACATTATAAAGTTGTCATCTTCACAGAAACTCACCTACAGGTCGAATCTAAAAGTTTCAAAACATCAGATCGAAAAGGAAGAAAGTGCATACCTTGGAGCCCAGGATCACTTCCAAAGTTTTCATAAATTTAAAACAGGACTAATATGCCTGCTACCTTGGGCCTCTTAGTCCTCACATGTATATTTTTTAGAGATTCTTTCGGATTCGGTTCCGACATCCGAAGATTTTGTATTTTCCACAAAAAATAGCAGTAGGACTCATACACCACCTTGGGTGTCTTAGTCCTCCATATCACTTTTTGGTAGCTTCTTTTCATTTCTAGAATCCTCACAACATCTCTAGACTTCCTAGGTACACATATCCTATCCCCTTGCTGCATAATTTTATTATTTGCATCTCATTTAGCTTGCATCATTAGGTTTTGTAGTTTGAATTATCATTTGTCTTTTCCAAGCATTTGATTAGTGGTGAACCCCCTTAAAGCTGAAAGAACCCCCTCCTAGGTCTTCCTCATTATGAATTGACTCACCTTGTGAGGTTTTTAGTCAATCCAATTAGGACTCCTAGGACATATTTGAATGATTAGTGGAGAAAGAGTGACATATTATATGCCCTTATTTAAAATTAATCATTTTGGTGAACCCAAATTCTTCAAACTTTCTTTTTCTGATTTGGAGTCCATAAAAGTCCTAGATCTAGATTTCATTAGTGAAAGTGCATTTAAGGTTTCTTGCATGTTGCATTAGTGAAATTACATTTAGGATTTCCTTATTTTGCATTAGTGAAAGTACATATAGGTTGTATTTTTACTTTCTTGCATTATTTCATTTCATTAAAAAACTGAAAAAGTGCATTTTTCATCCTCTTAATTGCATTTAGAAGCATTCTTATTGAATTTCAAATTGAAAAAAAATGCATTCAATATTGCATTCAATTTTTTGTTCCTAGTTGCTTTTTCTTGCACACATTTGCACCTTTTACTATTTCTAAACATTAGTACCCTAAATAGGAAATTTTTAAGCACTGTAGACACTCTAGAATTTTCTTATTTTCTAAGAAAAACCTCTGCTACGAATAAAACGCCCTTCATGGCATCCTAGTCCCTCTCAAGGTTTTTGCTCCAGAATCCTCCCTTTGTTGTCTGTTGTCTATTTCATTCCCTATAACTTCAGAATCTCATCAAGAGGACCAAGATGCCCTTACTGGCATCTTAGTCCATGTTTAATTTGACTCTCTAGTTTTGAAGGTCTGAAATAGCTTTTCTATGTTTCTATGGGTTGCCTTCAGTTTTCTGTTTTAGTTTTCAGAATTGTTGTTATTCCCATTTCTTTCATTTCAAGTGTAATTGCAAGCATATGATATTGTGTTCATTGCACTTTTTGTGGTTTATTCCTTGTATGAGTTGTATTACTTGGTGTCCTACTACTAAAACTATGGTTAGACAAAGTGCGAGACTCATGGCATCCAACGATAAGACACTCGATGTGAATCTTGGGTTATCAAGCTCTCTTACTTTTGGTGTTGGAATTAGTTCACTAGGTATGGACCATACCTTTGACACCTCTTTTTATATTCCTACCTTACCTAAAAGAATTATTCCAAGTGTTGAAACAATTTTTGATCATATCCCTCAAGAAAAAATAATGAAAATGCATGAAGACTTACCTCATTTACAAGATAGTGGAGTACTGAAAAACATTTCCAACACTATTATACCTGTTATAGATAGTCTTCACTACATGATGGAAAGTGATGAAGGACGTGAATTTATGCATAACATAGATCACATATTTGGAAAAAACCTTCCTCCCGCCACCAATGGTGATCAAACTTCAAACAATGTGCAAGGAGGAAATCAAACTCATCCCTTTTCAACCATACCATCCATTCCCACCTATACAACTCCTCAAGTGACCACAATGATGCAAGTTTCTAGCAATATCCTTCCTACCTCACACATTTTTGATCCTTATACCTATGTGGCATATAATCTCATACCTCATCCTACAAGCAATCCATTCATTTTTCCTTCCAATACATACACACCACCACCATACTCACCTTTGTCCCAAACCACAAGCAATGATCCTATCATTAACCACCTCTTACAAATCTTTTCATCCCTTCAACGCCAAGTCTCTACCATAAATCAAAATCAAAATAGTCCACCTTCATACTATGTAAAAAGCAACCCATTATCCTTGGAGATATTGAGAACTCTAGTGCCACAAGGTATAGAGATCCCTAGAATTGAGAAATATGGAGGAAAGGGAGATCCTTCTAATCATGTTAATGCCTTCACTACTTTGTGTAGTGACTTTATCCTTAAGGACAAACTTTTGGCTAAAAATTTTCTCTGATCCATGAAAGACATTACCTTGGACTAGTTTTCTACATTACCAAATAACTCAATTCGTTCACTCAATGAATTTTTTGAGGCCTTTATTAACCATTTCCAATTGCACATGGTTCTTGAAATGACATTAACTGATTTGATGAGATGCAAGAGAAATGAGGGTGAAAAATTCACTAACTTTATTTTACGCTACAAATCACTTTATTCCCAAATCAGTGTGAAGATTCCCAATTCCCACCTTCAAAAGATGTTTATAGAAATTTTACAAAGCAAGGTAAGAGATAAGCTCGCCATGTTGAAATTTCATTCCTTCATGTATTTATGCACTTCCTTGTGAGACTATCAAAATTTTGTAAGTGCTGGTGAACCAAAAGCTACCCCTACATATCCTAAAAATTCTGAAGCTTCAAATCAACACACTTAGCAACCTTTCAGAAGACAAAATAAAAGTTTCCTTCAACTACAATCCACCTCTCAACCTACTCAACCAATTGATACCCAAGTAGCTGCTATAAAGAAGAGTAATCCTTATATATTTTGGGATCCACAAAGGAAATTTACTCCCTTACCCAAAACACTCCACAACATCATGACCATATCTTAAACAAAAACATGCTTACCTTACCTCCCATCCAACCCCTTGACCCTAGCAAACCATTACCTCTAAGCTTTAGACACAATGCCTTTTTTTCTTATCACCAACAAAAAGGACATGATATGGAACATTTCAAGTGTCTTAAACATCTTGTGCAAGACCTCTTTGATTCTAAGTATATCCTAATTGGAGGTGTGAGTGATAAAGGTAATATGTTTGTGGCTCCTCCCAACCAAAACTTGAAAATATTTACCAATCCCATACCCAACCATAATATTTCATTTGTTAAGGCTTTTGAAACTAAGCCCCTTGTGATGAATTTTGACACAGATGTTGAAAATATGAGCAATCATGATGATGATGAATAGATTCATATGGATACTAATGAACAAAGTCCTATTGATACTTTGATAGGAGTGATTGATATCGAGCCTCGTAAATAGTAAACCATTGACATTACTTTCTCTTTAGAAGAAACAATTAAACATGCACCTAATGGTCCTCTTTACATAGCCAAAAAAATCAATAACAATCCCACTCCTAGGATTTTGATTGATCCCGTCTGTGGAGAGAATGTGATCATAGAAGAACTCTTATATGTGCATGAACTCATGCAAAATAGATATGATAAACCAAAAGCATGGATTAAAACACATGATGGTTTTTCTCATGCTATGATGGGCTCAATCACACTCAAATTACAAGTAGGACCAAAGAAATCAAATGTATCATTCTCTATTATATCTAATTCAAATCAATTTCATGTGAAGTTAGGCTACATATGTCTTTGCTCCATGAATGCAGTCCCATTTGTTGTCCATTGGTGCCTAAAGTTTCCAATTGGTAATAAAATATTCACTGTAAACCATAGTGGCTTTAGACACTCATCTTCCTATGGAAATTTCTCCTTATATTATTTTTGGCCTGATCCCATGGAACCTATAAGACAACGTGAAGACTTCCTTTTCCTATCCTACCAAAAGTTCAAAGAAAAATGAATAACCAAGCTATTCATTCAAAACTTTCCTCCACCCATGATCGAATCTCCACCCATACTTGAACCTCCACCATGTAAAAAAAAAAATGTTGAGCCTAAATCCCTTCCAACAAACCAAGACTCGTCCATGAATAAACCCTTACCTATTTCCTACAAGAGATGTAGAGAAAACCAAGCAAGTCCTAATCTTCCTCCTAAGAAAATTTATAAAGCCAAAGAGAAAGTGGTTGAACAACCTCCCATGGTTTCTTTCATTCTTCCCTCACAAGAAGAAAATGAACCTTTGGTTGATAAACCCGCTCCTACAAAAACACAATTTTAAAACCATAATAAAGGAAATCAAAATGCTAGAGAGAGGAGGTATAGGCATCATGTTATTGCTTGAAAGATGAGTGATGAGAACAACATTGAAAATTAAAATCTGAACTTGACAAAAGAAATAAATGAGGAGCCTCCTCTCTTACCAGAGCCTATAAATTATACGTCTCCAACATAACAAGGATCAAAACCTTCTATGGATATTATCATTTGTCCTCCTATTTTGGTTAACTTGGATGATGATGAGGAAAAAACTAAAATTGATGAGGAATCCCATAATGAGTTGAATCTGTTATTTTCTTCATCCATGAGCTTAAAGGATGTTACCTACGGGTATTATTTTTTTCATTTAATCATAAATCTTATCTTCCTTGGTCTTTTTTTTCTCATTTTCCCCCTGAGTCTAAGTCTTTTCCATTTTTTTTTCTATTTTTCCTTTATCGCAGGATCCTTGCAATTTCTAACCTCTTGTCACGCGTTCTTTAAGTTTTGAAACTTAGGTCATTGGTGCCCGGTGCTTTAAACCTTGTTGTTGGGTTTGTATTTTCTCTACCACCCCACCCTTTTTCTGGATTGTTCCTTCTTTGTGGCATCAGATGTGTCAGTTTTTGTGTAGTCGATGAGTCGAAGGTTTTCACAACTTCGTAACTCCTGACTTTGAGTTACAAAGTTTCAGTCTTCCACGACAAGGTGATGTGTTATTCATTTTCCGTGTTTCGAGGTGCCACCTATGCATTTAATGAGGCATACAATAAAGCCTGGTGATGTTTTATCAAGGATATTTGTAAATCACACCAATCTCAAAGTTTACTTTACCGAGGATTTAAACAAGGTGTCACATTAATTCAGCACCAAACACATGTCTTATCTTCCTCACATAGTTAAGGGTGGTGGAGATTTATTTGTCTGAGTTCTTAGTTGTACCTCTGTCTTCTGAATTTTTTCCTTCAAGCGAACAAGTGTTCATTTTTTCACTGTGAGCTCATGTAGTCTAAAATTGGAAATTGTTGGCTCGGAGTGAGGGATACAGAGCTGGGATCCTTTAAGCTGGAAGAATTTTGGGCATGTTTGGAAAGTAACAAAAAATATGTTGTCGACACAAAATTCTTGGAAAGTGGATTAGCTCATGCTGGAGGTTTCCTAGAAGGCTTGTTGAGGGTGGACTTGGTCGACACATGAGCAAGGAGATATATTTTGAGAATGAGGGAGATAAAAGCTATAGACAGGACCGTTGTTGCCAGAATCTCTCCTGAAGCCATTTCTCACACACTAAAGATCCCTGAGAGATCACCTATAAAAGAGATGTCGGTTGCTGCAGTTGATGAGTTTTTCAAAGCTAACGAAGACTGATGTAAAGGGTGGTTGAAGTCTGAGAAGAGAGGTAAGTCAAAGTTACTTGCTAAACTTAAAAGAATACATTTCAAAAGAGAAATTGTAGATGTCATTGCTTTATTGCATCACATTGTTCAGAATGCACAAATTGAATCTTTTGAGGACTGGATGTGTCAGTTTATTTTGGTTATCTATGATGAAAATGTTTTTATAGACTGGGCTAAGGTAATTTTCTTTCTTGTAAATGAGAAATTAGTTAATTTCTAGAAACCTACCATGTTCCATCTGTGCTCTTGCTTAATATACATTATAGATAGTCAAAGATCCTTCTGGCCAAGATTAAAACCATGGGTACCTCCAATTTCTAGCATGCATGTATATAAATGACATCTGCAGTTCACCAAGTAGGTTGGAATGGGCAATTTTGCCTTGTTAATGATACATTCTTGATGGAGGTCATAAGGAAGTTAGATGGAAACCCTGAAGTGCATTTTTCCCTTGAATCGATGTCTTTGGTATCAAATTTTGGAAGTTTTTGTATTCAATTTGAGAGGTTTTAATACTTGAGGATAGGAGGTTATGAGAAATCCCCATTAAAATTGCCAAGGTATCCTGAATATTTGCTAGTATTCCTAGAGGTCTGTAGACAAATGGCCTTGGTGAATGTAATTTACATGAATATGGGGAAGTGGGGTCATCCTCTCCCCTTGCTGATGCCTTCTTTCACATATAAAAATAATCAAATGGCTAAAGGTGCTAAAATAATTCTTAAAGAATATAATCTCCAACATTTATTCATGAGGGGTAATTTTGATAGCAAGGGTTTCATGAGGTAGAATTTGTATGGAGAGAGTTCATACCAGCATCAATTTTCTATTGAATATTTTTGGGAAGATTGTGTTGATGAAAATGAGGTTTTGAAAAGGGATTATATGAGTTTAACCCTCAGGAAATTACAATTTTTTGGTCGTTCAATTCAAATTCCCGAGAATGTGACTAAAGATTCAATGGTCATTGATCCAAAATATGAAAAAATGTCCAATAAATCTCATCCCAAAGTCAACTAGAGTAGGAATGAATTTTTTAACATGAATGTACGAGCTGCCCCGGTGCTGAAAAGAACTCAAGACTGGTTAGAGGGGAAATGGCGACATGCTATAGGTTCTACTTAGGAACAAAAATCATCTCAGAAGAATGAACATAGGTCCACTCAAACTGTAGCAGCGAGTACATCATCAAAGAGATTGGCTACTAGGTCTTCAAGTTAAAATTAATAGTCTGGGAGTGATGGTGAGAAGCCTGAGGAGATGACTAAATTGAATTCGATATGTGAGCAGGATAGCATAGCTTCCCTAGTTCCTAAAAAGAATATTAATCAAGCAAAACCTATTCCTTAGGATTTTGATGCCATTTTTAAGAAAATTGTTGAGGACAATACTTTTCCTCCTTTGAAGTACCTTCTTCCCTGGGAGAGAATACACCCATTCTTCCTAGTGAATCTAAGGAAATTTTTCAAGGAGACATGGATGTTGTTTTGGTACAAGCTTCCCCAGTATGGCTGAAAAAGGAAGTGGAGAAAAAGAGGTAATATACTCCCACAACAACAGTTGGAGTAGATATAGTTGCAAATTTACTTCAGTCTTCCTCGAGGCCAAAGAAAGCTCATAAAATGTCAAGAATGCTAACTGATCCTACTTCTAGTAATCAAATATTGGAAATTGTAGACCCCATGAATTATTTAAAGATGATGAGATAACAAAGGCTTATTACAAGATCACACATGTTGATATGGGACCCCAAATATTGGAGGGTGATGTGTATTATCCAAATTATTTAGTCGATTACCTGATTAAACGGGTAAAGGAAGAAAGAAAGGAAAAAGTGAATTGGCAATCTCAAGTCCTCGACTTAAAGAATTATATTTCTTCCCTAGTCCCCTCTTCTATATCCAATGAAGCCTCAAGTTCTTAGAAAGTAGACATTAATGTATCTATGATGCAATTAATTAGAAATAATTTGGGCTATTCCAAAGTCATCAATGAATGGATAGATGAAATATCTTAGGAAATCATCATCTTGATCAATAAATTTGTGCTTTTCTACACTCAGGTTGTTGATAAGAGGAAGGAATTGATGAAAGAGTTATGGTAGATCAGGAAAGATCAAACCAACCTCTACGTACTCTCACAAGAAATGAATGAACTAATCTCCATGGACCAAATAAAGTTGGTTAATGAGTAGATTGTGAATGATCCAAAGGAGTTAGACCCTTCTTAGTCTGATTCATTGAACTAGAAATTAGGCATTTATGATAACTTGGTAAAGGATATTTTGAAGCACTTGAAAGGTATTTAGATATTCTAGTGGAGTTTAAAAGTAATTGTCATGACCTAAAGGTAGATATCACTAATGAGTTTGATGAGAAGATTCTAGATTCAGGGAAATTTTTCTGAAATTCAAAGAGGTATTCAACAAGGAGATAGCAGATCTTGCCATGTCAACCAAAGAGTCTTTTTCAAACCTCAAGAGACTACAGCTCTATCTTAACTCCTTTAAAATTGAAGCAAGAAGGAGGTATGACACTCTGATTGAGTCTGAAGCTACTCTATCCAAATGGAGAACTAGACTACAAATCACCATAACACCAGGAAGTAAATAAATACTTGCAATTGTTACCAGGTACAAATATGGGATGAAGTCACAATAACAACTATTACAGAAAGGAGCGGTCATGAATCCAAAAGATGAAAAGGTTGCGGGGGGAAGAATTCATGCTTAATCATTTTTACTATTTCATGACACTTTAGTTTAATTTGGCTCTTTTTAAGTTTAAGACTTATTTTTATTCGGTATGGTTACTTTCAAAAAACCATTACCAAAGACAATTGGATATGCTTTAAATAGGAGATTAGCTTATAGTGTTGGGATATTTTGGGAAAACTTTGATTTACTCATTAGAGCAAAAACTTTGTTATCTTGATTTATTGTTTTTTGTTATTTTGATATAGAAAACTGTGTTAGAGTTTATGTATTTGTAATCTTTGAATTATGGTGTATGGATCTATTTTTCTTATGTTGAATGTTCATTCACTGAGTGATCTATTATTGGAATGATTTATGCTTTGGGTTGTAGCATCACTGTAGTATTATTTATCTGTGAATAAGGATACTGTGGTGATTTTTGATTTAATGTTAGTTGTGGAATATTTCAGTTGTGTTATATGAGGTTCATTATTGCCTTTAAAGCTTTCTAGTTAAAATCCCCTTCCTTTATTTTCTTTCTGGTTAAAAGAAATTTTAGTTAAAAATTATTCATTGAATATCAAATGAAGGTAGTTTCCACCTTTTAAAATAAGCAGAGAATTAGTCTGAGAATTATATCATTACTAGTTCAACTATGGTTAGATTTTTCACCTTTGTGGACATGAGAATATAGAGTTAGGTGATAAATCTGTCAACCAATAGATTTTTGGTGACTCCGCTGGGGATAACTAAAAATAATAATTTTTGTACAATGAATTGCTCTATAGTTAATAATAATGGTTCTTCAAAGGCATAATGCACTTGTTCTTCAACCTAACGTAGATTGGTTGGCTGGTGATCAAGAAGATATAGTTACTAGTCTTAGGTTGCTTTCTTGGCAACAAAGAAGAACTAACTATCAATATCACAGAGTTAATGAGGTGTTGGAAGAAGAGGAAGAACTTGGAGATATTATTACAGAAAAATCCATGCACTTTGAGAATGCTCAGGAGATTGTGTTTGTAGAGAATATTCCACCTCTATTTAGAAGAGTAAGAGATCTTCCCACACAAGCCCCTATAAATCAGGTAAATAATAGGCGAAACCCTCCTCAAAACCATCAATAAATAAAAGTTGGCGACTCCATAAACCTATTTGTGTCTTATTTAAACCTAGCTTCTAAATGGTATACTAGGAGTGATAAGAAAAAAGGGGTTCTCAATAAATATTTTGAGTTCTTGGAAATTGTTGATTTCTCATATTTTCCACCTACCCAAAAAATTAAGTCCATCAGAAGGCCATCTTCTCCTCCTCCTCCTAAACCTATTGTATCTGGGGTTCTGAAGATATCTTGTCAAGGTCTTCTTTTGTGTGGTATCACCCTTCCTACACGAATAAACTTTCCTTTAGCTATGGCACAACTAGTCCCATGGGAGGTCATTATAGATCCTCTAACCTTTGGATCAGGTGTATAAATCCATGACTTAACCAAAGGCTTAGGGAATATTATACCCAAATTTAGTGGGGATGAGAAATTTTCTCCTGATGAGCATATGAAGGCTTTCTTTGCTGCCTCTTCCATCCTTGCAATACAACATGAAGATGTTTCTATGAGGATCTTTGCATAATCTTTCATAGATGTTGTTATTGACTGGTTTTACTCTCTCCCCAATGGCTCTATTAACAATTGGGCTACCTTAAGAACAAGTTTCAAGAAAAAATGTAAGTTCGCAAAAAATGATCAAGTCCTGGTTGCTCAATTAGGCTCAGTGAAGAAGGAGGTTCATGAGTCAATGAGGGAATTTTTGGCCAAGTTTAATAAGTTAGATAACAATATTTCTACGAACATGAGACCTAGTGCCGAATTGTTGAAAGCTATGTTCATTAATACTCTCCCACTAGATGTGCTTTTTATTATTAAAAGAGAGGGTGTTGTTGATGTAGCTGTCGTGCAAGACAGAGTTGTATCTATAGAGGATGACCTGATAGTCTCTGGAAAATGGAAGAAAGAGTTGCAAATAGGTAATCCTTCACCAGTAAATTCTATTGACCCATTCATTCAGAGATTGGCTAATGACATAATTACTCTTAATAGAAAAATTCCAAAGGGTCATCCACAAATTCCCTATCAAGATGTTCCCAAAAACTATCAAGGAGATTTGAACAAAACACTTTCATTAATAGCTCTGAATCAAAGGATAGCAATTGAAGGTCCTTCTTCCAGTAAGGGGAATCATTATAATTTTCATTTAACTTTGGATCATGATGGAGCTACTTGTCTGGAGATGATTAGATTCATGCAAATGCTTACAAAAAATGAGTGTACCATGGAACCATATGTAGAGGAGTGTAGCTCATCCAATGATGTTGGCATGAACTTCTTTGATTTTGTAGAAGATATAGGATCAGGAGAAGATGTATATGCTAGATGTGATGATCCTAATTGTCTTTTTTTGACTAGAGAACAATGTGCCAAAACTGATCCTGACACCTCCTCATCAGTCCTGAATTATATTCTAAAAAGGCATTAAAAGTAAGAACCAACTACCCCCGACAGTTTACAAGTTGAGGTACCATCTTCTTCATCATTTGGTTCATTTGACATAGTTCATTCTTACAAAAATACAAAAGTTCAAATTTCACAAGCTGAATATTTGAGACTAAATCCCTCAGAATTAGATAGGTTGGTGAAATATGTTAAACAAGAGCCCTTGACATCCCAATGTAATGCTCAAGTTTCCAATGATAATGAAGCTAACCTACAGAATCAGATTTTCTCTAATACCATAGATAAACTTTCAAGCTCACAAAACACATTCATGAAACTAGAGCCTTTCTTTATATCATTATACATTGTTGGTTTTAGACTGACTAATTGTATCATTGACTCTGAAGCTTCATAAAATGTGATGTGTGCCCAAATAGCTAGAGCCCTAGGTTTTTCCTATACCTCTTTATAGGATAAATTTTATTCCATGGATGGATCCCCAGTTCCTATTATAGGTCAAATCAAATACGCTCAAATAGTCGTAGTTTCTTTTCCCAAAAAGAGACTAAAATTGACTATATTGGTTGTTGACATTCCTACAAGCTACGGTATGTTGTTGAATAGGAGTTTTTGTAAGGATTTAGGTGGAGAGATTTAGATGGATTGGTCACATGCCTTGATACCCTTGGATGGAAATAAAATATTCCTAAATCTTGAACCTAAGGTCAAGTTCACTGTATTAAAGTCTGGAGATCCAACAACAAATATTTTGTTTGTTGAAACAAGGCCAAGAACCTATATGTGCACTTATAACCAAGAGAAAAATTTGAATCTTATTAGCCCTAATTTGGTAAATGAATTATGGACACCTGAATTTAATGGAAGTTGTGCCAATATTGGGTCAGGTGCTAGAGTTTTTTTTATTTCACCTGATGGCTATAAGTTTCCCTTTGCTTTCAAATTGGAGTTTGTTAATACCAATAATATGACTGAGTATGAAGCTCTACTACTTGGTTTGAGTGTAGCCAAATAAAAAGGCATCAAACAATTGAGGGTTGTAGGAGACATATAATTAGTGGTGAAGTAAGTGAGAAAGATCTACACTGTGAAAAATAGTCCGCTTAAAAATTATAGGAACAAAGTTTGGGATTGTATGGAAGATTTTGATGCTTTTTTATAGAGTCTATTCCCAGGGAATGAAATACTAGGGCTAATTCCCTGGAAGTTTCTGCGTCATTACTTTTTCCACATCTAGATTTCAAAGATGAATCCTATAGAATTGAAATCCTATATAGGACTAGTGTTCCTAACAACATGAATCATAGGAAAGTGTTCAATGATGATCAACATATTATTGATTTTTTGGAGAAAGTTGAGCCCTTTGCTCACATCTATTTCAAAGGAAATGATGATATAAGTAATGATGCTTTAGAAGGTGATATTGTTGTCCTTAATAGAAAAGGGATGAAGGTTATTTAGCTGAAAGGTAACAAAATTCCAAAAGGCCTAATTTCTCTTAAGCATTTATTCAATAGGCATGATCAATATTTGAAGAAAAAAGGTAAAATATATATCGAAGCATCTGCTGAGTATGATAAAGTGAATATCGGTACAGAAGAAGATCCTAAGATTGTTTGCATTGGGAAGTGTTGTTCCAAGGAAGAGAGAGAGAGAGAGAGAGAGATTGATCTCTCTATTGACACGTTACAAGGATATTTTTGCATGGTGCTATGCATATTTGAAAAAGTTTAGAAATGGAGAATTCCAACATAAGATTCCACTGAAGCCTGGTGCCACACCTTTCAGATAGAAATATCAAACTTATAATCCTAAGGTTGTAGAAGCTATTTTTAATGAGATTGATAAGATGCTCAAAGAAAATATTATTTATCCCATTCATCATTCCACATGGGTAGCCAATATAGTTCCTGTGAGAAAGGAAAATGGGGAAATAAGGATATGTGTTGATTTTAGGAATTTAAACAAGGCATCTTTGAAAGACAATTACTCGCTACCTATGATGGATCATATTCTACAAACAGTGGTTGGCTCTGAAATGATGTCCATGCTTGATGGTTTCTCAAGTTATAATTAGGTTGAAGTAGTTGTAGAAGATTAGCATAAGACAACATTCACCACACCCACTGGTGTTTTTGCCTACAACAGAATTCCATTCGGCCTTATTAATGAAGGAGCTACTTTTCAAAGGGATATGTGCATATCTTTTGGTGATCTTAGGAATAAAATTATAGTAATTTATTTGGATGATCTAACAATTTTTTTCTAAAAAGAGGGTCAATGATTTGCATGATTTGGAAATAGTATTGCAATGATGCAGAGAAGAAGGTATCTCCTTAAACCCTAAGAAATATATCTTTGTTGTAATTGAGGGAAATATTTTAGGTCATATTGTTTTAAAAGATGGAATCAAGATAGATCTAGAGAGAGTGAAAGAAATCATGCAGCTAGGATTACCTGCCAACAAAGATGGTACCAGGTCCTTCTTCAGTCAGGTGAAATTTTTAAGGAGGTTTGTTCCTTATTTTTCTAAGCTAGCTAAGCCCATTTCTGATATGATGAAGGATCACCCTATGTTTAAATGGAGTAACGAGGGAAAACAATATTTTAGAGATCTCAAAACCATAATTGCTAATGCCCCCACTTTGGTTCATCCTGAGTTTAATAAAGATTTCATCATATATAGTTATGCCTCTGAGCATACCTTGTCAGCCATATTACTACAAAAGAATGAGCAGGGTTTTGAAGCTCCTATCTCTTTTAGGAGCACTCCTCTAAAGAAATATGAACTCAAATACAAACCACTTGAAAAACATGCATATGCTATTGTAAAAGCCCTCAAAAGTTTTAGGTTCTACATTCTCCATTCTCATACTACTATTTTTGTTCTTGAAACTTTTGTAAAAATTATTCTTACTCAGCAAGATATTGGATGCAATAAGACAGGATCATGGATAGCACAGATTCCAGAATATGATTTGGATATTAAGCCCACTAATCTAGTTAGAGGAAAGGGGCTGGCCAAAATTATTTCTAAAATTAAACCTTTTGAGGAAGAAGAGTTACCATTAGTACTATTCACAAGTACAATTGATGATTGGTTTTCTAATATTTCTTACTTCCTAACCTATGGTGATTACCCATCAAATTTGTCATCTAGAGAAAAGAGGAACTTAAAGCTTAAAGCAAACAAGTATGTTCGTTGGGAAGGGAATTTGTATAAAAAAGGTGTGGATGGGACCTTCTTAAGGTGTGCTAACAAAGAACAATAGAAGAAGCTATTAGAAGCTTTTCATAGCAAGGCATGTGGGGGACATTTTTCAGATTCTGTGAAAGCTTTCAAAATCCTATGTCATAGATTCTAGTACCCATGAATGTTTAAAGATGTATATGAGTGGGTATCAAAATGTGAAAAGTGCTTAAAATTCATTGGTAGACTAAAACTTGTTGCCTTACCTTTCAAACCTATGGTAATCGATGAGCCCTTTCAGCAGTGGGGTCTAGATTTTATTGGGCCAATCAACCTGAATTCTAGTGTGGGACATACACACATATTAACTGCTATAGACTACTTCACCAAATGGGTAGAATTTTTTCCTATGAATCACACCACCATTGAGGTCATCTATAATTTTTTGAAAGAGAACACCTTGGTAAGATTTGGAGTGCCCAATAAAATTGTCATTGATAATGCTATCTCTTTTTCCTCTACTGAGATTACCCTTTTTTGTTATGAATATGGCATTTGTCTTGCTCATTCATCTAATTATTATCCACAAGCTAATGGATAGGCCAAATCAAGTAATAAGAATTTAATCTCCATTATCAAGAAGTTGGTTGATGAAAATTAGAGGGGATGGCATAAAAAGCTATACGACACTCTATGGGTTGATAGGGTTACCTATAAAAGAGCTATTGGAATGTCCCCTTTCCAATTAGTAGATGGTATTGATAACACCTTACCTACACCATTGGATATTTTAGCGCTCAATTTATAGAAGGATATAGAAGATGGACAATTCTAGACTGGTTTAGAAAAATGGATTATGTATCTAAACTGTAAACTAGAAGAAGAAAGGGAGGTTGTAGTGCATAAAATTACCAATCATCAGCATATGGTGAAGAAGGTTTTTGATAAAAGGGCTAGACAAAGGAATTTTTCACTAGGTGATTTAGTTCTTCTTTGGGATAGGAGGAGAGAGGAAAAAGGGTCACATAAGAAGTTTGATTCTCTCTAGAGAGGGCCCTTCATAATCAAGAAGCTTTTTGGTGATCATGCTTTTTGATTGCTTATCCCGATTGTACTGTTCAACAAAAAACTGCCAAAGCCTTTGCGATTTTATATCTACCTTTGCGGTTGTGCCTTAATTTACAGTTGTTCACTGCCCTTGGAGCACTCCACGTGGCTGCCTCTCAAAGCCTTTTTCCTTTTGTATCACTTCACTTTTTTCCAGTCTCCGTCTACGTGCCACATGGCTTTCTCTAGCTACTTTCTGAACTAGGCCCACCTTGTACTTAATCTTGCTCAGACTACTGCACGTGGCTCCGTCACGGAGCTTTTCGCTAAACATTTCTTCGAATTCCTACTAGGCTCCATTTGTGTGACACGTAGCGATTGCTGCTACACCAGTTACCTTGGGAATGCTACTGACCTTTTGGTACCCGCCTGCTGCCGGATTTTTTGCTTTGGCACCGCATGTTCTCTCCTACTTATGTATGGTTTTTTGTTCTATATCGTGGCTTTGATGGCGTGCTCCTGACCAATTGATGTTTGTTGTGGTGGCTCGAGATGATCTGGGCCATCAGTCTCTACTCTTGGTTTTTTTCTCTCTGGGTGTGCATTCAGGTGGTTGGGTTGGCCTATAAATACGACCATGATCCTCTTATTTAGGTTGTTGATTAAGTTTTGCAAAAAAATCCCAAGCATTGGGAAGAAAGCCTTTTGTAATAGTTTTCATTTAATTCAAAGACTTCGGAGTGTGCCAAATAAATTCGTCCTTTCTGCTTTCAAGCATTTGTTAGAACTATTAATCTATGTTGTTATCTTCTTTTCATATGAATGCATGTTCTTTAGTTTTCTGTAACCTATCATAGCTCAAAGAATACAAATCATATTTCTTCAACTCCTCTGTGTTAGATAAAGTTATGCTTGATTATATTATGCAAATTAAAGAGTATTTTTACATGATAAATGCTTTTGAGAAAAATAGCTTAATTAACAAAATTTTGGTGGTTCGGGCCTTTGCATTTTTTGCACTGTTCTCTGTTGAAATTCGTTTATGATCTTGGTGCATCGCCTGTAGTGTAGTTTTTACATTCTCGCTATTTTTCTAACTATTTTCTCCCCACTAAACAAAGAGACGGCTTTGATAATATCCCAGAGGTCACTTAGCTAGTGTGCAATGTCCCCCCAATAGCTAAGTTTCCCATAAGACTGCTGCTACATGCAAAATTTTGTGTGAATAGTTCTTTTTTTGGCATGCCCAGTGGGACCGCAAACTAGCACGCTCGCCTAATTTTTATAAGTGTGTATGAGCCATCGGCCTATAACTAGGTCGCAGACTGCAAGAGTCCCTGGCCAGTTTGTACCGCCTTTAGTTTCTGTGCACCCGAGAGGTCGTCAAGGTATCCCTTCACCTCCTCCATCTCCTCTTTCTCTACCATCACCCAATCCACCTACACCTATGGCTACTAGGAATTATGTAGTCTGGGACTCTGGCAGTCCATTAGTAGCAGCTGTGCCTCCTACAGTATGGGCTCCCATCCTTGTTTCAACTCCAAAAGTTATCCCTAAGTTTTTTGGGGATGAGTCAAAGACACCAACGGAGCATCTGCAAGATGTGGCAGATATATGTCTGGTACATGGCATATCAAATGAAAATGTGGCTCTTAGGTTGTTGGCTGTGAGCTTCCGAGGAAGGGTGCTAAACTAGTATAGGACCCTTCAGGCTAGCATTGTTGCTACGTGGGACCAGCTCAGAACCCCATTTTATGAGTGTTTCTCCAATGCTGGCAATAGATCATCACTATACCATCAACTAGTGAACATAAAGTGAGCTCCTCATGAAGCTCTACCCAATTTCAATGCAAGGTTCCATTCGACCTGGCAGAGAGTGCCTGTTGGCAGCAAACCACCTCCAAATCTGGCTTTCATCTTTTATCTGAAGTCAATCAATGCCGACATCTCCATGATGTAACAAGCTCTTGGCAGGCAGACTCTACCCAATGCTTAAGCCTTGGCTGTCATTATGGAGAATAACCTGATCGCTGCCAAAAAGTTGGCACCAAGACCAATAATGCCATTGTTTTTCGAGTGCAACCCTGCAGAGGCCGAAGTTCCTTCCACCAGTGCACCTATGGCTCCTCCCAAATCTATTTACATCTATCCTGGAAGTGTTTTGAGCTCAGCCCCAATGGCAACTCTTGTGCCTAATCCCATGGCTACTGAGATGAACAAGATGAGAGAACAAATGTAGGCCATGACTAGTGACTTGACCACTTTAAAGTGGCAGCAATACAGCTATCAAAAGCTGGCATACACAAGTTACCAAGGTGGAAAATCTTTGTACTAATCAAATCAGTGGTAGGATAGGTCACGTGGGAATACCTCAGCTCAGCTAAGTAACCAGATTGTTCCGGTAACCCTGTCGATGTAGACTCTTCATCCTAGTTCAAATAAAGAGCTGGTGGTGGGACAAAACAATTTAGCCAAAGATTCCAACTCATGGTTTTTTCCTTGCAATGATGCACAAACACTGTGAAATTGTCCACAGGGAAATTTGTAACAACAAATTGCGGATCAACATAGTCAAGGCGGCACATCCATTTCCGGCAATCCACCATATGCCTCTTAGCAAATGGATAATGTTGTCCTTGCCGCTCAAATGCAAAGGATGTCCATTCAGTAGGAATCAAACATTGTTCCAGACCAAGCTCTCTTTTCTTGGATGGAAGGAGAAGATTCAGCATTTCCAAATGACATCCCTATAGACAAGGTGCCCCAAGTGCAATCGCACTACAACATGCATTCAAAGCATAGATTCACTAGAGAGTTCACAGCCTTGCATACCAATGCGTCATCCTCATCAGTGCCTAGCCCAGTAGTAGGCTCATCACCAATTCTACCACAGTCTAAGACGGCAATTCTTGGCTCCCCGAGTCCACTTCCACTGAAAGCAAAGGCTCCATCGATCACTCCTGCTATTTCCAAACAGCCAGATCTATCGGCTGCAAAACTAATGACGACTGCAAAACCTAAAGAGCAAGCAATCACGACTCACCAGTCAAAAGCACAATTCAACGTGGTGGAACAACTAAAGAAGTCATCTACCAAACCTTCTCTGTAGGATGTCCTGGCTATTTTGGAGTAGAAGGTACTATTGCAAAAAGCTTTGTCCAGAGAGGAGGATGCGAAGGTTCCTACTCAATCTAATGAGAAAGTATCCAGGCCCGACCTGGATAAGGTTCTAACAATTCAACCAGAGGAGAAGCTTGATTTCGGAAAGGAAAGTAAGCCTAAACCTAAGCCTTTCTTTCTAACACTAATTATTGGTGAGTAAACTATTACACAATTGTATGATTGACTCTAGTGCTAGCACCACTCTCATGCCAAAGCAAGTAGCT
The DNA here is from genome assembly GCA_007115665.2 of Sequoiadendron giganteum. Taxonomy (NCBI): domain Eukaryota; kingdom Viridiplantae; phylum Streptophyta; class Pinopsida; order Cupressales; family Cupressaceae; genus Sequoiadendron; species Sequoiadendron giganteum. The sequence continues at coordinate 464,600,500 of CM021105.1, read as the reverse complement.
GATGCTTTGGGTTTAAAATATGAGCCTCTCAACAAACGATTCATGCAACTAGATGGAAATAAGGCTGACACTGTTGGTGTAATCAAGGGATTGCCTATGACTTTGTTCACCTGCCCTAGTATCACTATAAATTAGGATACTATACTCATTGATATTCCTCCTCTATTTGGGATTTGTTTGTCCCAAGAGTTCACAACAAATGTTGGAGGATATCTAGCACTAGACTAGTCACACCTGATTCTGAGAACCAAACATGGAGCCAAGATGAAACTATTGTCATAAACTTTTCATTCCAAACATGTTGTTGATGAGGCCCTACTCAATTTTGAAGCAACACACACTTCAATCTCTCAGGAATAGAGGTTCAATGTGGAATTTATGGAGGAAGAGGAGGCCACTAGCTCCCGAATGGAGGATGACGAAAATTTGTTGAAAGAGTTTATTGATATGGACCCTTTCAGGAATTACCATGCAATTGGCCTCGAAACCTATGTTATACATGAAGAGGGGCAGATCATGCCTAAAGTTACTAAAGAACCTAAAGGTGAAGAATCTTTGGAAGTATGGACTTTATACTTTGATGGAGCCAGATGTAGAGTAGGAGCTGGAGCGAGGATTTATTTGATATCCCCATCTGACGATAAGACTTTGAAGTCTTACCGCTTTCAGTTTGCGTGTTTGAACAATGAAGTTGAATATGAAGGTCTCGTCCATGGTTTAAGCTTTGTACAACAAATGGGTGCAAAGCAAATAAGTGTCTTCAAAGATTCAGAGCTGGTGGTCAACCAAATCCGTAGAACTTTTGCTGCAAAGAATATCCGTATGTGATTCTATCAACATAGGGTCTGGGATCTGATTGACAACTTTGAGGCATTCAATATTTAGGCTATTCCAAGGGAGATGAATTTTGAAGCCGATAGGATGGCAACTATCGGGGCTTAGTTTGAGCTGGCCTCCGAATTATTAAGAAATAAGCATGTGATGAAGGTAATCGTAAGACCCGTTGTCCCAAATAACAATCAAGATTGGAAAATGTTTGATAGCGATGCTCATATTGCATCATTCCTCCAGTCATCTAGAGAATTCACCAATCAACTACAGCTGAAGATCGCCGAAGTGTACAAAGATCAAATCATCTAGCTGAAATCAAATAAGCTCCCAAGGGGCCTAGTCACTCTAGAAAGCCTATTCAATTTTGATGATGCAACGAGAGACAAAAGGAAGCTCGTGGCCAACAAAGGTGATTACACAGATTTGCATATCAGGGAAGATAGGAAGCTCAAAGTTGGGAAAGAAGTGTCACAAAAGAATAAAGACAGATTAAGACACTTATGCGAGAAATACCCGAGCGTAGTTGCCTAGTCATATGATGATCTTAAAGGATATGATCCTGGAATAATCGAGCATACAATTGAGTTGTTGGAAGGGGTGAAACCAGTTCATCAAAGGCAGAGACCCATGAACCCAAAGATAGAGTCTCTCATGTGACAGGAGCTAAATAAGTTGATCGCATCCCGAATAGTGTTCCTGATCAAACATAGTACTTGGGTGTCAAACCTAGTGCCAGTCCGGAAGAAAAATGGGGATATATTCCTATGCGTTGACTTCCAAGATTTAAATAGAGAATCCTTAAAGGATCATTACCCCCTTCCTTCAATGGAGGTAATTCTACAAACTGTTGTTGGCTCCGAAATGTTTTCAATGCTGGATGGTTTTTTAGGCTACAACCAGATTTGGGTAAATGAAGAGGACCAACACAAGACAACGTTCACCACTAAGTGGGGGACTTATGTATATGCTAAGATGCCTTTTGGGCTCTCAAACGTCGGAGCCACTTTTCAGTGAGCCATGGATATTGCTTTTAAGGATTTGATCCACAAGATTATACTCATCTACCTAGATGACTTGACAATATTCTCAAAATCTGTTGATGATCATTTTGATCATTTAGAGCTTGTTTTCTAGAAGTGCTAGGAATTCAGGATTTCTTTAAATCTAAAGAAATGTATGTTTGGAGTTCCCCAAGGGAAGCTATTAGGATATGTCATCTCTAAGGATGGCATTGCTATTGATCCAAAAAGAGTTGATGTGATCTGAGAACTCTCGTTACCTATCAACAAAAAGGGTGTGTAGTCTTTCCTGGGTAAGGTCAATTTCATTAGCCGATTCATTGTAGACTTTGCAGGGATCATTCGGCCTATTACCTTAATGCTCAAGAAAGACCAAACTTTCAAATGGACGGTAGAGGCCAGAAAAGCTTTTGATCTTATAAAGGGAGCTATATCTTCCGCCCCTATGTTGGTGAACCCTGACCTATCAAAAGATTTTATTAGGTATGTTTTTGGTGGTGGCAATAGTATTGCCACGGTGCTTATGCAAAAGAATGATAAGGAGAAAAGGGAGGCCCCTATTGCTTTCTAATCACTAACCTTGAAATAGTACGAAGTAAAGTATAAATTTGTAGAAAAGTAGGCCTTTTCCATTGTTAAAGGGCTTAAAAAGTTCTGACATTTGATATCATACAATAAGGTGATTGTTTGTGTAGCGCATCCTTTTGTGCGGGAGTATATCATGGAGGGAGAGATCACAGAGAAAAGAGCTAATTGGATCACCAAGATCCTAGAATATGATATTGAAGTCAAACCTGTCAAGACTGTAAAAAGAGAAGGACTATGTGTATATCTCACCGAAAGCAGTGAAACAGTGATAGAACTTGAGGCCCCAAAACTTGTGTTTTTGAACCAAGAAAATTTTCAGGGTGATTGGCTTGATGATAGAATAAATTTCATGTAGATGGGAAGGTATCCCATCGATCTCCCATATTTTAAAAAAAGTTTCTATCATTTGCAAAATAGTAATTATGTTTTTCTGGAGGGTGTCCTATTTAAAAGAAATTTTAACGGCATCCTACTAAGATGTGTGAATGAGGAGCAAACCAAGAAGATTTTAGATTAATACCATAAGAGCCCAGCTAGAGGATATTTTTTTGCAAGAACCAAGGCAATTAAGATTATATGTGCTGGTTATTTTTGGCCAACACTTTTTAATGATGCATTTTCATTGATTAAATCTTGCAAGGAATGTCAGTTCCATGTCAGAAAGAGACAGAATGTTGCTATGCCATTAAGGCCTATAGTAGTAGAAGAACCTTTTTCTCAATGGGGCTTAGATTTCATTGGGATGATTAACCCTATCTCTTCAGCTAGACATAGATGGATATTAACAGCAACCGACTACTTTGCCAGGTGGGCAGAGGTAGTGCCATTAAAAAATGCAACGAAAATGGAGATTGTTAATTTCCTTTAAGAGTTGGTGGCCAGATTCGGCCCGCCTAAAACAATTATCTTTGATAATGCTAAGGCTTTTCTCGGCTCAAAGATGAGCCAGTTCGCACTAAAGTATGGAGTGTTCCTGAAGACCTCCTCTAACTATTATCCCCAGGGGAATGGCCTTGCAGAGTCTACTAACAAAAACCTCATAAGGTTAATAAAAAAAATAGGCTCGGAACACCAGAAAGAATGACATAGGAACCTACGAAGAGCATTGTGGGCAGACCGAATCACGCCTAAGTAGATATTGAAGACATCTCCTTATGAGATGGTGTATGGGAAAGAGGCATTGCTACCTATTTCCATGGAAATTCCTACCCTGCAGTTGCTTAAATCCCTAGAAATTGAACAAAACAGAGCAATGGAGGTGAGGTTTTCTGAGTTACTTGAGGTGCAAGAGAAAAGAGAACACGCCTTGGAAGCGATGAATAGCCACCAATAGGTGGTAAAGAAATGGTTCGACAAAAAGGCTTCAGATCAAGGGTTACAATGTGGAGATTTGGTGCTCAAATTTAATCAGTGCACAGCAAAGCCTGGACAACACGAAAAAATTGATAGCCTCTAGGAAGGACCATTCAAAATTTCCCAGTGTAAATAGTTCAACTCTTTTGAGTTGGAAGACAAGGAAGGTAATGCCCTTAGTATCCCAGTCAATGGGATACATCTTTTAAAAAATTATTAATCCTACCTGTTAAGGCCGTGTAAATTATAAATATGTAATTAAGTTTTCCTGTTTTAAATTTTGGATCTTCTCAGTGTAAGAAATGAAATGAAATAACAACAATAGTGTTAAATCTAAAATATTGTAAATGGGCTAATATTTCTAAGAAGATATATATTATATTCATAGACCCAAAGATTTACATTATATTTGGGGGGCCAGAGGCCTTGTAGTGGTATTTACATTTGTCCCCTATAGTGCGAAACTTGAAAGGTGAGAAAACAAAAATAAGGATTATCTTTGTTCTCAAATCATCAGTGGGAAGGACCAGCAATCATGGTAGCAACCAGTGCGAGATTGAGAAACACCATTCTTTCAAAATATTCATACCACTGAAGATTTTAGAATGGTTCAATGTAGTGCACATGCATAAGGAAGTAGCAGCCGATGCGGACCTTGGCGCGATGCTCCTCATGAGTCTCCAGCCAAACTCGAAAAGGAAAGGCCTGGTTGGAACAATGCCTCCATGCAATTGTTGCAGGAAAATGTTGTGAACCGAGGGAATCCCACGATCAAATTGAGCTACGTGCACAATCTGATCCAGGCCTCCAAGGTAGCATCAAGGGAAGACCCACTTTGTCAGCTTTAAGATTTTGCATTTGGAAACGCTAATGTCCAGTAGCGAGGTGACAAAATGGGAACAAATGTTAGTATTCATCCGGTACTGCTCCTCATACTGCACACAATCTTCCCTGAGGACCCACTTGATTTCCTTCACATATAATAGGTTCTTCACACCTGTCATGCGCTTTAAGCGTCTGCATCTAATTTTGCCTAAAAAGGCAGCTTGAGTCTTATTACAAACAAGCCTTACTGGTGTTTCCATGATTTTTACTTTTCTAGATAGAAAATGCAAATGCTAAGTTAAAAGAAAAGCTTGCTAAGCTATGAATGCTATAAAATTTTGTGATTTTTCTATGCTACAAAGGGCCTCATTTATAGATTGGCTAAGGTTCGCCAGTCGAGGAGATCCATTATTACGATTGAGCCAAATTGTGTCACATTGCCTCGGTTTTCAGTGTTGCAGCGTGCGAGGGGATGGGAATGTGTAGGTACAATTTGAAACTTGCTCTGTTGAGTTGTCGCATTCATTAGAGATAGGTCAGGTGTCAACGCAAAGGGTTGTCGTCCCATCCAAATCAAGGAAAAATTGTTTGGAAAGGTTGTTGGGTGACACACCCAGGTATGATCAATGGAATCAGTAAATGCATAAAGCCTACAAAAATATTTTCGCAAGGTTGCCTTGGTTCATCTTTTGAGAGAAATCAAGCTCTGTCACACACGAGAGGCTATCTCTTCAATGCTAGAGCAATTTGGTTGGTTGGTGATCCTTTCGCACGTATGAAAAAAAAGCAATGCATAATGGCAACTTGGTATGAATGGCTAACACGTACCCTTTTCAGTCGCTTTTCTCGAAAATCAAAAAGGCAAGTTATGGCATGTAGAGAACATATTTATTGCAAAAATTTACCAAGGATCAAACAACTAAGGTATTCACAAGAAGAAAGGAATTTTCAAAAAAGCTAAACCATTTGCCAAAGGTTTGCAGAAGAGTTCTTGTGAATATAAAAATGGTTGAAATTATAGAGAACTCATCACAAATCTCGGCCCTAACAACTATAAATGAGCAAATGAAGAGGGCACCCTCCGTGCAACTCTACGACCAGGATTCTTATGCCACTTCACGCATACCCACAAAGCCTTTCTGGTCGTTCACACATCTGGTGGAATAGAGAATACTAAATGCAGTCCCTCACAGAGATCAGATAGTAGTTGTGGAGGATTGGGATAACGTCTTTGATCTTGAGTTATCTCACAATCCTACGAGACTTAGGGAGGCCGCATGCGAAAAAATGAAGTATGTAGCAGACCAATTTAACAAGTGTCTATGATTTTGTGGGCTTGCACAGTACATGGTTCCTTTGGTACACCCTTGCCCAAAAATTGTGGCAGCATGCACAACATATTTTGACCCGAACATTGGGGTAATCAGCGACAAAGACTTTAGGGTAGTCATTAGCCTTGAAGCTATTCAAGATATGTTGTGCGTCCCACTTCCCTTGACCCATGAGGTTGAGATTTTTGAAGTGGAAAGAATGCAGAAAAAGTGGGGAGAGTTCCAAATGGGGCCACAGTTTTATCACTCTGAGATCAATCAGCCAACGAGTAGTTTAGCATCGTTCAAATTCTCTTTTAATTTAAAGGCTCTGAAAGGTGGGTCTTCCTCTATCACTTCTATGCTGGCATTGTTGTGTGGTCTAGATTCGGACAAGCATGTTCTTGAGTTTCAAATGTGCCTTAGCTTTACACTGAAGAGGAATCATGAGGCTCCGCTCCTAGATTTTGCAATAGTTGTCAGTGATGGAATTTGGCAACAGCTTCGAGAATTTGGGGTTGGCTCTAAGTTCAGGTATTTGTCTTTCCTAGCTTACTGGATTTTACACTAGAACTCGGATTACTAGTTGGAATCCATGTCTTTGTCTGTTTTTGATGAGGGTGGCCTAAGGAAACCGGTTTCGACATGGACCCCTGTCATGTCAAAAACCTCTAATTATTATTTGTTTTCAGATTCATTCATAGCCCCAACTCTAAGGGCTTTGGATAGAGCTGGCATCAATATGACCGAATGCATATCGCCCTAGCAAAAGTCTTGGTTGGGAAAGCTGGTCCCACCCTGTGACTAGTTCTTTGGCATGGATTTCACCATACTCCACATACCAGGTTTCATCTTGGAGTCTTTTCAACTTCCCCATCTACTTTCTGACAGAGTGTTGGACCTGGAGGCAATGAGGCAGCCATGTACCCTTGATGATAATTACTAGGGGGAAAACACTTAACCTCCTATTTACTATTGCCAATCATGTTTGGATCCATGTCGCTGATTAAGAAGAGGATTCTGAAGATTGATACTTCAGTGATTCTACTTTCAAAGTTAGGTCACCTCAGGTTGGTACAGATAGAAGATGCCTGGCATTACAATCCTGACAATAATTTATCAGGGATAAGCATCAAAATCCCTCACTCGCCTTAGCCATTCTAGGACCTTCAGAGGAATATCAAGGAAGGGAATTTAAGTAGATATGTAGGCCTTGAGTATTTGCCTACAGTGGATGGTTGACTGCCATGGCTGAATTTTTATCACATCGTGGGGAAGGCCAACACCAAGCAGAAGATCAATTCCTCCCTGGTCACCCAATTAAATAAGCTTGGTTGGACGTCCAAGAAGATTCAAGCCTTTTGGGTATACCAGTAGGAGACCCTGGCAACTGGCAAGCTTCATGACGAGGTAGCCCTTGATGAAAGATTTGATGATATCTGGGAAAATGAACATCCAGACGTTGAAAGGTCTCTGAATCATTCAATATCTATGCAACACTACAGAAGAGAGGAGGTAACTCAGAATCCCCCTATCATTACTGAGAGTCCAATGCACAATAAGGATACTGGTAAGCACCCTGCACTGGAGGAAGAGTCACACGCACAAACATCAGATCTGACTAGATCTTCTAAATCAACATGAAAGTGGGTGAGGACTACCAGCGGACGCAGGTTGGGTCATTCTTGACCTTGATGATCCTCCAGAGGAAAAGCGACAACGAACCGAAGAATCCGATGGGATGGAAGAGTAGTTGATGGAAGAAGCAGTCGAAATGTCTACAGCTCCGCATGAGCCTCAAGTAACTTTTCCTCCCTCTTCTCTCTCTTCCATGTCTCTGGTTTCTTCCTCTTCAGCCCCTACTTTTTCATCTGCACTAGTTCTCTCTGCCACTGGATTTCTCAGGTAGCTAGTCTTGCCCCTCGTAGTTTCCCACCTTTATCCTCCACTTTCCATCCCTTACCCAGAATGTAATTTGGTGTAAGTACTGGGCTTGTGGGCCAACAATTTTTATCTCTAAGGCCTAGCCTTGTGGTTGGCGCATCTCCATTTTTCCCTTACACCTCGTTTCCATCTCCTCTAAGTGGCCAATTAATTCTACCATTCTCCCTGGCTATTATAACATGACCCAACAAGAATTTTGATGTGTCGAGTACATTGTCTTTCCCGCTGGCCGTCCCTCAAGAGTATCCTTTTGCTGGTGGCCTAGGTATCCCTACCTAGGAATATTTTTCATAGGTTGATGCAAATAAGAGCGCTCACGCCAACCAGATCATCAAAAGAAGATAGAAAGACGCAACCAGGAAAGCGGAGCCCCACTTGCAAACTGTATTCAATGAAAGTCAAAATTCCTTGATGTTTGCAAAAATCACTCCCAATGTGATTAAACCAGTAGGTGAAATGCTATCGAGTGATTATTCTATGAATGTTGTCAGGTTAGACTTATAGCAGGCCCACCCATGAGATAAAGTTGAGCTGATGGAGGAAACAAAAAAAATAGTGACCACTAATTATCTCAAGCTTAGTCACCAAATAAAGAAGAAGGATGATTAGATAACAGAACTCAAGCGCAAGGTCGACATCTCGGTAAACAAATTTAAAGCCCAGGAGAATGAAATAAAGCAACTTGAGAAGGAGAGGAGTGCCTTCGAAAGTCAAATAAAAGAGCTGCAAAATTTGAGCACAAAGATTGTTTCGGCTCTCCAGCATGAGGTGTAGCTAAGCCGAGCAAGTGAAGAAAAACTCTGCGCTGAGTCTGACCTACTAACTAAGGGAATGAAGGAGCTCCGACAGAATACCACTACCAAAATTATTGAAATGAGTGTCAATCTGGAATTGGAAATTCAAAAGACTAAGCAGGCTGAATTGGCCCTGGCAGAAAAGGAAAAGGAAATTTTCACTCTGAGGGAGCAGATGTCTACATTGGACAGAAGCTTGTCAGAACTAAAGGCAAGTTTGAGTAGCAGAGAGGTAGAATTGGTTGCCTTAAGGACCTAACCCCTTGCACCCTGGATGAGCTCGTTGGAAATTTCCAAGGAATCGTATGCATCATACTGGGACAAGGTGAAGGCATTGTGCCTTACTCTTCAGCCCACCTTGAAATTTATGGCACAAGCAGCTAGCCTTTGTGGAACAGTGAGTGAATCGATACAGTAGGTTCAGGAGTTAACTTCTGACAAGGTTCTGGAGGTTAGGATTTTATTAGGCAAGTTGTATATAGCTTCTGATGAAACTTTGAGTAGTGTGGGCATCGATGACCGAACAATAGAGTCCATGGGTGTCAGTATCCTCATCTCTATGCATGAGGCTATTCAACAGGTAGCAGAATGCAAGTCCTAGTTGAACCAAGTTACCAGTGATATGCGGGCAAAATTTTCTTGTTTGACTCAGAGAGGCCTTCCCTCGCCCTTCATTGTAGACCAGGCAGTAGCAGGTGTGGAGCACATTGTTGTAATGATCGAAGAGAAAAAGCAAGACCTTTCTATCTTCCAATCTTTTGATCAATCTCTAACCGCTAAGGAAATAGAGGGAATCGTGCATCAGCTGTCACAGCTTTTCTTCCGATTGGAATCAGAGACAAAAGTATCAAGTAGATTGCCTTTTAAGGAAATCATCGATCTCAGGCTAGCTCACGAGAATCTACGAGCTCTCTCTGTGCCATCAAATGAAGTCTGGACTAGTTTGTAGGCTGCCCTTTCGAGGTTGTGAGCAGTTGGGATGCTGAAACAAAGTTTCTGAGGTTCTTCATTCCGCGAGCGAAATGCCCCTGTGAGTTGCCAAATTGTTCAACAAAAAACTGCCAAAGCCTTTGTTGTTTTATATTTACCTTTGCAGTCATGCCTTAATTTACAACTATTCACTGCCCTCAGAGCACTCCATGTGGTTGCCTCTTGAGGCCTTTTTCCTTTTGTATCGCTTCGCTTTTTACCGATCTCCATCTACGTGTCACGTGGCTTTCTCTGGCTACTTTCTGAACTGGGCCCACCTTGTACTAAATCTTGCTCAGACCGCTCCATGTGGCTCCCTCTCAGAGCTTTTCATTGAACATTTCTTTGAATTCCTACCAGATTCCATCTATGCGACATGTGGCGACTGCTACTGCGCCAGTTACCTTGGGAATGCTGCTGACCTTTTTGTACATGCCTGCTACTGCATTTCTTGCTTTAGCGTCACGTGTTCTCTCCTGTTGCAGCATGGTTTTCCATTCTATATTGTGGCTTTGTTGGCGTGCTCTTGACCGATTGATGTTCATTGTGGTGGCTCAAGATGATCTAGGCCATGAGTCTCTACTTGTGGTTTGTTTTTCTTTGGGTGTGTGTTCAAGTGGTTAGGTTGGCCTATAAATATAGCCATGATCCTCTTATTTAGGTTGTTGATTAAGTTTTGCCAAAAACTCCCAAGCACTGGGAAGAAAGCCTTTTGTAATAGTTTTCATTTAATTCAAAGACTTCGGGACTATGCCAAATAAATTTGGCCTTTCTATTTTCAAGAAATTGTTAGAACTATTAGTCTGTGATGTTATCTTCTTTTCGTATGAATGCATGTTCTTCAGTTTTTTGTAACCTATCATAGATCAAAGAATACAGATCATGTTTCTTTGACTCCTTTGTGTTAGATAAAGTTATGCTTGATTATATTGTGCAAATTAAAGGGTATTTTTATGTGATAAATGCTTTTGAGAACAATAGCTTAATTAACAACATTTTGGTGGTTCGAGCCTTTGCATTTTTTGCACTATGCTCTGTTGAAATTTGTCTATGATCTTAGCGCATCGCCTATAGTGTCGTTTTTACATTCTCACTATTTTTCTAACCGTTTTCTTCCCACTAAATGAAGAGTCGGCTTTGATAAAATCTCGGAGGTCACTTAGCTAGCGCACAATGTCCCCCCAATAGTTAAGTTTCCCATAAGACTGTTGCTACATGCAAAATTCTGTGTCAACAGGTACTACTCTACCTCTTTCCTACAATGGGAAAGATTTAAAACTTCTTGAATGATCATTTTGTTGGTTTTGTCCTTGTACATAGTTTCTTGTTTGTTTGTTCAATTTTTCGCTTGTCTAGTTTTTGACTTCGTTTCCCAATGAATAAGACTTTATGTCATGTCAGTCCTAGTCCCCATTCAGAGCCAATGTTACCTATGGGTATTTTTTTCATGTAATAATAAATCTTATCCTCCTTGGTCTTTGTTTTCTCATTTTTCACTCGAGTCTAAGTCTTTGCCATTTTTTTTTCTCTTTTTCCTTTGTCACGGGATCCTTGCAATTTCTAACCTCTTGTCATGCATTATTTAAGTTTTTAAACTTAGTTCAATGGCACCCAGTGATTTAAACCTTGTCATCGGGTTCGTATATTCTTGAACCCCCGATGGTCTGAATTGTTCCTTCTTTGTGGAGTTAGATGTGTCAGTTGCTATGTAGTCGACAAGTCGAAGGTTTTCACAACTTTGTAACTCCTGACTTAGCGTTATAAATTTTTAGTCTTCCACGAAAAGGCGATGTGTTGTTCATTTTTCATGTTTTGAGGTGTCACCTATGCATTTAATGAGGCATACAAAACAACCTAGAGATTTCTTATCATGTATCTTTGTAAAGTGCACCAATCTTGATTTTTTCTTTACCGGGGGTTTAAACAATGCATGCCTTATAGTGCTCATATAGTTAAGGGTGGTGGATATTTATTCATCTAAGTTCTTAGTTGTACCTATATCTTCTACATTTTTTCCTTCAAGTGAACAAGTGTTCCTTTGTTCATTGTCAACTCATGCAATCTGAAATTAGAAATTGTTGGCTTGGCATGAGGGACACGAAGTTGGGATCCTTTAATTTGGAAGAATTTTGGGCGCATTTGGAAAGTAACAGAAAATCTATTGTCAACGCAAAACTGTTAGAAAGCAAATTAGCTCACGTCGTAGGTTTCCTAGAAGTCATGTTGACTGTGGACCTAGTCGATGCATGCACAAGGAGGTATATTCCAGGAATGAGGGAGATAAAAGCTATAGATGGGACCGTTGTTTCCAAAATCTCTCCTAAAGTCATTTCTCATGCGCTAAAGATCCCTGAGAGAGCACTTGTAAAAGAGATGTCAGTTGTTGCAGTTGATGAGTTTTTTAAAGCAACGAAAGGTGGTGCAAAAATTCTATGGCCAAAGGGTTGTTGAAGTCAGAGAAGAGAGGTAAGTAACAGTTACCTACTAAACTTAAAAGAATACTTTTCAAAGGAGAAATTGCAAATGTCATTTCTTTGTTGCATCGCATTGTTGGTAATACACAAACTAAATCTTTTGAGGACTAGATGTGTCAGTTTATTTTGGTTATCTATGATGAAAATGTGTTTATAGACTAGGCTAAGATAATTTTCTTTCATTTGAATGAGCAATTAGTTAATTTCTAGAAAACTGCCACCTTTCATTTGTGCTTTTGCTTAATATACATTATAGCTAGTCAAAGATCCTTCTGGCTAGGATTAAAACCACAGGTACCTCCAACTTCTGGAATGCCTGTATATAAATGTTATCTGCAATTCACCAAGTAGGTTGGAATGGGGTAATTTTTCCTTGTTAATGATGCATTCTTGATGGAGGTCATAAGGAAGTTAGATGGAAACCCTGAAGTATGTTTTTCCCCTGAATCATTGTCTTTGGTATTGAAGTTTTGAATTTTCTATATTCAATTTGAGAGGTTTTCATACTTGAGGATAGGAGGTTATGAGAAAGCCCCATTAAAATTGCCTAGGTATCTGAAAGAATTTTTGGTATTCCTGGAGGTCTATAGACAAATGGCCTTAGTGAATGTAAAGTGCATGAATATGGGGAAGTGGGGTTATCATTTCCCATTGGTGATGCCTTCTTTCAAATGCAAAAATAATCAGATGACTAAAGGTGCTAAAATAATTCTTAAAGAATATAATCTCCAACATTTATTCATGAGGGCTAATTTTGATAGCAAGGGTTTTGTGAGGCAAAATTTGTATGGAGAGAGTTTGTACCAACATCATTTTTCTATTGAAGATTTTTGGGAAGATTGTGTTGATGAAAATGAGGTTTTGAAAAGGGATTATATGAGGTTAACCTTAGGAAAATACAAGTTTTTGCTCTTTCAATTCAAATTCCTGAGAATGTGACTAAAGATCCAATGTTCATTGATCCAGAATATGAAAAACTATCTGATAATTCTCATCCCAAAGTTGACTGGAGTAGAAATGAAGTTTTTAACATGAATGTATGAGCTGCCCCGATGTTGAAAAGAACTTAGGACTAGTTAGAGGGGAAATGGTGAGATGCTATAGGCTCTACTCAAGAACCAAAATCATCTTAGAAGAATGAACATAGGTCCACTCAAACTGTTGCAGTGAGTACATCATCAGAGAGATTGGGTACTAGGTCTTCAATTGAAAATTCACAGTTTAGGGGTGATGGTGAGAAGCCTAAGGAGATGGCTAAATTTAAGTCAGTATGCAAACAAGATAGCCTAGCTCCCATAGTTCCTAAAATGAAGATTAATCAAGCAAAACCTGTGCCTAAGGATTCAGATGCCATTTTTAAGCAAATTGTTGTGGACAAAAATTTTCCTCCTTTATCTGAAGTACCTTCTTACCCTAGAGAGAATACACCCATTCTTCCTAGTGAATCTAAATAAATTGTTCAAGGAGACAAGGATGTTGTTTCAATAGAAGCTTCCCTAGTATGGCTAAAAAAGGAAGTGGAGAAAAAGAGGAAATATACCCCCACAACAACAGTTTGAGTAGATATAGTTGCAAAGTTACTTCAGTCTTCCTTGAGGCCAAAGAAAGCTCAGAGAATGTCAAGAATGTTGATTGATCCTACTTTTGGTAATCAAATATTGGAAATTTGAGCCCCCATGAAGGATTTGAATGATGATGAGATAAAAGAGGTTGATTAAAAGATCACACATATTGATATGGGACCCCAAACATTGGAGGGTGATTTTTATCATGCAAATTATTCATTCGATGCCTTGATTAAATGGGTAAATCAAGAAAGGAAGGAAAAGGTGAATTTGCAATCTCAAGTCCTTGACTTAGAGAATTTTATTTCTTCCCTGGTCCCCTCTTCTATATCCAATGAAGCCTCAAATTCACAGAAGGTAGACATTGATGCATCTACGATGCAATTAATCAGAAAGAATCTGGGCTATTCTAAAGCCGTCAGTGAATGGAAAGATGAAATGTCTCAGGAAATCATCCTCTTTATCAGTAAATTTGTGCTTTTCTACACTCAAGTTGTTGATAAGAGGAAGGAATTGATGATACAGTTACGACATATCAGGAAAGATCAGACCAGCCTCTATGTTCTCTCACAAGAAATAAAAGAACTAATTTCCATGGACTGAATAAAGGTTGTTAATGAGCAGATTGTGAATGATCCAAAGGAGTTAGACCCTTCTTGTTCTGATTCATTCAACTAGAAATTAAGCTTTTATGATAACCTAGTAAAGGATATTTCTAAAACACTTGAAAGGTATTTGGATATGCTAGTGGAGATTAAAAGTAATTGTCATGACATAAAGGTAGATACCACTAATGTGTTTGATGAGAATATTCTAGATTGAAGGAAAATTTGTCTAAAATTCAAAGAGGTATTCAACAAGGAGATAACAGATCCTACCATGTCAACCAAAGAGTCTTTTTCAGAACCAAGGAGACTATAATTCTATCTTAACTCCTTTAAAACTGAAGCAAGAAGGAGGTCTAACACTCTGATCGAGTCTAAAGCTGCTCTATCCAAATTGAGAATTGGACTACAAATCATCATAACACTAGGAAGTAGAGAAATACTTGTAGTTATTACCAGGTATAGAGATTACAAATCCAAGATGAAAGCACAAGAAGAACTATTGTAGAAAGGAGTTTTCGTGAATCTAGAAGATGAAGAGGCTAAGGCTGGAAGAATTGATGCTTAATTATTTTTAGTATTTCATGACTCTTTAGTTTAATTTGGCTCTTTTTAAGTTTAAGACTTATTTTTATTCATTATGGTTACTTTCAAGAAACTATTACCAAAGACAATTGGATATGCTTTAAATAGGGGATTAGCTAATAGTGTTGGGATCTTTTGGGAAAGCTTTGATTTACTCATTAGAGAAAAATCTTTGTTATCTTTATTTACTAATTTCCGTTATTTTGATATAGAAAACAGTGGTGGAGTTTATGCATTCATAATCTTTGAATTATGGTGTATGAATCTATTCTTCTTATGTTGAATGTTCGGTCACTGAGTGATCTATTATTGGAATAATTTATGCTTTGGTTTGTTGCATCATTCTAGTATTATTTATTTGTGAATAAGGATACTAAGGTGATTTTTGATTTAATGTTATTTGTGGAATATTTCAGTTTTTTTATATGAGGTATGTTATTGCCTTTAAATATTTCTAGTTAAAATCCTCTTCCTTTATTTTCTTTCTGGTTAAAAGCAACTTTAGTTAAAAATTATTCATTGAATATCAAATGAAGGTAGCTACCACCTTTTAAAATAAGTAGAGAATCAGTCTGAGAATTATATCATTACTGATTCAATTGTGGTTACATTTGTCACCTTTTCGGGTGTGAGAATACAGAGTTAGGTGATAAATTTTTCAACCAACAAATGATAACAACCATTATGATCCTCCTAAACTGAAAGATTCACCATGTGTTGAACCTGGTGATTCTCCTAGTACAACACTTGATGTGATCTCTCTTGGTAGTGATTTGCATTTTGCATGTATTGAAAAAGACTAGGATGTAGATGAACTATTGGATGGTTGATCTGCATGTTCCTTCTATTTTGTTAAATTTCATTTTCTCTTCCGCTTGCATGTGTGTATCATGATCCCCCACGATGTTTTGTTTTTTTTTCCCTATCTCTATGCATTCCTCTATTTGTACCTTCATTCTTCTATATGTCATGAGCTCTTTGCATTTTATATTATCTTTGATTTTCATTTTCTTTTTTGTCTTGTGTTTTCCTTTTGAGGATGACACAAGGCATCGAGACACCCTATGTCTCTTCCATGTTGACCCAAAAGCTTTTTTTTTTCTTTTCATTTTTGTCTTGTGTTTTCCTTTTGGGGATGACCCAAGGTGTCGAGACACCCTATGTCTCTTCCATGTGTACCCAAAAAAATTCGTCATTTTTGTTTTCTCTCTTTGTGTCATTCTTCCAGTTCTATGTGTATTTGCCGAGTGATGATAGTTCTGAGATCTCTAATATTATTGCAGCAAAGACAGATACTAGCCCCAAATCCATAGATCCCTTATGTGTTTCTACGGGGCAATCCTCTTTTCCTTTTTCATCTTTTGGCTACTTTAAAGTAATTTCTCATAATATGGTGTTAGCAATTTATTTAAAGTGGGGGCAGGCATTGGCATTATTCTAGCATGATTTCATTTGCATTTTATTTTCATGTTCCTTGATGTGATTTTATTTTTTTATGCGATGTGTTTTTCCTATTGGTGGTGTCTTTGGGTTTGACTCCCTCTGAGAGCATGATATTTCCTTTTCCTCTCTTGGAAACATTAGATAAAATGTTCCCTAAGATGAGACCTTTGACTTGTCCTCTCTTGGAAATAAGATGACACCTCTTGTGCTTGTCCTCTCTTGGAAGGATTGGGTATGATGTTTCCTAGGATGAGACCTTGTATCTATCCTCTCTTGGATATGTTAAGCATGATGTCCCCTACTAGTAAGAACTCACATGAACTAAGAAAAATCCCTTCTAAAATCTTTCTTGTTGTGTTCCATTTTCTATTTTTGTCCCTATTAAGGTCATGGAGGTATGGCTTTCATATGAACCTCTTAGGGCTCACCTAGTGAACAACTAGCTTCATTAGCCCTTGTGAGTATGCATTTTTTTACATTCCACATGTAAACTCCTTTTTGGAAAATACCCTAGACCCACTCCACCATATTGGATGGCCAATCAAAGCTTGATCCATTCCAATTTTTCTCTTTTCATTTTTCCTTTTACTTGTCTTTGATGGTGTATGTTTGTGATCTAGTTATGGCTTCATATTGTTGGATGTTGTGGTTGTCATCAATGTCAACACTATTAGCATTGATGATTCTAAAGGTTGTATATGTCAAGGATATTGAGAAAATTATAATAAATATGTTCTAGACAGTCTATGAAGCTGTAATGATCAGAGTAGTGGAAAGTTTTGTAAGTTGGTAATCAGAAGTTGTGCATTAAAGGATTTGTTTCTAGGCCTATCTAGTATGTTATTTTCAAGTTTTAGAGGTGCGCATCAAGATTTGTGTGAGTTATGATTTTCTAAGTTTCTACAATTATTTTGTTACTCTAGCAAGTGGTTCTAGAAGAAGAGAATACAATTCTGGTAAATTAAGTTGTGGTGTATGCTCTAGTGATGTTCAGTGATGGTTCTAGATCCTACTCTATCATTTTTGTGCATCCGCGTTGATCGGTGTGCTCATGATCAGATATTTTTCCTTTGTGTGTTCAAGTGTTCATGTTCTTGGCTGACATGCTAGTTGTAGCATGTTGTGGTTCCTTGTGGATTAATTTTTGAATACTTGGCGGGTTCGAGGATGTTGATTTAGGTCTTCATTATGTTGTGACCAACTTAGGATGGTACGCATTGAGATTTTTTCATGAATTGGGCCGACAGTTTGTAATTCATTTATTCTTTATTTGTGGCTGATAGAGTTGTTGATGAAATTTCATGTAGCAAATATATAAGAGTGATTGTTTCCTCATTTTAGAATGTGCACAATAAATTTATATGAAGTGTGAATGTGAAATGTGTGAATAAATATTAGATCATTTGATTTCAGAGCAGAGTGTGAAGGAGTTTGAGTGAAGTGTGAAGAAGTGTTTTTGTGCCTAATCGAAACTATCATCAAGATTTTGTAGAAGCTAATTTCTCAATTCAACCTCATCAAATGGATTTAATCTGATTGTCTTATGTAAGGCAGTGAGCTCTAGGTAGTGTACCTAAATGCATGTGCATTCCTTATTCATTTCTTTTATACTTTTAATAGGGTATACATTGTGGATTAACCTCCACCGTGATTTTTCACCTAATAGGGTTTCCATGCAAAAATCTTGGTGTTATGTTTCTGATATATTATTCATTCATGATTTCACTGTTAATTATCAGATCTCATATTAAAGGTTGATAAAGGTTAAATAAGTTTAAATTATGTAACAACTAATTCACCCCACCTCTCAGTTGTCTATCCTTGTTTTCCAACAATTGGTATCAGAGAAGATTCCTCTAAAGAAGTTTAATCGCTTGACGTGATCCAAGATGGCATCATATAAGAAGGATAGTCCCAAATTCGATGGTACAAATTACTTTCTTTGGAAGATCAGATGAAGTGTCATTTTAAGTGCATTGGTGAACCCTTCTAGAAGATTACAAATAAAAAATATAATATTCCTCATTATGGTCCCTCTACTCCTTATGAGATCAAAGAAGTTGAAACTAATATCAAATCTATAGAAGCATTATTGAGTGCTTTGATAGATTCAAAGATGACAAATGTGATAGGTTTGAAAACAACACATGAGATCTGGAAGAAGCTGGAGACATTGTATGAAGGAGATGCACAAGTGAAATTTTCCAAGCTATAAAGTCTAAAAGGAAAATGGGAAAACATGAAGATGAGTGAAGATGAAAACATTGCTGCTTTCATGCAAAAGGTAAATGAACTAGTGATGGGTATTAGATGTGCCAGTGTAATTTTGGAAGAAGATGAAATTGTGGCTAAAGTGCTCCAATCAGTGCCTACTTCTTACAAAATGAAATCTCATGTTATTGAAGAGTTCAAGATAGTAGCAAATGTGAAAAGAGATATGTTGATTGGTAAACTAGTTGCCTTTGAGTTGAGTGAATCTGGTGAGTCTACTCCTAAAATAGAATCTGCATTTAAAGCTACTATATCTGGAAAAAGAAACAGAGATATGATCTAGGAGAAATATCTAGAAAGACATTCAAATATGAAGATGAGATGAAAAAGATTGAAGATGAAGAAAGAGAGCTAGAAGAGCTAGACACATTGATTGTGAAAAGAGAAGCCAGAGGACAAGGTAAGGATAAAGGAAAGCTTCCTATTAAATTTTTCTCTTGCAGTAAGATAGGTCATTTTGCATCAAGGTGTCCTGAAAGAGTTTCTTAGTACAAACCTAAAAAGTCTAGATTTCAAAAGAAATGTTATTATGTTGAAGAAAGTGTTACTAATGATGAATCTGATAAAGAAATTGGAAATAAATATGGATGGGTATTCATTGCTATCAGGGAAAATGGTCAGGTTTCCACTAAATCTGCTAACAATAGAAATATTGAGAAAGCTCTTGCAGCTATAATTGATGAAAAGGATGAGTGGGTGATTGAAAATGAATGTTCACATCATATAACTGGTGAGAAAAGAAATTTTATAAGCTTGGAGAAATATGACGGTGGTGTTGTAAGATCTGGATATAACATGCTAGTGTGATTTGTGGCAAAGGCACTATTTCTCTTGGTGGTAAATATAATACTAATGATGTCCTTTATGTTGAAGGATTGAAGAATAATTTGTTGAGTGTTGCATAGATGGTAGACAAGGGATAAAATCTTTAGTTCAAAGATGGTAAGTGCAGGATATTAGGAAGTTCTAGAAATGTAACTTCTTTAGGTACAAAGATAAGAGGTAATATCTTTCACCTGAGTGTTGCTAGTGAAAGTTGTTTAATTGCTCATGTTGATGTAATTTGGTTATGGCATAGGAGGTTGTGTCATGTGTATTTTAATAAAATTATCAAATTAAACTCCACACAAGCAGTCAGAGATCTACCTAAGTTACTGAAGCCTACTAATACTATATGCAAGGAATGTCAGTTGGGAAAGAAGACAATGATTTCTTTTCGAAGAAAACAACATCATTATGATGGAGTATTGGAGTTGGTTCATACTGATCTATGTGGTCCATCCAGAATCAGAAGTCTACAAGGAGAAAGGTAATTTATGTTGCTTATTGATGATTACTCTAGGATGATATGGGTTGCTTTCTTGAGAGAAAAACATGAAGCGCTAGAAAAATTCAAATGTTTGAAAGCTATGGCAGAAAATGAGATAGGTTTGAAGGTTAAATGCTTAAGATCAGACAAAGGTGGCGAGTTCACTTCCTAGGATTTCAATTCATTTTGTTAAGAGCATGGAATCAAAAGACAGTTATCTACTCCTCGGACTCCTCAATAGAACGGAGTTGTTGAGAGAAAGAATAGAACAATCCTAGATGTTGCTAGAACTATGATGTTGGAAGGTAATGTTCCTCATATCTTTTGGAGAGATGTTGTAAGCACTATTGTATATACTATCAACCAAGTAAATGTTAATGGTAATTCTGGTAAGACTCCTTTTGAGCTATGGTTTGGTTATAAGCCTACTGTTAAATATTTCAAAATCTTTGGAACTAGGTGTTATATCAAGAGAGATGAAGATATTAGCAAGTTTGATGCTAGAAGTGATGAAGGAATATTTTTGGGTTACTCTACTAAAAGAAAAACCTATCGATGCTACAATAGAATATTGAATAAAATGGTTGAAAGTGAAAATGTCAAAGTTGATGAGGATATTGATAGATCAACCAAATATTATGGACATGATTCAAATGACCAACATGATAATAGTGATAATGGAAAGAATGTGTAGACACATAATCAAGTTCAAATTCTTCTGGTGAATCAAGAGAATCATGATGGAGAAGCTAGTGGAAGTGAAGAAGAGAGAACAAAAGAACCAGAAGTTAGAGAGAATCCCAAAGTCCCAAGGTATGTACAGCTAAATCATTTTGAAAAATCAGATTATAGGAGACAAGAATAGAGGTGTGCAAACTAGAAGAAGAATTGCAAAAGAGTATTGTCTAATTTCCAAGACTAAACCTAGCAATGTCAATGAAACATGTAAAGATGAATATTGGATTGAAGCAATGAAGGAAGAATTGATGCAGATAGAGAAAAATGGTACATGGATTCCTATTCCCAGACCTCAGGATAAAAATGTGATTGAAACCAAATGGGTATTTCAGAATAAGTTGAATGAACAAGGTCAAGTGGTCTTGAAATGAAGCAAGACTGGTATGTAAAGGGTACTCATAGATGGAAGGTATTGATTTTGAAGAAACTTTTTCCCTTGTTTCTAGAATTGAAGTTTTAATTTTTTTTCTTGCTTAGGCTACTTTCAATAATTACAGTCTATCAAATGGATCTGAAGTCAACATTTTTGAATTGTGAATTAGAAGAAGTTTATGTTGAGCAACTAGATGGATTTCAATTGACTGATAAAGAATATATGGTTTGTCCATTGAATAAATCACTTAATGGACTCAAACAAGCCCCTAGAGCATGGTATGCTAGATTGGATAAATACTTGTTGAAGCTTGGATTCAATAAAGGTACTGCTGACAACAATCTATATTCCAAGGTAGATCATGATAAAGAGTTGATTATTGAAGTCTTTGTTAATGAAATTATTTTTGAAGGTGATGATGACTTACGTATGAAGTTTTCAAATGAAATGAAAAGTGAGTTTGAGATTTCAATGATTGGAGAGCTAAAATTCTTTTTAGGATTGCAAATTACTCAGTTAGATGATGGAATCTTTATATCTCAATCCAAAAATGTAAGAGAGTTACTAAAACATTTTTGCAAGGAAGACTCAAATCTTCTAGGTACACCCATGGTAACTGGATGCAATTTGACACAGAATGATGATTCTCCTAAGGCTAATCAAACAAGGTACAAGTCAATGATTGGTGGATTAATATATTTGACTTAGACCAGACTAGACATTATGAATGTTGTGTGTATGGTTGCTAGATATCAAGTTGATCCGAAGGAATTAGATGTGACTTCAATAAAGAGAATTTTCAATTATTTGAAAGGGACAACTGATTTTGGTCTTTGGCATCCTAAGGATGATGATCTTACTCTGAATTCCTTTAAAGATGCAGATTGGGTAGGAGATGTGGATGACAAGAAAAGTGCAAGTAGTGGTGCATTCTTCTTGGGGAAGAATTTGGTGTCTTGGTTAAGTAAAAAGAAGAATTCCATTTCCTTATCTACTACTGAGGCTGAATATATTGCTACTACAAACAATTGCACTCAATTAATATGGATGAAACAAATGCTGACAGATATCAAAATTGAGTATAATGAGCCTATTGATATATTTTGTGATAACTCTAGTACCTTAAAAATTTCTAATAATCCAGTGTTACATTCAAAGATAAAACATATATCCATCAAGTATCACTTTTTGAGAGACAAAGTGAGTGATAAAGAAGTTAGACTGGAGTATGTACCTACAAAGGAACAAATTGCAGATATATTTACTAAACCATTGCCTAAGGATACTTTTGAGTATCTCAAAGTAAAGTTAGAGGTGATTTCCCCTCGTAATCTAAACTAAGATGAAAGTATTTGCATCAATCCATACACTCATAGTCATATCTTGTTTCAGATTGATGTTATGGTGGTTGCTACTCAGGGGGAGTAGTTAGATGATTCAAATATGTCATTCAGAGCTTGTGTACCTTTTCCATTGATGTCAAAAGGGGAGAAGAGTAATGTCAAAAACCATTGAGGAAGAAAGGGGGAGAAGATTCATGAAAGAAGAGTAATGTAAGGAGGAGAATAACAGTGTGTAAAGAGATAGTTGTGTTGATGGTATTTTTCACATCATGTGTTGCCATCAATGCCAAAGGGGGAGATTGTTGGATGTTGTGGTTGTGTTGCTGATATGTGGTTGTCATTGATGTCAACACTATTAGCATTGATGATTTGAAGGCTTTATATGTCGAGGATATTGATAAAATTACAATAAATATGTTGCAGGCAGTTTGTGATGATGTAATGATTAGAGTAGTTAAGTTGGTAATTAGAAGTTGTACATTAAAGGGTTTGTTTCTGAGCCTATCTAGTATGTTCTCTGGAAGTTTCATAGGCACACAACAAGATTTGTGTGAGTTATGAGTTTATGAGTTTCTATAGGTATTCTGTTATTGTAGGAGGTGGTTCTAGAAGAAGAGAATGCAATTTTGGTAAATTAAGTTGTTGTGTATGCTCTTGTGACGTTCAGTGATGGTTCTAGATCATTCTCTATCATTTTTGTACGTCCGGATTGGTGTGCTTGTGATCAAATATTTTTCCTTTGTGTGTTCAAATTTTCATGTTCTTGGCTGACATGGTGGTTGTAGTGTGTTGTGGTTCCTTGTGGATTAGTTTTTGAATACTTGGCACATTCGAGGATGTTTATTTAGGTCTTCATTATGTTGTGACCAACTTAGGTTGGTACATATTGAGATTTGTTCATGAATTGGGTTGACAGTTTGTAATTCATTTATTCTTTATTTGTAGTTGATAGAGTTGTTGATGAAATTTTATGTAGCAGATATATAAGAGCGATTGTTTCCTAATTTTGGAATGTGCCCAATAAATGTATATGAAGTGTGAATGTGAAATGTGCAATTAAAGATCAGATCATTCAATTTCAGAGCAGAGTGTGAAGGATTTTTAGTGAAGTGTGAAGAAGTGTTTCTATGCCTAACCGAAACTATCATCAAGATTTTGTAGAAGCTAATTTCTTAGTTCAACTCATCAGATGGATTTAATCTGACTATTTTATGTAAGGCAATAAGCCTTCCCTTCTGAGCAGTGAGCTCTAGGAAGTGTGCCTAAATGCAGGCACATTCCTTATTCATTTCTTTTATACTTTTAATAGAGTATAAATTGTGGATTAACCTCCACCATGGTTTTTCGCCTAATAGGGTTTCCACGGAAAAATCTTGGTGTTGTTTGTTTCTTATATGTTGTTGATTCATGCTTTCACTGTTAATTATTGTATCTAAGATTAAAGGTTGATAAAGATTAAACAAGTTTAAATTTTGTAACAATTGATTCACCCCCCCCTCTCAGTTGTTTATCCTTGTTTTTTCAACACATATGTCATCCGCAAGTGTGTTCCTTTATGCCTACATTGGTTTTCCATAGGATCTTTATCCTAGGGGCCTAGCCACCCTCTTGATTATTGCCATCCTATCTTACTAACATTTGTACATTGGAACCCCTCTTGATTGTGTGGTTGCCTACTTCAGTGTGAGTTTGAAGCAAGTTCATCCTCTCACTAAAGTGGGGGCTAAATGTTGTGTATTAAAATGCATACCCTTGCATTTTCACACTTGTTTGGGCCCACCTTGCTTTATTTATCCTTCTTTATGTCTTAATTGATCCTATTTTCTATGCATAATCCCTATGAATTGCATCTTTTCTGGCTAATCCCATCATTCTCCAAAGCATAAATGATAATCTAATCATTCTCATCTGTGTGTCCCTAATTTTTGGGTCGGGACTAAAATGCCACCTAAGGCGTCTCTATATCCCAAAGGTCTTCGGACCTTGATTTTGAGGCATCTTAATTGGGCCCCTTTTTGGTGTTTTTTCCCCAAGTTTCATGACTTGGGACTAAGATGCCACCTAGGGTGTCTTAGTCCTCCTTGAGTCATTTCCAAGATTTAACCTCCTTTATTTAATGAATTCATATGTTGGCTTGGTGATGTAATTTTAGGATAGTAAGCATAGATAAGTATAAATATAAGGTTCTTTCATTCATTTTCAATCCAAGTCTTTTGTGAGAGCATTCATAACATCAAATTGGATTTCACAAGAAAATTTAAGACCAATTCATCAAGCATTTGGAGCCATCATCAAGATTCAAGCATCATATCAAAGATCTTCTTGCATCATGTGTGTTGTTGTGCTAACATTTGTGATGTGGGGTTTTGGTTCAAGCTAGTAATTCAAGTCCATATCTTTGGTTCAAGATCCATATCCATTGCATCCATTTCACACAATTTTGTAGACTTTACAAGGGTTTGGTGAGTTTTAGCATTGTATATTGTTCATTCACCATTTCCCTTCATTATTTTATTTCATTTCAAGGTTTAGTTACCAACAAGGGGTTTGACCAAGCCAAACCCCCATTCACTAACAATCAACAAGTTTTTCCCATCTTGCATATTTGTGTTTGCAGGTTTAGGTTGAAGTCTTGAAGATAATTTGTAGTGCAAAGTTTTAAAAGTTGCAAAATTGCATTACAAAGTTGTCATCTTCATGGAAACTCACTACAAGCCAAATCCAAAAGCTTCAAAACTTCAGATCAAAAAGGAAGAAAGTGTAGACCTTGGTGCTCTGGATCATGTTCAAAGTTTTCAAAAATTTAGAATGGGACTAATATGCCACCTTGTGTGTCTTAGTCCATGCATGCATATTTTTCAAAGATTCTTTCAGATCCAGTTCTGACATCTAAAGATTTCATATTTAACTCAAAAAATAGCAGCGGGACTAATATGCCACTTGGGGTGTCTTAGTCCTCCATAGCACTTTTCGGAAGCTTCTTTGCATTTTTGGAATCCTCACAACATCTCTAGACTTCCCAGGTACACATATCCTATTCCCCTATTGCATAATTCTATTATTTGCATATCTCATTTAGCTTGCATAATTAGGTTTGTAGGTCGAATGTTCATTTGTCTTTTCCAAGAATTTACTTGGTGGTGAATCCCCTTAAATCTAAAAGAACCCCCTCCTAGGTCTTCCTCATTGTGAATTGACTCACCTTGTGAGGTTGTTAGTCAATCCAATTAGGACTCCTAGAACATATTTGAATGATTAGTGGACAAAGAGTGGCATATTATATGACCTTATTTTACATTAATCAAGCACCTTTAAGTTGATAGATGTTTCCTTTAGTCTTATTCCTAGCAAAAATCATACTTCCAAAACCTTTTCTGATTTCTCATTTTTAATCCTTGAACACAAGATTATATCCATTTTTACACATTTTTCCAATACTCAAGAGATTATGTATCAAACCCTTAACATAGTAGACACCATCAATATTATGCTTTCCATCAAAACTGATTAAACCTATCCCACAAATCTTAGTACTAGAAGCATCTCCAAACTTAACTAAGCCTTCATCATATTTCTCAAGTTTAACAAAATTACTTTTGTCACCATTCATATGATTTGAGCAGCCACTATAAACAACCCAATAGTTATCTTCCTATTTATAATGAAGAGCAGAGACCACAATACCTTCAACTTTCTCCAAAGCACTTTCCTTCACACATTTTTTAGGAGTAGATTCATATTTTAAATTCAGGAACAACCATTCTTTATCATCAAAATATCCATAATCAAACTCATCATCACAAATACTAGCATCTTCATTGACATAATATGTTCTTTTGATCATCTTTCCTTTATTTTCTTTACCTTCTCTATGTTTATTTATTTTAGCTCTTTTTGGACATCTTGAAGCATAATGACCTTTTCCTCCACAAGTAAAACATTTGAATGGTAATTTACCTTGATGCTTATTGGATCCCTTTTTCATTCTTCTTACAAAATTTGCTTCCAATTCATCTGGGTCTTCCACTTTTACATCCTTGAATGCCGTTTCTATCTTTGTTCTATTTTTCAAACCAATCTTTCTCATTTAAAATGAATTTAGAGTACAAGTCAACTCCTCTTTAGTATATGTATTATAATCTACAATTTCCTCTATAGTAGATACCTTTTCATTGTATATATCAAGAAGAATTCCGAGTAACTTCTTCACTATTATAGATTCATCTATTTGTGCACCAAGTCCTCCCATTCCACCTACCATTTCATCTACTCTCTTCATGTAGGATTTTATGTTCTCATCTTCACCCATTCGTAGGATCTCAAATTGTGCCTCCAAGTTCTACATTTTTTCTTGTTTAAAATTTTCATCTCCTTCATACATCTTTTCCAACTTATCCCAGATCTCTTTAGCAATCTTCAAATTCATAACTTTAACTAATTCAAAATATGAAAGACTATTTACAATAATAAACCTTTCCTTATTGTTGATTTCATGTGCTTTGATCTCATCAGTAGTAATTGGACCAATTGCAGGAGCAACATACGAGTTCTGAATAGACTTTTCTATCTCATATCCATAGTATGACAAATATCCTTCCATATTTGTTTCCCAAAATGAATAATCAGTGTCATTGAATCTAAGACACTAAATAGTGATCTTGTTCACCATCCCAAACCTTCCTTAAGTAGTTAAGCTCTTCTTCAAGGAACCCCACTCTGATACCAATTGTTGAAAAATACAATTGAGAGGGGGTTGAATCAATTGTAGAAATTTTAAACTTCAAAACCCTCAACAAAAGTTAGATATACAAGAATTCATTTAATCTTTCCATTGCTAATTTGATTAATCATTAAACTTAGAAATAAAAACTCAAAGTGGTAAAACCATACACACAAGAACACTAGATTCACATGGAAAAACCACGGTGAGGATTATGTTGGAAGAATGAAGAAGAAGCCCTCTAGTGTGTTTTCATTGATGCTAACATTTGTTTGTGATAGTTTTTGTCTATCTAATAAATAAAGATGCAGGTACTCCAATTCAATAATTTGGTCAAGAATTTTTCATCTCATAAGATCAACCCATGTGGCATTAAAATGTTTGTTAAGACTATTAATTGCAACTATGAACAAGTTTTCAGTATTTTTGGTTAAATAGGTTGAGAGATATAAATGAAAAAAGATCGGCATATAGGAATTATACACTCTTTTGGTTGGCATGGTTAAGTGGTGCTCACTTCATGGGTGATTAAAGAGTTATTTATTAGGTTCGGACCAAGCTATTTTATGTCTTACACATTTTGCTTTAAGTGCCAAAGAAGTTTTTGTTTTGAGCCAACAAGCTATTTTGAATTGAGTATGTTTACATCTAATTAGGTCGACCTAATTGATGAATTTTGATGTAAGTTGGTATATAAGTATCAAAAAAAATTGTAATGAAGAGAGATATAGATATAGATGTATGTGTGTGTTATGCAAAAAATTACAAGCAGTAATGCGCGATAATGCAATATTTGTGTACCTAAAAAATTGTGCAGGATTTCATTTTCCAGAGCTTAATTGGAACTAAACTCAAATCACAAAAGGTGCATTTCATCAGTTCATCCTTTTGGCAATGAGCCACACTCTTTTGTAATCATTTCAAGTTGTGAGCCTTTCAAGCACATTGTGTCCTAGCAGTGTGTCCTATAATATCTTATGATCAGTTATAATATATTATGAGCTAATCCTCACCGTGGTTTTTCCCATTATGGGTTTTCCACGTAAAAATATTGGTGTTAATGTTTCATGTGATGTTATGATTACTTTCATGTTTTTGTTTATAGTTGTTATGAGATATGTTTTAATTATTGAATGGTTAGTAGTTAAATGGTTTAGTAAAATACTGATTCACCGCCCTCTTGGTATTTTGGGTGTTGAACAATTGGTATTAGAGCTTGGTTCCTTTTAAAAAAATTAACATCTTAAGGAAGATCTTGAAGTTTAAACACACGACTGAAAAAAAGTATCTTGTTCCTCCAAAAGAGATTTCTGCAACTGAATAACTCCATTTTACTCTTGAAGATCTAGATAAAATTCAAAATGAGAAAGAAACTTTGAGGGAGAACTTAAAAGAGGAAAATGAATGCATCTATAAACTAAGAGTAAAAATCAAGAAATTCAAGGAAAGGCATAGAGAAGTTAGTGAACAGTTGAAGAAAGCAAATGAGGACATCACTAGACTAAAGGAAAAAGTGAAAGAAAAGGAAAGAATTGAGAACTATTAGAAAGCTAAAATTCAGAGCAAGATTGATTAGTGTACAAAGCTTGAACAAGAAGTGGTAAATATAAGGTCTTACCTGGAGAAAGCTAGGGCTCATGAGGACAAATTTTTAAAAAGTACTATAATGCTTGATGAGTTGATTGTGTTTCAATAACCAGCTAAGGGTAAGGGTGGTCTAGGACTTGAATAAGGACAAAGCAAAAAAGAAAATCAGACTTCTAACAAGGATGGAAATCAAGGGAAGACTCAAGAAAATGGTAGACAATTTAAGAATCAAATAAGCAATCCTAGAAGGATTCCTATCAGACAACCTAATGCTCAAAGGTACCCATCTTTCAATTCTATTTGTTTTTCATGCAATAAATTTGGTCATAGAGATACAAAATGTAGAAATAGAATGAATTAGAATGTTGGATTCTTTCAGGTATAATTTTTTTCTTGCAATAAATTTGGGCAAAGAGCTACTGAGTGCAGAAGTCAAATAATGATGATGAATAGATTCAATACTAGTAGAATGATTCAATCTTTTCAAGGATACTGCTACATATGTAATTCATTTGGACATAAAGATAACTAGTGTAGATTAAGGATAAATGCAAATCAGTTTGGTCAGAAAAATGTTGTGTGCTACACTTGTAACAAACCAAGACATATCTCAAAATTTTGTAGAAGTAAAAATGGGAAGAAATCTAATCTCGAACAAAGGAATAAAACTGTGAATAAAGTTGACCCTACTGAAGTTAAAAAAGAAATGGAGAAAATTTGAAAGAAAAAGGAAGAATCTAAGAATAAGAATGAATCAAATGCATATGTACCTAAATCTAGTGTAGATAATTATTTTAAAAACTAAATCCACTAGTGGATTTAGGGGTTGTAATTATAGGGAAATCTTATAAACCCTTGATATAAGAGGTGTCAAGTAGTGACACGAGTATGTGTGTTGTAATATGTCATTCTGAAGATGTTGAAAAAGTTTCCAGTAGAAAATATGCAATTTTGGAGATTTGTGAAGCATTTTAGGTTTTACAGTGCATTCATAAGGTGTTTATTAGATTTTTGAAGTTGGAATGCATTAAATGTGAAATTAGGGAAAATTGGTAAAGTATAAATTAAAAACCTACGTCTATTTAAATCACATTTACACATTCAAAAGAAAGAAGAGTGAGTTCAAGCTATTTGAAGGTGATTTAAAGTATCTAGTATCAAACCCTTGTTTTTGTTAAAGCTTGAAAAAGGTATTTATAGCTATCTATACTTTGTGGGATTTAATTAGAAGCAATTTTCATAATAATATACAAGTAAATTGAGGGGAAAATACCTACTGCCACTGTGGTTGAGACTTCTAAGAGACCCCAACCAAAATTCAGAAGATTTTCATGGAAGGTTTACAAAATGGACCCCGTGGATGCATTTTCACAAATTCCAAGTAGTTTCTTACCCACTAAGGACACTGTAACCTACATTCATATGAAATTAGAATAATTTGACCATTAGGTTCTCAAGGATCGATGGCTAAAGGAGATAGTTAGATATGATTCCTTGGTGAAGCCAGAATATGAAAATCTTGTAAGGAAGAAGCTAGATGTATGAAATTGGTTCCCAGACTTTTGCAGCTAAATGGATGTAAAGTTTGCAAGGTTGGCACTTAGCATAATACATGATAATTTTTTTTAGACAAGTGTAGCAAGAATAATTATCAAGGAAGTGGTTAAAGTTGTAACTAGTATCTGTGACACTAGACCCGTACCAATGCTAAAAGATATGAAGAATGATGTGGTCATGAAACTTACTAGTGTCACATATGATGGAAGAGCACTAACAACCAAACCCATTATAGACCCTACTATAAGATATGTTGTAGTCATAATTAGTCAAAAAATCTACTTTACCAAAAAAGGAAATTTAGTGTCTGCAACTATAATTTATGTTGCATATGACATGTTGGTTAATGGAAGGGATTATGATTTGTGTGAGTTTCTCTAGTAGCAACTTATGGATAACATGAACCAAACTAAGACAAACAAGTATGCATTCAAGTTTGGTACATTGGTATTTTGTCTTCTATTCTATTTTCTAAGAGAGCTACCTAAAAGAAAAAATATTATATGGAGTCACAATAGACCGATGGCACATCAAATATTTGAACATTTATATAGCCTTAGAAATTTTGAAGCATAGAATGGTGATTTAACTACATTCTTCATAGGTTTTTAAAACATGTATGAAAGAGATAAAGTTCTGAGGAGCTTAGTAAATAAATATGCAAAGGAGATAACTTTTCTTGTGTCTATTGATGAGTGCATCATAGAGGCAGTAGAACCTAGAACTCTATGGATAGAGCCTCTAGGATATGAGATTGATGAGAAAATAGTTGAGAGCCTCATTGAGATGTTGCTAAGAAGCCCTAAGGATCCCACTCTACAAGGACATGGTACATATGGAGAGAAGTCTACTGAAGTGCATTTAGAAAATTTCGTACCTCAAAGGGCTAAAAGAGTAAATAAAAATGTTGAGGCATTCTTTAAAATCCATTCACTTTCTAAGGATTGTGTTGAAAGGCTAAAGGAAGTTGCTGAAGAGAAGAGGACCAGACCATTTGAAGTGTCCTTTGAGCCTAGAATATTAGGAAGATCATCTTCCTCCACTACCTCAACATTACCTAAAAGACCCATTACAGTGGTAGAAGTAAAATGAAAGAAGGTAGGTCATAGTATCCCTAAAAAAATTAATGTAGATGCTTCCTCCAGACCTAGCACCTGAGCTTCTAAGAAGAGAAATGTACCCCCTGTTGGACCATCTGCCACCCCTAGAAGAAGAATAAAGAAAAATGCAAATAGAAAAAGCAACATAAGAGATGCTATACAAGAAGAAATTTATCTTGGCTTGCAAGAAGAGAAACAACTAAAAAATAATAGAAGAAGCAGTGCCTCTACCAGTAATGAAGAAGCAAAAACCAGAAACAATGTTGAAATCTTATCTAATGAAGAAGAGAAAAAGGATGAAATGGAAGCTTTCAAACTTCACATGCATGAGAAGAAGAAAGAACAAGGTACATAAAAATGTATGGAGGAAATTCCTATCTCTCCTCTAGTAAGTGATCATCCACCTCTAAAGATGGAAGCTTTAGTAAATAATATGATAGAAACTGAATATTTTCTAGCTAGTGCTAAGTTATTTGATGAAGTTAATAAAGAGGATAAGGAAACAATTGTAAATAATTTTATTCAATACATGGTTATGTTTAATGATAATATGGAATCTATAAGGAATAAGGTGACTGAGAATGTATAAGAAGATTTACTACAAAGAAGACATGAAGTTGTAACTACTAATGAAAAAATGAAATCTAATGCCTTGAACACATACAAATCCTCCTTATCTGAAGAAGATGTTGCTACCCTGATAAATGAATGTTATAAGTTGTTCATAGTCAAATAGAGATTCACTCTTCTAATGACTAAAGAGAAAGATAGTAATGAAATAGTAAGGCAAGAGACTCTTGACACAATTAGGGAAATGGTAAAGAATTATGGGATGAGAATTGGTTCTTCATCTCATACATCTCAAGCATAGGAGCATGTTAATATGAAGAAAGTTAGGGATCATCCTATTTTGGATATGGTTGGTGATACACATGTTTCTTTGGAGACATATACTCCTCTAAATGATATAGAGGAAACAACTAGTGAACACACTAAAGATCAGCATAAGAATGATACTAGAAACAATCCAGAATAACACCATGAGGATATTGTAAATAGTGGAGAAGAAGAGAAGAATGAAGATGAAGGAAACAAAGATAAAAAGGTTAATGATGGAAAATATAATGAAGATAAGAAGGAGGAAGAAAAGATAGACAAACCATCAGAAAAATCCTCTGAAGAAGAAGAAGAGGAAAAGAAAGAAGAAAATAAGGAAGAAACAAAGATTGGAAGAAGTGAAGAATAATTTCCCAAGATCACTGAGCCATCAAAGCCATCTTGAGAATTATCTAGAAGTACTATTAAGGGTCTATTAAAAAGGGAAAAGAAAGATCCATCTTGTTCTACCACCTTAGTTGATTCAATTTCCATAACACCTAGGCTATGTGGATCTACGTAAGATGTCACTCATAGAAAGGATAAAGATTTGTGGTACTTTCCTTAACTCTGGAACACAAGAATTTGAGCATACCTATCAAAGAGGGACTGAATTGGTAAATGAAGCTATTAAGGCTTTGTAGGAGACAACCCCTTGTGCCACAATTGATGATTCCTTAGCACCTATTGAAAACATGAAGTTCTTGGAACTGATTCTATCAAAGAATATACCTCTAGCCTTAAGATATAAACTAAGAAAGAGGAAGATTCAAGAATTCTAAAGAAAATGTTATTGGTTCTATAGGATAAATGTGCAATCACACATAGAAATGTGTTGTAAAGTCTAAAAGAGGTAAGGGATTGTGAAGAGGAAGCCCAGATACTATTTATATATTGCATGTGGTGGTTTGATGCCACTTGAGGCATTAGTAACTTAATGGAATCAATAGAGTCTCAAATTTCAAATTCCTTCAAAAACTATAGGATTGCAAATGACTTAAATTATGCTTCTTGGACTTCTATTGTAGAATTTCAGAGCAATTTTTTCACCTTACAAAGGTAGAAAGAAGATGCAATGAGGCAGTTTGGACAATATGGAGATCTAGTAATGTCCAGACACATTCGTATATCAAATTCCTTAGTGGATGTAGAGAAGATAAAAAATATGAATCTTAATCCATCCACTTCGGAAGAAGGAGAAGAATTCTTAGTAGAACTAGAATCATTGCACAAAGAACTTGTCAAAGCAAAGAGGATCTAATATGATGGAAAACCTGCTTGGAAGCTATTCTAAAGGAATTAGAAGGTGCCCCTAGTTCTTGTTAAATATTTTTGTTTATTATTTTTACCCTTTGTCCTTGATGACAAAGAGGGAAAAGGTTTTGTGTGGAGAAGGGTTTTTGTATATCTAAAAAGGGGAGTTGTGTTTGCACAATTTTGGTTTTGGTGTGTGAAGACAATTTTTGAAGCTTCATTTTTGGCACATGTTGCCATCAATGACAAAGGGGGATATTTTTGGAAGAATGAATAATAATCCCTTAGGTGTGTTTTCATTGATGCCAACATTGATTTGTGATAGTTTTTCTCTATCTGATAATCAATGATTTAGGTACTCCAATCCGGTAATCTAGTATGGAATTGTTCATCTCATAAGATCGACCTATGAAGAATTAATATGTTTGTTAGGACTACTAATTGCAGCTATGGACATTTTTTAAGCATTTTGGTTGAATAGGATGAGAGATATAATGACAAAAGATCAGCATATAGACATTATACACTCTTCTAGTCGACATGGTTAAGTGGTGTTTGCTTCGTGGGTGATTAAAGAGTTCTTTATTAGGTCTGAGATGACCTATTTTATGTCTTGCATGTTTTTATTTGAGAACCAAACAATTTTTTATCTTGAGTTGACAAGATATTTTGAATTGAGTATATTTACATCTAATTAGGCTGACCTAATTGATGTATGTTCATGTAAGCTAGTATATATGTATGAAACATTTTTGTAATGAAGAGAGATATAGATATAGATATAGATGTATGTGTGTGTGTTATGCAAACATTACAAGTAGTAATGTGTGATAGTGCAATATTTGTTTGAGATTGTTTGAATTTGTTGTGTTCCTACAAATCGGTGTAGGATTTCATTTTCCAAATCTTAATTGGAACTAAACTCAACACACATAAGATGTATTTCATCAGTTCATCGTTTTAGAACTGAGCCACAGGTTTTTGTAATCATTTTAAGTTGCGAGCCTTTCAAGGATAGTGTGTCCTGGTAGTGTGCCCTATAATATCTTATGACCAGTTATAATATATTGTGAGTTAATCCTCACTGTGGTTTTTCCCATTCTAGGTTTTCCACATAAAAATTCCTAGTGTTCATGTGTCATGTGATGTTATGATTCATTTCATGTTTTTTGTTTACAATTTTTGTGAGATATATTTTAATTATTGAATCGTTAGCAGTTAAACGGTTTAGTAGAATACTAATTCACCCCCACTCTTAGTATTCTAGGTGTTAAATAAATTATCTCACAATATAAATAATTTCAAAACTAAATACAAAGTCTCACTACAAAGACATGACACTATCCAATGAGGGCTCACTTCTAGGGCTAATTTCCATAGAGTTACAAAGAAGATAGAAGAGAGTTGTTATAGGGATAAAATTATCTCAATAGAATAGAGATTCTACCACAATTTTCTCACACTTTTCTAGACATACTTTAAATATAGAGTGCACCTTCATATCACTACCTTCAGGAACTCAACACTAAAATTCACACTTATTTCATTGAACTCTCATCACTCACACATATCTCACATCTCTCTATATCTCTTACAAACATCTCGACTCATATTTAAATTGTATTCAACCTTGAAACCCTTCCAAGGTCGATCGTACATAATTTATGTTTACAAATTCAAATTAGGCTAGTGCCAAAGCATTCCCATGGTGGAAGAGATTGAGGGAAACCTATACATATACTGAATGAGGACCTAAATGATTCCTAACACACCTCAACATGCTTCTATGAGCTTTGCAAGTAGTTCTTAACACAAGGTCAACCAACATCCATGCAAACACATAAAACAATTAAGCACACACATCCTTAAACAGTTCAATCTTTCTAGAAAACAAACTTTACTTGAACACAATCTAGAGTTATGCAATAAACATATGTAAATTCATCTAGAAGCTTCACAAAAAACTTCACTTGAAGGGTATGAATATTATGTACATTCGAATAACCCTTTCAATCACTAGAATACATTGTAGCTCAAAAACTCATCAACAACTACACCAAATCTCAAATCCTCTTGAACCAAGCAAGAGAGAAAACTTATTAACATATTCTTAGAATCACAAGTCCTAAAACTAAAATGTGGTGAAATGAGAAGCAAGTAAATTTCTCCCATATCATAGCCAAACACACTAAAATGTACAGTTCACATATTGGTGAAAATATCTTGCATTGTACAATGATCCAAAATACCAAATTCTGGATATAGAAGCTACCAATAGCCATGAAAATTACCTCAAATCCACAGAAGTATAGCATCAACATAGAAAAAATATGGAGCACATCCCAGAGCAAACATTGAATACCTACATAACATGGACTCCCCTATTTATAATTTTTTTCTCAAAACCACTTAGAAACCACATACCAAAGACATCATTGTAGCACATACTTCACTCTAACACACCTCTCAGACATAGAAACATAAGGATAACTCCATGTACTCATAGAAATTCTTCAACATCTCAATTATACATGCACAAACAACAAACCTTCTTTATTACAATTTTCTCAATATCCTCGACATATACAACTAATAACCAAGTTCCATACACATAGTTGACAAATGAAAACAAAAAAAAAAAGTTGACATAAATGACAACACCTTCATACTTGCAACAAGCCCAATATAATGCATATTCTATCTCAGAGAAAAAAACCTTAGAACACTTCCACAAACACTTCTAGACTTCTACAAAAGTAGTGACATACAGGAATCACTAATCCCATATGAACTCGGACTTCCCATGTTTCCCTTTTTCAATAATGATAGAATTAAAATTCTACATCATCTACAACTAACACAACTAATACCATTTTCACATATATATGATATCAATGACAGTGAACAACACTTTGACATCAATGAAAACACTACGTTCTGTTGGTGTTTTTTATTGTAAACTAGGTTTGTCTCCTATTCTACCTATGGAATTGCCAATTCCAATCAAGGGTATCTCAGAGGACCTAGACCAACTAACAAGGATTTTAAAAGACCTCCTACACTTTGGGCTCTGCAAGACCCGGGAGGGTGATCCCTTAATGAGTTTACAATCTCTGCACAAAATTATAAACAATCATTAACTTCAAACAAATAATCTCACTTAATAGCTCAACATAATAGGATAAAACTCAAACGAATTGGTTGTTCATCAGTAATATAAACCATTTGGAGTGTGAGATAAGTACAACATAGCTTCATGGTGAAAGATAATCATTATGTTTAAAAATTGTAGCAAGCTCCAGGTGAACACAAACAAACACTGAATCACAAAGAACAAATGTAAATTAGACCAGTTTCATATCCATTGGAGGAGTCAAATTCAACAACACCTAATGGTTCATAACAGATTTCAACACATAGCATATAATATCTCTAATTATACTGCCTTACAGTATCAGAAATTTGTACCTCAGCTCAATACTACTTACCAAATCCTTGTATAGAACATATCAATCTGCAATCTCATTTAAGTAGTTTAATTAATTCTTTGAATTAAGGCTAAAACTAGAATTGCACACATCGCAATAGTGAGATGAATAGAATAACCCTTGATTACTTCATTCAAAATTCAAATACATTTGCACATAGGAGAGACATGAGCCTGGATTTGTCAGTTAAACTCAAATTCCAGTACTGTTATGAAACACTAAATCTCCATAAACTCAGATCCTACAATAAAATGACACAAAACCCAACTTGGATTGCCTCTGTCACTACAGATTTAACAATTTGCTATGCAGCTCCACTCCAGATTTTGATTTGCTAACCTATTACAATGAGAGAAGAAGAGAATAAGTAGAAGAGAAGAAACTCTGGAAGAAACCCTAAATCCGGTCAGAAAAAGGCCATCTGGAAACATCTCCATCATTGAACAGTAATCAGCAAATCCTCTTCATCTTCTCCCAGTAACAAACTTTATTCTACTTTCAAAACAACATTTGCCCAATTCGTTCCCTAATAGAAAAATACCCATGTGAGAATATTTCCCACTCATTACTTGCAGCTGAAAGAAAAACTCCACTCCCGTGAAAATCCATTTACCTTTGTTTCTGCCCCTTGTTGCATTTTACTATATTTTATTTTATTCACTTCTAGTGAATAAAATATTTAATCTCTACTTAACTTATCCAACACACATAAAGTATTTTAAATACTTTACCTAGCAATTTCACTTATATTGGGGTTCTATTAAAATTTCCCAACTGCACAAAGTCTTCACATTTCACTTTTTACCCCAGCACAATCATATTATACAATATTTAACTTTACTCACCTTATCCTGTGCATTTTAACTTTAAAATTTTTTAGGTAAAAAATATCTCCACCATATTTGCCTTTACCCGTGCACTATAAAAACATTCCTCCATTTTAATAGTGGTTTGATTTTTCCCATATTAAGCTCTTCGGGTAAAATTAATTTTAAAATTTCTCCTCTTCAAAAATGTATTTAGCACTCCCCATTAAAATTTTACTTGGCACTTTGGAATACCCATGCCATTTAATTTTTATGCTAGGACCCACCTCCTATTCCTCCCGTGGATAAAATATTTTATTTTTTTGCTTGGAGGATCCCATTTCACCCAAATTTAAACATTACTCGGCAATATTTAAATCAATGCAAAGTACACAAAAATTTTGGGCCCACACACAACTCCCTGCCATCTAGCAATCACTATCCACCGGGCGCCTTTGGATTGCGACCTGGCGGGCAACAGTCCAGATATGGTTGGATATGCACCCTTGATCTCCACCATTAGATTATCCTATGCCTTTCACCTGTTGCCCTAATCCCTATTTGTGCTTGGTTGCCCAAACTCTCGTTCTCTGCACTTGGCCATCATTCACAACATGCTTGAGCCTCCTCCCTGCACCAGGAGTGTTTCCCTCCTATAACTTCCATTATGATGGATGTCTACCTTGTCGCAAGTCACACATCCTCTCCTAAGCTTTGTTTCCTTTGTATTATGTGGGGAGTTCCCTGTCTTTTTTGTTTTGGTGGGTATTCATTACCTTCACCTAGCGCACGGACCCTTCCTCCATACGTTGGTCGTGCCCACCTTACCTTCCATTCACCTCCTTTATGCCTTGATGGATGTGTGCATACCCATCACCTCAAGCTGTGCCTTTCATCCCTTTTGATGGATGTTTACCCTATTGCGGGTAGCGCAACCAACAAATAGAACATGGGCCCATCACTTTGATGGATCTTCATAACTATTCCAAGGCTCCCTCTATCATCTGGCGTGAGCTCCTTCTCTCTGGCTGGCTACGCCCCAAGAAACATTTGTATGAAATTTTCTAAAGCCTGTTCAACAAATTACATTTGTGTGTTGGCCAACAAATGCCTTCCATCCCCTAGCGCAGGCTTCCCATGTTGCTAGTTCGAGCCTTTTGTCATTACATTGGCTTGGAGGTTGCTAAAGCATTTTCAAATATACATCTCGTGTGTATGCAGCAATGGTGGAGTTTATTCATGTTGGCGCCATACTCATTATTAACAAAATTTGAACAATGATAGCATATACAATAAATCTGCTTTCTCAGTTTCATGCAATTGCTCAAAGGACAAGGCCAAAATAAAAAAAAATTCATGACTTTGTTTTATAGTGAGATCAAGTGAGACACTACCTTAATTTTGAAGCAAGCACAATTTTTTAGAGAGATTCGTCATCTCCCAACACATGACCAAAGCCTAGTAACCCTTCAATCTTCTCCATTTCACTCTCTCATATGTTCAGTCGCACCCATCAGCTTGTAATTTTATGGCATTCAATGAGTCTCATAAGTCTAAAATCTTTCTCTAAGCACATTGAGCCACAATCATCATGGCATTCCATTAGACTGCAACTCCAGACTGCTAAATGGAATGTTAACCAAAGGAATCTTTTCATTAATTCACTTTATGCAACTTTGAATGGTTCATAATGCTCTCAATTAATCATTTTGTTCAGTAACAATACACACTTTTTCAGTAAGTTTTCTATGACTCTCTGGTAGTGCAGCAAGCTAGGTAAAAAACTTCACTGAAGTTCTTCATAAAACCTCTTGTATATGCAATGCTCCCACATTTGCATGCATATTCTGCCTTTTACTATATTAGCAATAGCATCTTCATACTTGTAATCTCTTGGTCAACATCTTTATCCACAAGATATTGCAATTGTACACCCTTCCATACACTGATCAACTTAGAACAATATACTTGACGTGGTTGCAACACTACAACAAATATAGGTTCATGATCAAAGAAAATATTTCAACTTCATAACCATGCGAAGTGTGTCGGGTCCCCATGTGGGCCCGGCTAAAAAAAATTGTTTTCAAACAAGCATCATCTCCAAATCGGTTTGACACAGCTTCCAGATGAATCTGGACTTGAAAAATGAACTGGGTTGCAATTAGAAACTACTTTCTGACATTTTGGAAAATAGGCAAAACTAACCCAGTGTGCCCAGGAAATAGCTTGGGAAACTAGTCAAATGACCCTTGGAGTCACAAAAACATCTAGACATGTAGATGTTTGTCTCAAGAATATAGTGCAACAAATGGCTCAAAAAACGTAAAACCAAGGAACCGGATATTAATCGGCAAAGTTGCCCAGTCAAGCTTTTCTGAAACAACAATTGTTCTGAACCAATTGAAACTCATTCAATTGCCAATTTGTAAAAATAGTGAAACAACTCCTGGCGAGCTTCCATCAAACACATGAGTTCATTAAGGTACCCTAAGCACGTGTGCAAAAGTAAAATCCATGAAACATCTTTGATCAAAAGATATTAATGATCAAAGTTGACCATTCAGAAAGGTCGTTAGGAATGCAGATGCAAAACTGAACAAACTGCATTAGGTTTTGATCTACTAAAAATAAAAAATCAGATCATGAGGCTCTAAAAACTGACACCCGAGATCATTTAGGTATGGAGAACATAGAACAACATTCATTTTGACATGACAGTCAACTGGTTGCAAAATCCAAGCTCAAACAGGAGGTTGTTTTGCAACACTGACAATCTCCAAACAGTAGAATAGTGCAAAAACCCTCCAACTTCACTTTTCAAAACCCTAACAAAACCTATCATGGGAAGCCGAAAATTGACACGCATGTTCACATATGTCAATCAAATATGTCTACAAATGGGTTTTTCTTGGACATCAATAGGCCTTGAATTTTGATTCTCCAAAGTGGGTCATTCAAACTGACCCCTCAAGTGCACTTCTGAAAGTGCAGAAGCAAATTTCTTGAAATGGGCATCTCAAATTTGCAAAATTTGAGAGTGCCAACACGTTCAACACCAAACACACTCAAAATTTCATATCCACGCTATAGACACCAAAAATTGGTCTAGGCCTACGAACATCACTTTCCACATAATTTTCTATAGTCCATGGTCATGATTAAGTAATGTTAATTATTTAATTACCCTTTCTAACACATATTTCCTCTATTAATTAAATATCCTTTTTAATTAATTCATAAATGACCCTTTATTCAACTTGATTAACTAAATAAATCATGTTTATTTAATTATGTCACTAACTAATTAATTCTTCCTTCTTAATTAAATAATTTATTATTTAATTACCCTCTTTATCATATTTCAACTATAATTAAATATCTTTATTTAATTATTCATTTAACCCCCTTTATCTATAATTAAATATTTATTATTTAATTATTCAATCCACCTTTTCAACAATCAAATTAAATAAATTATCTTTATTTATTTAATTAAATCTCTCATTTTCGAATGTTGAATTAAATTAACATTTAATTCATATTTATTTTAACTATTTATGTCACATTCTTCTATCATTCAGTTATCTAAATCATTCACTCACCATCTGACTCGAGATCTATTTTTAGTTCTCTAGTTATCTCTGGGTTCAACACCTGTTTATCTCTGCGAGAAGACTCTTCGTCACAACTAGTCATTTAACTAGTTCCAACTCATGTTTACATTCGAATGCATTATTCTTCAACTTCTAACTTTGTCTTTGATATTCAAAGTCTATTTCTTCTATTTTTGAAGACTCTTAACTGAAGATTAAGATCTTGAACTCATGTTCTAACTCATGTTCTAATTTAATCTTTATCTTGCAGTCTTTCCTGACTCATGTTTTGACTCATGTTCTATCTGAAACAAAACTCAATTGCATGACATTCAAGAATCTCGTTCGTCGATCTCTCTTTCAATTTGAGTTGATCGTTCGAAAACCAAAAATCTATATAATGGCCTGTCATTATCATTATTCCTCCTGAAATCATACACTTTTGAGAAAAAATTTATCTTCGATATTTTTCTTAGACATTCGATGAAGTTATGCTTGCATTCAAACACGGAAATATGAGGGCAAGAACACTGAAAAGGAAAAATGGAGAAGAGAAATCAAGATAATTCGAAGGAGTGAATGCATATTCGGTGAGAGCTTTCCATTAATTTGTTTAGTTTAATTACGTTTATTTCTTCATTCTTTGTTGTTTTTTATTTGGATTATATGTTAGTTTAGAATTGATCATTGTAATTTTTGCACCTTTAGCATTTAACCTTTCTACAGAAATCTTGGTCATACATTTGGTGAACCCGACGTGAATCACACTTCAAAAATCCGCACATCTTTGCGTCTTTCCATTTTTCCGTTTTTGCAGGTTTTCTGTATGGCACACCACATCTGTCAAGAAAAATGATGCATCTGTATCCATAAGTCGCATCTGCTAAAAATAGATACGCATCCTTCATCCTGAACCACATCTGCGTGGTCACGAACCGCATTCACCTGTCAACAAATTCACGAACTGCATCCGCCTGTCAACAAATTGCGAATAGCATCCGCCTGTTAACTTAGAACCACATCTGTGTCTCCAAATGCCGCATCTGCCTGGTAATCTTTTTTTCAATTTTTAGTCATTTTTGTACATCCATATTTTTTTTTTCTCTTGTTAGGTTGTTTTAATTTTCGCTAATGTTTGTGTCAGTTGTGTTAAGGTGGAATAACATAGTGTTTGCAAGATGAAGCATAGAAGACAATTAGAAACCAAAGACAACATTTTTTGCATGATGAAA
Organism: Sequoiadendron giganteum; assembly: GCA_007115665.2. Taxonomy (NCBI): domain Eukaryota; kingdom Viridiplantae; phylum Streptophyta; class Pinopsida; order Cupressales; family Cupressaceae; genus Sequoiadendron; species Sequoiadendron giganteum. The sequence goes on along the minus strand of CM021105.1, from coordinate 464,557,945 downwards.
GTTGAAGACAAGAACAATGAACTACTGATAAATTTGCATGCAAGACCTAATGCCTTTTTGTTTTTAAGCTTTTTTTTGGTAGATAGATAATTGTTGTGTGGATTAAAAAGAACTTTTTGATTGGTAGATAGACAATTGTCATTTGGATTAAAAAGAACCACTGTCTTCTTTGTCTAGTGCGTTGCACGTATTTGTCACCCTCACAATTCAGTAATCGAAGTATCCTCTCCCCTTGTGCAGTCATGCGATCCTGGGTGTAAGAGAAATGGTTACTGACTCTAGAACTTGGGTTTATCTTGGTGGGAAAAAGTACTCACCCCAAGATGACTCAGACCGGTAGCACGCTAAAGCTAAGCGACTTCCACTTGGTATATAAAAATGGACTTCTGGGGAAACCCCAAAAATCATGCTCACTATTCCAACAAGATGGACAGAAATGGACTCTCGCCGACATTAGATAGTGCCCCACAAGTGGAAAGCCCTTATTAAACACCTTTTTGTAGAGTTACAAAAATGCTATCTACTTGTTGGCGCAGTAGGTCGGACCTATGAAGCCATCTTACATTCTTACGATTCATGTGTAGATTTGAAATGTATGCCATGGGAATTTCATGGGTACAGTAGCTTGGCTGCCTCGTATAAGTGAGTGTCGTGAAGGGGAGCCAGTGGGGTCAAGCTACTAATCATCCACCGTGAATATGCGTAGCTGGAGAAATCCAAGTAAGAATTCAACAAGTATTGTCTAAAAAGACTAGGTTGTAAATTTTTTTCGAGTCTTAATAGTCCTATCATGACAAACTGAAAATACATTGATTTGTGTTCTTGTGTTTGCTGTATTTGTCAAAAATCTTGATCAAAAAATGAAGTCAGTCAAAATAACTTTCGGGAAAATTTCAACTGTCAGAAAATTGAGTCACAATTGTTAGTTTAAATGCTGCATCTGTCGTAGAGAGTCACATCTGTTAGGGGAAAAGTCGCATGTGTCTGTCAAAATCCTCAATTTTCATATTCTGGTTATTTCAAGCCGTATCTATCAATTTTCGAGTCGCAAGTGTGCATGCAAACCGCATCTATCAGTTTTCAAGTCGCATGTGTGCATGCAAAACCGCATCTGCCAATTTTCGAGCCGCATGTGTGTTGGTAAAACCACATTTGTCATAGGAAAATCCGCAACTGTCAGAAACACCGCATGCATAGTAGAAAAACCGCATCTATCAAAATTTGAACCGCAACTATTTGGTGAACCGCATTTTCCTGTCAACACAAATTTTTGAAAACCGCAAACTGAGTCTAAAACATCATTATCACTATTTGCTTCTGGTTCTTAAGACAACCTTGGATAGAAACTGTTAAATTTTGCTCAAAAACCTTGCATCATTAGGTTTCATATATGTCTTAGTCATAGTAAATGTCATAGTCCTAGTTGTCCTAAGTTGCATGCATGTAGATACTTCCTAGAAAATTGCATATCACAGATAGGTAACTTTCCTTGTCATTGAAAACATCCATGTTCCAGTTTGTCACAGTCATTGAACCTAGTCACTTTATTCCCATTTTAGTGAATCTTTTCAGCACAACAGTCTAGTTTGGAAAATTCACCTTGTCAGTTGTCCTTGTCATACAATCAGGTTCCTTGGTCAAACGCAAATCATTGCATGCATTTATTCCATAGGTGGTAGGTTATTCCCATGTTTGAATCATTTACCATCATAATCTGCTCATGATCTTGCATATTGTCCGTCCTACTATTACATCATCTTAGCATACATCTTTTTAGAAGTCATTTTAGCAACATCCTTATTGTCAAAAAATCCAAAAACATAGAAATAGGTCATATCAGTTTTTAGACATAGTCTGCATTGTCCCCTTTTGAGCAAATTTTTCATGGTCGAAACAAGGTCTAAAAATAAACACAAAGCAATGACAGACCCCAATGAATTCATCGACCCATTTGGAAATCCACCATCAAGAAGTAAAATACCACACAAACCGTTCCTGGAAAAACACGTCACTAGAGACACCCATGGTCAAATTTACGTTGAAGACATAGAAGCAGTAGTACAAGATCCTGAATTTGCATCCTTTATGGATGAATGTTTGGAAAATGATCCCCAGCACTATCTAGAAAAGTTGCTAACAAAAGGTGCCAAACTACCCATAGGATTTGATATTCGTACTTTGCAAATACCGCCTATTCAACCTACGCAAAATATCATGTCAAGTGTTTCTATTCCCCAAATTACCACAGTGATACCAACTAGTGTATCTATTCCAACATCACCAATTGTAAGCACAATCCCTTTTAACATCACACAAGGTTCGCAATTTACTGTGGGAGCAACTTCCTCCAACCCTTTTGGCACCAAAACGACTGGTAAGAGAAAAAAAGTTGGTAGTAATATTCCTATACAAAATTAGACCAATTAGATAGGAAGCATTCCTATTCCAAATCAGACTATTCAGATAGGAAGCATTCCTATACCAAGTCAGAACATTATAACGGGCTATATTCCCTCGCCAAATCATAATCCATCACAAAACATGGCATATCAGAACACCTACATTGATCCAAACAATGCAAATGCCATGTCCTTAACACAAGTTGATGTCCTTCAAAACCAAATGTAGACTCTTCAACAGTAGATGGACAACATTTCTATGTTAGGCAAATGAATTATCTCAGTGCAAGACCTATTTCCATTTCCATTTGAAAAAGCGCTTTATATGACACCTTTCCCCATGGGTACATTATACCAATTTTGCCTAAATATAATGGGAGAAAGAATCCTTTAGAACACATTAGAGAATTCTCAATGGTATGCATGGACATATCATATGATCCCACATACTTGATGAGACTATTTCGATGAACCCTTGTCAGGATAGGACTGGAATGGTTTTCTAAATTACCATATGGCATATGATCCTGGGGTGAATTAGCTGAGAATTTTGTCAAACATTTTTCCTTTAACATAGACAATGAGGTAACAATAGCAACCTTGTGCCACACGAGACAAGAAGACGGCAAAAATTTTACCACCTTCTTTCAGAGATGGAGAAGTCTAGCTAGCAGATGTCTAGTTGAAATATCAGAAAAGTAAAAGGTCATGATATTCCTAGAAAACGTCAACCCAAAATTGTGAAGTGATTTAAGGGTACACTATTGTACTTCATTCTCAGACTTGGTACAAAAGGGAATCATCCTTGAGAAAGGCCTTATAGACAAAGGATAAATTAAGGTACCAGGCAGGAATCAGATTGTCCAACATAAAAACGTGCCAAATGATAGAAACAAATTCTGTTCTAAGAACAATAATGTTACAAACGATGGCATTGTTGATGCTAAGAACATACATACGGGACCAGTTATCACACTTAGAGGATACAACCAAAATCAAGACATGATGAATAGTCCAGGTCAAACAGCTAACTATGTCCAAAATTCACAACAACAGAGACCACAAAGGAGATTTCCTACACGTGAATTTACACCTTTAGAACAACCAATTGAGATGATCTTCAAAGAATTGATTAAATATAATCTCATCAAACCTTTGGAACCAAGAGAGTATGATCCTAGATAGTTCAAACCTTCATGTTGGGACGACAACTCTTTTTGCGACTATCATCAAATGAAAGGACACAACTTACAACAATGTCACCAACTAAAGAATATCATACAAGACTTTGTTGAAAATGGAACTATAGAGGTCAGTGGGTAGAAAAATACCAAGAACAGTGATCATAAGGTCTTCATAGACTCGTTACATGACCATACAAAAGGAAAAGCCTCCAGTTCGGGACCCAAGAATGAGTCATCAGCTAATTATGCCAATACCAACTTTGACTATGGAAAAGGAAAAATTGTAAATCACCTCCGAGCCGCAAATGAGAATGTCAATACCTTCATCATTAAGAAGCATCCAGAATGTAATGTGAGCATGCCTAGAACAAAGATAACTATTCCAGGTCCTCCTTCTAAGCCACCTACGCAAGCTTCCAAGTTTAAGTACAATCTCCTTGATTAACTGAGCAAAACCCCCACGCAAATATCTATCTTGGAATTGTTGACTTTATCACCTGAGCATCGAGCCATTCTTGACAAAGTGTTGCAGAACATGATTGTTCCTACAAACTTAGAAGTCAATCGTTTCAAAGAAATGGTGGGATATTTGACCAACTCACATCATGCCACCTTTTCCCAACAAGATTACTCAACTAAAAAATCTCACCATAATGATCCCTTACATCTTGAAGTCTTAGTCCATCAAACCAAAGTCTAACGAGTCTTGGTAGACAGAGGAGCAAGTTTGAACTTGTGTATCTTAAAATTGGTTTAGGCATTAGGATTCTCAGAAGACTGTGTAGACACCTCTAAGAGTATAGTCATCAAGGCTTACGATGATGAGGAAATATCATCCAAAGTAGTTGTCACACTCCCTATCAGAATTCATCTAGCAATCATGAACACCAGCATCCAAGTCTTGGATCTCACCCTTCCATACAACTTGTTGTTAGGTAAACCTTGGATACACGCAATGAAAGCTATACATTCAACATATCACCAATGTCTCAAATTCTTGTATAATGGCACCAAGATCATGATTGATGGTGATCCAGATCCTTTTCAGTATTGCACAAGCCTAAGGGAAATTCCACAATGACAGGTACCAGCTAACCAAGAAGTTTCATCATCCACTTTATCCCTGTACGTTGACCCATCATGTCTCACTAAGTCCATTTCGTTCAAACCACCATCATCCACCCCTAAGGTCGAGATCCAAGACAAAGGCTTCGGAGAATATTACATGAAGGCATCATACTATGTTAGTCAACTGATTCCACCTAAGGCATATGGTCTACCCATGCTGGATAGAAGATAGTCAGTAGTCACATTTCATGTTCCCCCTACAATGACATTAACCAAATGGGGAGAGTTAAGTGAAGAAATTGTGGATCAAGGCAATATTACCTCTTGGTTGTATTGAGAGGACAATGAATACCCCTCGCCGTCTATTCAAATAGCTAAGGACCAATATGGGAAAGGCTTTAAGATAATGCAAAATGTAGGCTATGATGGGCACAATGGGTTAGGACAACATCAAAATGGAAGGACGAAATCAATCACTGTCTACCCATGACCGAAATATCTAGGGCTAGGGTGTCAACCGCTTAGAATTGGGTTTCTTGGTACTTCATCACCATTTCAAGAAGAAGTGAGTGCTTGCACAGACATCAAGATATCTCATGAACCATTTCCCCCAGTTTACAATGAATCCCTTGACTCAAGTGATGGTGAATGGGATTCCCTTTCCTCTACTAGTACCGTGAACATAGATGCTATTTGGAGAATTGGACCTCATGATAAAACCCTTACTGAAACCATCTACTCCCCGTCATAGGAAGCACTTGTCTAAAGAAGAATGGCATAAACACTATTATTGGGAAACCCTTGATCATCCATCTTGGGCAACTAACGAGACATCTTCTGATGACCTAGCCATAGCAATAGTCCCACATCGAATTTTACCTACCCGTAAGGAAAAGAACAAGAGGGAGTTAGTCCAAAACTTCTGTGACCATGTCAACCATTCCATATTCACCTTTTCAACAGCTACCTTTAAGAACTCCGATGATGACATGCCCCTTATATACCCCGAACTTATCAACTGGGATCAACAAGGTACACCTATCATAGATACATTCGAGAATGATGAAACAATTGCTGAGTTCATGGGACTTAGAGAAGGCATACCACGAGGGGATCATAAAGTAGATTTTACTATAGACTTGGACAACAAAGCATATTTTGGGGTGTCTATTTAAAGCAAAAATGAGAATAAAAAGGAAAAAGACAATGAAAAGAAAAATGATGACTCCTTAGGTGAAAACCAAAAGGTGCCTATGGACGAAGAAAAAGTCAAAATAAAGGACGTATCCGAGGGCGAAAACCTCTCAGAGGCACCCAAGGATAGAGGTTTAAATATTCTCCTCATTTAACAAGAAAAGTCACCGATGCTAGTAGAAGAGTCTATTGAAGTCAACATAGGTACAAAAGAGAATCCTCAGAAGGTCTATTTTGTAGCTTCTTTAACAGAGACAAAAAAAATTGAGTTTAAAGACTTCTTCACAAAGAGACAAATAAACTTTGCATAGTCATATGCCGACATGTCTGGGCTAGATCCAGACCTAATATTGCACCATTTACCACTACAGCTAGGTATTAGGCCATTCAAACAGAAGTTGAGGAAAATGCATCCACAGATTGCTCTATTGGTCAAGGCAGAACTTAAGAAACTCTTGGATGTAGGATTCATAAGGATGATAGACTATGCAGATTGGATATCAAATCTTGTGCCAGTTACAAAACCAACTAGGGGCATTCACATTTGCACAAACTTTAGAGACATCAATAAGGCATGTCCTAAGGATTACTTCCCTTTGCCGAACGTAGACATGATAGTAGATCTCACAATAGGATACGAGATGCTATCCCTCATGGATGGTTTCTTTGGATATAACCAAATTAAAATAGCAGTTGAAGACCAACACAAGACAGCTTTCAGGTGTCCATGGGGCACATACTATTGGAATGTTATGTCATTTCGCTTGAAGAATGCAGGGGCTACCTATCAATGGGCAATGACTACGATTTTCCATGACCTTATGCATACTCTCATGGAAGATTATGTAGATGACATTATAGCTAAATCAAAAACAAGGGAAGATCATTTGAAGGTTCTAGACAAGATATTCCAGAGGCTAGAGAATTACAATGTCAGGCTAAATCTGAAGAAGTGTGTCTTTGGCGTGAAATCAGGGAAACCTCTAGGGTACATCATCTCTAGAAGAGGCATTGAAGTAGATCGAGAGAAGGTGAGAGCTATCATAGAGGTGCCTCCTCCAGTCAGCATTGGTGAACTCGAAACCTTACAAGGAAGATTACAGTCCATTAGGCATTTCATAGTGAAATTGGCAGATAAAATACACCCATTTCAACATCTACTCAAGAAAGGAGTACCATTTGTCTGGACACCTAAATGTCAGGAGGCCTTCCAAAAAATCAAGGACTATTTGCTTACTCCACCAGTCTTAATGCCACCTACAAAGGGAAAACCATTGATACTATACATTTCAGTAACTCAATCGGCACTAGGGGTTCTTCTCGCACAACACAATGATCAGGGTCATGAGAGAGCAGTCTATTACATCAGTTGTACCTTAGTGGGCTATGAATTGAATTACAGAAACATAGAATGTGCCTGTCTTGCGGTAGTCTTTTCTACCGAAAAGCTTTGGCACTATATGCTCAACCGACAAACAATGTTAATTGCAAAGATTGATCCACTTAAATACCTCCTAAGGTAAAATTAACAGGCCGATTGGCTAAATGGGTTATGATACTTAGCAAGTATGATATATAGTATGTCAAGAGGAAGGCTATAAAAGGGCAGGTGATTGCAGATCAGTTAGTTGATGCACCTATGAAGGTAGACCATCCTTTAGTGGCAGATTTTCCTGATGAATTTCTCTTCAACATTGACATTAAAACCGAATGGAAACTGTACTTTGATGGGTCATATACAAATCGTGGTTCAAGAGTTGATATCCTATTTGTTACACCTCAAGGTGATACCATTCCTAAATCATTCAAGATTGCTTTCCCTTGTACCAATAACATAGCAGAGTATGAAGCTTTAGTGACAGGATTGAAAATGGCAGTTCAGTGGCAGATTGAGAGTCCACATGTTTTTGGTGATTCTCAACTAGTAATTCGGCAAGTAAATGATTATTACGAGACTAAGGATGAGAAGCTTTCCCCTTATAAATGTATGGCTGATAGTTTCAAGCAGTACTTCAAAGACATTACCTTTCAACAAATACCACATATTCAAAATAGGGTTGCAAATGCTATGGCAACCGTGGGTTCCTTGTTGGATATTCTAAGTAACATGCCTAAGTTTGAGTTTTTGGTTGAATAGTTGTTGGTCCCCGCTTATGATATCCCCAATACTGTGATGGTGTGTACCATTGTTGGTCCTACATCTCCTTGGTATAAAGGCATATTTGAATACCTCACTGACCAAACCTTACCTCAAGACCTATCAAATAACCAACGTCAAACCTTCATCTGTAAGTCAGCTAAGTACACTATCATCGGAGAAACCCTGTATAGACATACCTTAGATAACGCCCTAATGAGATGTGTCAATGCTAAAGAAGCACAAACAACTTTGTGAGTAGTGCACAAGGGTATATGTGGATCCCATTCAAGTGGTCCTACTTTAGCCCATAAGATTATGAGACTAGGTTATTACTGGCCTACAATGGAGAAAGACACATACATCTTTGTAAAGAAATGTAGATAGTGTCAGATACATGGAGATTTGATAAGAGCACTAGCACAGGACCTTCGTTCGATTACATCACCATAGACTTTTGCCCAATGGGGACTTGACCTCATAGGTAAGATACACCCTCCATCATCCAACAGCCATAAATTCATCATAACCACGACCAAATACTTCACCAAATGGATTGAAGCTATTCCCATGACCTACATCATTGGCACACAAATATCTAAATTTATCCTAAACTATATCATTTGGTGGTATGGTGTACCCCAATCCATAATCACAGATAATGGCCACCCATTTAAGAACCAAGAAGTATGCCATTTATGTGAAGAGTTCCATATCAAACACCATTTCTCCAGCCCATATTACCAATAAGGTAATGGCCAAGCCGAGGCATCTAATAAAACCATTGTTAGAATCCTTAAGAAGACTGTCAATGATGCTAGTCGTGACTGGCATCTACAGCTTAATCCTGCCTTATGGGCTTACCACACAAGCATCCGTACTCCCACTGGTGCCACTCCATATTCCTTAGTATTCGGTTTCGAATCTATCTTACCTATTGAGGTTGAAATACCTTCCCTGAGGGTATCCTTGAAGGGTCACATTGATGATGGATAATACCGTGTATCTAGGTTACAAGAGCTAGAGTTACTGGATGAGCGAAGACAGAAAGCATTAGATCATTTGCAAGCGTATCAGAATCATCTTTATCGTAGCTACAATAGGAAGGTTCTCAATAGACACTTTGACATTGGTGACCTAGTATTAATGGAGAATCCTAAGAATCAAGTTGAACATGAAAATCCAGGTAAGTTTGAACCTAACTGGTTAAGGCCTTATATTGTCACAAAAGCCTTTGGGTCAGGAGGGTACCAACTCTCTACTCCTGAAGGAGAATCGCTTTTGTCACCTATCAACAGCCTGCATCTGAAAAGGTTTTATGGTTAGCTTCTGAGAATCCGTGTCTTAATCTAGAAAATACAAAAAAATAGTTGCCTTGATGAAAACCTGGCAAACAGGCATCTTTGTAACACCAAAATTGAAAAATCAGCAAAAAAAATAAAGAGAAATAATCCGTCCAATAGTGAAAACCGCTTTGGTGGCGCTATGGATAAGTACCATGGTGAAAACCTGGAAAATAGGTGCCATGTGTAGTCAAGCTTGCTCTTTCGTCTACCATCATTCCAATCAGACTTTTTCACCATCCATCATAATAAATGGTTGTCCTATCCATTGTTGGGAACGATTGACATCTAACATCCATTCCGTCATATTACCCATTCCATCTCACCTGTCTTATTCCTGACTAGGGGCAAATCCTTTTTTTGTGCCTTGACACCTTGTACATAATGTCACACCATCGAAAAATGTCCTGAAAAATCCCAAAAACATTAGAAAACTTCAAAAATCCAAAAAAATAAAAATATGTTAGAAAAATCCCAAAAATAGAGTCAAGTCAGTCATGTCAAGTCTAGTCATGTCAAGTCTAATCATGTCAAGTCAGTCATGTTAAATCAGTCGTAGTCATAGTCAAACTATGTTGCCTTTGCGACTGGGACGTAGGCAAGGCCATCAATCAATGTGTTCCTGAGACATTAGGTCTATTAGTCTAGGTTTGTCATGTATCACACACATTTAAATCATGACTCTTTGTACATTCAAGGTCATTGGTCATGTCGAACTATGAGGTCTCTGTATGTACAACGTAGGCAAGGCTAATTAATTGATGAGCTCCTGAGACCATACTTGGTCAATCCAATAGGGTTCATTCACATTCACTATCACACACGTTGCATATCATTAGCTTAAGTACATATTCTTCAGTCCAATAGGGTTCATACATTGTTAATACACACACACACTTTTAATTAGTCAAGGAATCAACACAAGTCATGCATCAACAAGGAAAAACATCTCAAAGTTATCAAGTCAATATCAAACACATTGTCAAAGTGATCAACTTATGTCTTATCAAGATATGTCTTTCTTGTCAATAGATGTCGTCAAATTGTCATAGTCTCATGTAGCTTGTCGCATCAAGTCATCAGGCTCCAACATCTTATATGACACATCTCTTTTTTGAAACCAGGCTTTTTCATGCCTTATACAGATATTCACTAAGTCGAAACCAGACTCAACGTCTTATGCGGTATGTGTCATTCTCTCGCATTACGCTATGTCAAACATCAAACAATCCCACAAGATCAAGTTTTGGTGAATACTTTTATTTGGCTTTCTGATTTTATATCTTATTTTGTCTTATCTTTTTATTGATTTGTGAATTAGTCCAGTTACTAGCTTTCTCAAGGATGTCCCTTGAAGGATTTAGAGAAGCAAGGTTGTCTTAGGACTCTTTTTCTTTGGCTGATGTTTGTCAACTATCTTTTTCAACATTGATTTTTGAGTCACGTTACTAGTTTCCTCAAGGATGTCCTATCAAGGATTTAGAGGAGCAATGACATCTCATGACCCATCTTTTATTTGTCTGCTATCTGTGGTTTGTCTCGACAAAACGACTGGGGCATCTTGTCCTTAGTATGAGTTAAGACACTCCTTGTCTACGACTGTCTATTTTTCGGATATGGATGACTTTGTACACTATGGTCTATCTCATATCATAGTGTGTACTATCTATTTGTGTCATGTCCTGCCCAATGATGATAACAAGCAAGCATAACATATTTGGCACAATATCGAAGATTATATGTTTTCTCAATCAATCAAAATTAATTGTTTCTTACTAACATTTTGAAATCATTCATCCTAACATTTCTTCTTTTCTGCATCTTCACCACCATTATCTATCCATTTCGAGAGCACACTCATGTTCTTTGAACCCACCTGTTCTCTCGAGGGGGCATGCCACTACCTCCTCATCATTCTCCCTTTAACTAGGGTATACCCTAACCTATTTTATGTTGGGGCACGATCAGGGTATATTTTCTTTGATACAACACTGTACCAACATTGTATCAAAGAGGGGCAAATTGTAGACACCGAAAATTGGTCTAGGCCTACAAACATCACTTTCAACATAGTTTTCTATAGTCCATGGTCATGATTAAATAATGTAAATTATTTAATTACCCTTTCTAACACATATTTCCTCTATTAATTAAATATCCTTTTTAATTAATTCATTACTTCATAAATGACCCTTTATTCAACTTGATTAATTAAATAAATCATGTTTATTTAATTATGTTGCTAACTAATTAATTCTTCCTTCTTAATTAAATAATTTATTATTTAATTACACTCTTTATCATATTTCAACTATAATTAAATATCTTTATTTAATTATTCATTTAACCCCCTTTATCATTAATTAAATATTTATTATTTAATTATTCAATTCCACCTTTTCAACAGTTAAATTAAATAAATTATCTTTATTTATTTAATTAAATCTCTCATTTTTAAATCTTGAATTAAATTAACATTTAATTCATATTTATTTTAATTATTTATGTCACATTCTTCTACCATTCAGATATCTAAATCATTCACTCACCATCTGACTCAAGATCTATTTTTAGTTCTCCAGTTATCTCTGGGTTCAACACCTGTTTATCTCTGCAAGAAGACTCTTTGTCACAACTAGTCATTTAACTATTTCCAAATCATGTGCATGATGTGTTTGTTAATTAAATATCTTTATTTAATTAGTTAACTCATGTTTACATTCGAATGCATTATTCTTCAACTTCTAACTTTGTCTTTGATATTCAAAGTCTATTTCTTCTATTTTTGAAGACTCTTAACTGAAGATTAAGATCTTGAACTCGTGTTCTAACTCACATTCTAATTTATTCTTTATCATACAGTCTTTCCTGACTCATGTTCTAACTCATGTTCTATCTGACATAGAACTCAATTGCATGACATTCATCAATCTCATCTGTCAATCTCTCTTTCAATCTAAGACAATCGTTCGAAAACCCAAAATCTATATAATGGCCTATCATTATCATTATTCCTCCTCCTGAAATTCTACACTTTTGAGAAGAAACTTATCTTTGATATTTTTCTTAGACATTCAACGATGTTATGCTTGCATTCAAACATAGAAATCTAAGGGCAAGAACACTAAAAAGGTAAAATGGAGAAGAGAAATCAAGATAATTCAAAGGAGTGAACGCATATTCGGTGAGATCTTTCCATTAATTTGTTTAGTTTAATTATGTTTATTTCTTCATTCTTTTTTGTTTTTGATTTGGATTATATGTTAATTTAGAATTGATCATTGTAATCTTTGCAGCTTTAGCATTTAACCTTTCTACAGAAATCCTAGTCATACACACATTTATCATTCAACATCCAAAGTTTGGAAAATAAAGAATCCAAAATCAAATCTATCAAATAATTCATCCATATTTTATATTCTTTATCAACATCTAACATCCCACATAAAATCCAAAAATCCCAAATTCCACATTCACCATGTCCTGACAGCAACACTTTATCATAAGCACTCTAATAGCACTCTATCATGATGTCCATATTTAGATAATGCCAAATATAGTATCCAAAAGGATCACTATAACATACATAGGCTATATATAAGTTTCCTCATCTTAACAAAGAAACTCCTCAAGGCAAGACATTATTGAAAAATTATGACAAAAACATCTACATCAGCACCACCAGGAAGTTCCACATATTTGATGACCACTAAAAATATATATATAAAAAGATAAAAGATAAAAATTGTGCTCTAGTAAAAACCACTTTAGTGGTGGCTTGGACAAGTACCATGATAAAAACCTGGAAAATAAGTTTCATGTGTTAAATCGATTATCTATGTACACCATTCTAGTTGGAACAATCTTATCTCATACATCATACTATTTTATCTTCACACCATTATCCATCCAATCCATTCCATTTTCATCCATCCTCCCTATTTATCTTGATATTTATAAATACTAGGGTCATATACTTCAAAAAATTCTTTTGTAAAATGGTGCAAGAGCACCTAAACCCTTAAATGCAAATTTGTTCAATTGAAGGTGTAATAGGCTGGTCAGTAAGTTAGTATGGGTGTTGTGAGTATATTTACCTTAAATAAGGTCAATCAAGACCATTTGATATGTACTAGGATGGGTTTTTGAGTTTTGGTGGGAAAAATGCAAAAGTTGTGTTGAAATGAAGACAAGACAACTGAGAGGGGGGGTGAATCATTTGTATCAAAACCTTTACTTATAAACTTGATCAATTCCTCTTTATCTTTAATATGTTATTAAGTATGAACACGAAATGCAAATAACAAAAACACAATACAAGAGACACCAGATTTACGTGGAAAACCCAATGAGGGAAAAACCACGATGAGGATTAACTCACAATATAGTAGTAATCCAATCTCGGATACATAGGCTCACTACCCAAATACAAAGGCTCACTACCCAAATCAAGGGATCACTACCTCAAGAATCATTGTCCATAAAAAGGAGGCTCACTTCCTATAGAAGATACAAATAAATAGATAATGATCCACCACTAGAAGTTACACACACTTCGCAACTTGATCAGAATATTGTGAATACAATGAAGTTTTGTTGCCTCAATTCAATCTTCCACACTCTGTTTTGCACACTTTTTCGCACACCCTTCTCTTGCTTGAATTGAATGATGGATGGATATGAAATTTGCTACAACTCAACTCGCTTTTATACCATCTTCAACCTTAGAAACATTCTCCAAGGTCGACTAATACAATTTCATTTTCAAAATTCAAAATGGGTCGGCTACTCAACATTCTTGTGGTGGATAAGAATGTAAGAGTACCAATTACATATTTAATTTAGGACCCAAAAAACATCTTGGATCATGCACACACTTCCTCAATTCGAAGCAAAAATCAAATGTAACATGTAGACACCAGGTCATCCAAACCTAATGAAAACACAAATGAAATTTGAAGTACATGCATCATCATCAAGATAAACACACATGGATTTCTCAACATGCTTGACCAAATTTTTTACCATCTCTGAGAACAACTCAGATACATCTACAACAGCTTCAACAAACTTCATTTGTAGAGAACACTTCACTAGTTCAACCAAGACAACCAGAAAAACACAAAGACTCTGGAGAAGGCCTTTTGGAGCTCCAAACCATAAGAAAAAATTTCAAAACATAGAAACCATCAGAAGGAATAATTTCCCAGATCTATAAGATTTGAGGCCAAATAACAGAAGACTATGGAGCCAAAACATTTCTCCCAATCAATAACCAGATAACTCTGACAAACCAGTTCACACAATTTTTTACTTTCCATCATGCCAGAAGCTAAAACTTGGAAGATAGAATCCATTTAAGCTCATTAAAACACCATCAGATACACAAGGACATTTGATCAATATAGAGAGGATGCGGACCACATTACCAGAGCATGGTTAGAATACAGCTTCAACACAACTTTCATTATTTCTCAAATTTTCTCAAAAGAACTTGGAAAAAAGCAGTTTACTCAACTTGTACAGTGTTGACATCAATAAAAAAATTAATGAAAACAACACCAAACACATCCATACTTGCAACAAGTTGCCCAAAAAATGTAAAGTTGTCAAGCAATATTTTCAAAAAATGCAACCTAGTGGGAATATGAAGGGTTAAGGGAATTTGAAAAGTAGTTGCGGACATTTGGAAGGCTAGTTTTGAAGGGAATATGTATAAATGTCCTTTCAAAGGCTCAAACAAGGTTGTTAGTTGCTATGTTGAATAATTCCCATCAATAAACAACATTTTTTCTGCAAAATTTCTCTATTTTTTGTACTTTCTTCTTCTTTTGTATGGACCCGTATAGGTTTTAGATGCTTGAAATTCATTTTTCATGATGGTAGTATGAGTTAGCTTTCATTTCCATCCATTTTGAGAGTCTAAAACTCAATTTTGTGGAAGATCTCTTTAAATTTTTGTAGTAGCCTTGTTTTAAAGGGTTGTAGGGTCTTTAAAATGGTAAAATGACCCATACCACTATATGTACCTATTGTTTCTCATGGAATGGGTCAAATAATCTCTAACTTATGTGTTTCCATGTTTTGGTAGGCTATGGAAGTGATTTGTTAGTGTGAACCCCTAAACCTGCAAATGCACAAGAGCAACAAAACACATTAGTTGTTAGATCCAATGCATGTAAACAAGAGTGAGAGATTCCCCATAGAATCCATCTATTCCAACTAAACTAGGAAATGAAGAACACAATAAACTTGAAATAAAAGATGTCAAATATGATGATCTTATGGGGGAATTGGTGCCAATGAAGTGTTGCAATTGGCCCTTTCCCAATTCCTAAGTAGCAATCTTGTGTGACTGAGAAATGGTCAAATCTCCAAAAAGATTTGGACATAACCTTGTTGCAATTTATGAAAATAGTGGATGATGGAGTGATATGGGAAAAATTAGCTCTCAATGTGAAGAGAGTAACTTTGTATGAAGATTGTGGATAATGATGGATTTGAGTATAGTAAGTTTACTCAAATTGTGGATGATAGAATGAGAGAAAGAGACTCTCATTTATAGATTTCCAAAATGGAAGAGAGAGAGAAAATAAGCAATGTGGGATAAAAGATAATCCAATGGCATTGTGCCACTTGTCCACATGTGATTGGAGGAGGAATGAGCACATTTTGGTCAATGTGCATGATAAATGCCAAGAGATTGAAATTTGAAATTTGAATGTGACATGTTGGAGGGAGAAAGAAATGAAGTTAATGTCACTTTGCTCAATGCACAAGGACATGTAAGAGGGATTGAATGCCTTGTTGGAAGGACCAAGCCCATTTGAATTTTGAATTCAAATTTGAGGGAATATCCCCTTTTGATGCCATGTGAGGAAAATAGAGATTTAATAAATGAATTAAATCTATTTTCATGTGCAAGTTGCATTCTCTAGAAAATTTTAGTGATAGGGATTAATTTAATCAAGATTTTGATTAATTTAATGAAGGATTAGATGATTTGACAATTTTGAGTTAAATTGATGTATTTATTTAAATCAGAATTGAGAGGAAATTATTACTTAAATAAATGATTTGATTTATTTAACTAAAGGGGATAATGTTAGATTAAATAAAATAAGGTTTAATTTATTCAATTTAATAAGAGGACTTTTAGAGGTTAATTAAATAAAATGTATTATTTAATTAAATAGAGAGATAAGGTTAATTAAATTAAATTGATTAATTTAATCAAAGGAGGTGATAGACTTAATCAGATAAATAATAATTCATTAGGTTAAGGGATAGAATTACGATCAAATGTTGAGAGTGTGATTTCGCAGGAAATGATGTTAGTGATCAGGATCAAGTGTGCCAAACCAACAATGTACATTTTCCATGTCTACATTTTTCCCCTCTTTGAAGCAATGTACTTGTTGCATTGATTCAAAGAATAAACTACTGTGATCAAAGGTCCAAGATTTTTGAATTTTTTTAGATGCCCCACTACTGCCCCAATGGAAGGATATTGCTCGATATTGCCCCCTCGAAAGATCAGACAAAAATTTTGATTTTCCGATTGAGATCGGATAAAATGCAAGAGGAGTGGTTCTATTGATCAATGGATGAAAGATAATTATTTGATGTAGACAATTCTGATGATGTATAGATAGTCATTGGCCATGGGTAGCCTCGTGTATATTTCGATATAGCACACCGATTTTAGATAGAAATGTCAGTAAAGATAGAAGAATAAGAAGAATAAGATGGATGAAAGGGGGATCCACAAGCCTACACTATGATGATGATGATGATGATTTGCATTGCTAGGAGTTGGTATTTTCAAAGGGCTAGTTACTTTATGTTTGATAACACACATAGGTACTATGCATCAAGGTATAAAGGACCAGGATGGCATTGTACCTAGTGTGATGGACTTTGACTCGTCAATCAGATAGGATTATTCTTGTTCACACTTGACATATGGAAACCTTGCCAGGACGGACCCAACAAAGAAAGTATTCACCAAGTTATTTTACAAGAATATCCAGCAAGCACAGCAGATAAAAAAGATAATGATCATTGCCCCATTCCTTTCTCTCTAAACCTGTTTTGTTTAGGCATCATCGAGAGGTCCTAGGAATGAGCACAAAATAAGATAAGTCTAAAAAGACCAAGACAAAGTAAACAAACACACTAATGTTCTTCATACCGATAGCCAAGACTAAACTACTGTGGGGTACCTGATGCTTATGTCCATCGTAGGAAAGCTTCATCCTAGGACATGTTGTGATCAAGGTTTTGGTGAGACTAATTGGGTGATAAGCTATTGATAATCTGAGTTGACTAAGTTGCTTGCTTACTGACTTAGGCTTGAGACTTTTGACAATTAGGTGTTCACTTTGGAACCTGCTATACTTGCTTCTGATTGACCTACCAAAGGGTGAAGGCGACGATTGATTTTATTATGAGTGAGACAATCACGGGTGAAAGCGAGATGGAATGGATGCACCATTTTGGATTTTTCAAATATTTTGAGGCTGGTTTTGGAATTTTGAGATGTTTTACAAATATTTTTGGTATTTTTGAGATTTTTCAATGCTTTTGGATTTTCAAGTTTTATGACGAACAGACTAACTTAAAGACCTATCCTAGGGGTCTCGGGAGTTGATCCATAGATTAGCCTTGCCTACATTATACACACAGAGACCACATAGTTTGACTGACGACAAACTTGACTCGATGATAAGATGGACAAACGGGTTGCCATTTTATTGCTTAAAGGACTGACTTAAGATGCAGACTAGATGGGAAAATGGATTGCCAATGCGACGGATGCCTAAGGACTAACTCTAACTATCTCGGGGGATGATCAAAGATCAACCTTGCCTACATTCAAGCTTAGAGATGATGTAGTTCAGAAAGTTGACTCTATTTTTTATGTTTTCTGACTTTTTGACATGTTTTTTATTTTTGATATGATTTGGATTTTATTGTTTTTTGGATTTTTGATGAATTTTTGAATGTTTTTGAAATTTTGATGAATTTTTTTAATGTTTTTGAATTTTCTCATGATTTTGACAATTTGGATATGGATACGTGATGATATTAGTGCCTTGTTTTGAGATTTTGTTGAAAACCAAGCTTAAGGTTGATTGATCAGGTTGATGGATTAATAGTTTGACTAAGTGTGTTAAGTCAAAAAAAAGTGATAATGCACTTGTAAACTCTAGGAAGTTGTGTTATCCTAGAGTAAACTCATACATGAGGGGGGATTTTGACTAAGTGTTTTAAGTCAAACAAGGTGGTTTTGATCAGATAATTTGACTAAGTGTGTTAAGTCAAATCAGATGATAATGAACTTATAAACCCAAGGAAGTTGTGCTATCCTAGAGTAAACTCGTTCATGAGATGATAATTTGACAAGTGTGTTAAGTCAAACAAGGTGATAATTGATTGGATTCGATTGATCAAGATTGATGAAGCTTGATTCATAACAAAATTGTTTTGATGATTTGATGTGATCCTGACATGCAAGTTAGATGCAACTGATATGGATTGATTGGATTGATGTTCGATGAAAAATAAAACTTGGTAAGGAACATCTTCCTATCAAAATATTCCATGGGCTAGTGATTTGGATTTTTGGTTCACAAATGCTTTGACCAATTTGCTTTCATGTTTGCCAATGTTCAGATCGCCACATAAGTTGGAGGATATAGATCAAGATTTATTCTCAAAGCAAGATGCAAATATTTGCCCCCAGTGTCTAGCAATGTATGGAATGACCATAGGTAGATTCCTGGATGAATAGATATGGACTATCTTGTGATAAGATATGGTTGTTCAAATTAAGGATTCTCATTCGGATAATGCTTCAAGGCTCAGATAATGTTGGGTAGGATGGGATCAATGAAAATGACCCATGTCAAGATGCTTGCCATAAGAAAGTGTAAAGCATGTACCAAACTTGGTCAAGATCAAGATAAGGTAGATAGATGGCAATGGGTTGGATAATCGATTCATGGATGAATGGATGATATGGCTAGAATGTTGGCTTCGTTATGGATGTGATAAGATGTTTTCTCCTGAAATGACGCACGTAGATGCTTAATTCTACACATGACACCTGTTTGCCAATTTTTCATCATTCTACCTATCCAAAGTGCCACCATAGTGGTTTTCACTAGAGGACGATTTTTTTCTTTACTATTTTCAATCCTTTTTTCTGATTTTTTTGGATTTTTTAATTTTTTTGATTTTTTTTGTATTTTTGCAAAATATTTTAAGCTCATGTTGAACCACTTGGTTTTGTCAATGTAGATGCTTTTTTCATAATGTGCCATCGGTATCCTACTTGAAGAAGCTACTTTGCCAAGATACGTGCACTTGAATGCAACTTTTGAGAAATCTGATCTGCTTTGCTGATACCAAGGTTAACTTCATCTCTATGCACACATCGCGATAGAGTGCCTTCTAAATCCTTATGATGAAGGGTCATTGCCAATACATGGTCAATGTGAGAGCTGGATATCATGCATGGAGGTGTGGATGGAGCATGTTTAGGAATAAAAGATGGATTGGTTGGCAGTTTGGAACCTTTGACTCTCCAAATTTGGGAAGATGAGTGATTTTCGATGGATACAGAAGTGTTCATGGAATTAGGACCAACAACTCGATACACTTTGTATGTCACTTGACAAGCTTGATTTTTCTTTTGTTGACCTCTTTGATGGATATCTTTCCCTTTTTAATTTTTCCCCATAGTATCTTTGACTAATGGAGTTTGATAGGGGTAATCATTCTTTGTATTCTTTGGTATCCATATGTATTTGATTTGTCTTTCGTACTTCTCTACTTTTTCTTTGATGACTTTCTTCATGCTTTGATTTGAATCTTTCTTTTGTTGTTGGTCCCAATTCATGGATGGGGTGATAGGTGGATGAAGATTCGTGACATGGCAGGTCATAGTATTGGCATCAGTTTCATCATAAGGATCCTTCGTACTCCCTATGTTGATGTTTGCTTGAGACGAAGTTGCCCCTAGTTTTGTGGAAGTATTATTGATATGTTGAGATCCCTTGATTATCGAATAACCAAGGCCTTGATGCTTAGGATTTCCGATAATCTACACTAATTCCATGATTCCAGGATACTCTATTCATGCAGTCCTAATCCTTTGCCTTGATAATTTATCTATTGAAACATTTTATTTGCAAAAGGATATGATTTTCCTTGGAAACAAGATGTTGCTCCTTCTCTGCTCTATGGTGGATCTTCAAAGGTGATAGCTCTTTCATTGATAAGATAGCTTTCCCTAAGAAAGGTAAGTGATCCAACTTTATAATTGATAGGATCCTCCATACATGGGATAACTACCAGGTTGATATATTTATCTTGATCGTGTGAGATATCAGATTGTAATGCTCCTTCAAGGGGTGTTGATGCTTCACTATCCTTATAAAAGTATTCCTCATGATTCATTCTTGATATGCTTTCACATGATGTTTCTAATTCACAACTGTTGTAGAAGCCTTCTTCATGATTTGTTTCTGATATGTCTCTGCATTCTTCTATATCTTGATCAGGTGTACAAATGTTAAGAGTAGAAGACTCTTGTTTTGAATGAAGATCATCTACATGTCCATCCGAAGAAAGCACCTCGTGGGTAGATGAAGGGGTATTTGTTATACGGATATTATCATCATTTGCGACATCTTGTATAGATAGAAGAGTGCCCATTAGATCATTGTAGTATCTTGGAGATAAAAATTCTTGATCTTGACTAATTCTTGAATTGCTTTCAACATGTTTTGGATCAAGTTCTTGACATGGGTCAATTTCAAAGGATGGATTGATTATAGTGGGTTCTTGGGTATCATCCTTAGGCATGGGAAGTGTCTTAATATCCACTTATTCTTTGAATGGATTTGGATCAATTGTAAAGTCACAAATTCTTTCACTATTCTCAACCATGAGGTCGGAGGATCTCAATATGCCTTGGGAGGGACAATTGCTAGACCTTGATGGAAGACTTTGATCATGCTTTGGAATACATTCTTGAGATATGTCCTCTAACTCATAAGGTGATGTAGAGACCTTTTTGATATGATCATTGGTCGATGAATCATGGATTATGTCAATGGGATCAAATAATGTCAACACAGCTTGAAATAGATCACTAAAAAGTGGCTCTTGATGAATGTTGAGTTGATCACTAGATGGGGTAGAAACATCTTCAGTGTGCTCATTGATAGATTGATTTTGATCATTTTTCTTAGCCGTTATGGTGGAGAGATTGTCAATGTCTTCAACCATAAGACCAAGTGATGTTGACATTTCTTGAATTTGATCATTGTTGGGTATTTTTTGTGGATTTTGATCGTGATTGAAAAGTAGCTCTTGGTGTATGTTCATTTTATCATTGGTCGAGGTGGAAACATCTTCAAGGTGCTTATTGATAGATTGATCTTGATTTTTGATTTCAACAATTGTGGTGGGAATCTATTTCAAGCTTTGTTGAGCGAGTAATGCCTGTGTTTTCTGCTGAGCCAACAATGCTTGTTGTTGGTCGTGTCATTGTTGTGCCAACAATGCTTTTTTTTGGGCTTGTTGTTGAGCTACTTGTTGATGCACTTGTTGATGGATTGCTTTCAATAGTGCCCAGAATTCTGCTTGCCCCTGTCGGGCTTGGTTTTGGGCTTGAGCTTGTCAGGCTACTTGAGCTGTGTGTGCAACTTGTGCAGCTTGTTGTACTTGGAGTTTCTTTTGGTGGGCAGCTTGTTGAGCGGCTTGCAACATGATGGAGAATTAATTTTTCATGTTATGTTTTGGCAGTGGTGGCAGTGGTGATGGTGGTGGTTTGGGGATGGTGTTGATTGTTGGGATTGCTTGGATGGTTGCCACCTGCTATTATGATATCGATGGAAAAATGGGATGATCTGGTATGATGTTTTGATTTGGAATTATAGGTTGACTTTGAACATTGTTGTGGTTGAGAATTATATTGCCTTGATTTAGGTAACTTTGATTTTGCATGGTGTCACCTTCACTTGGATCAATACCTAGAGTCGTCAACATATTTCTTGGATTTTGAACAACATTAATGGGATTTGCAAACATGTTGACCCCAAATTTTACCAAGTGTGGATTTGAAATGGTCATGTTTGGTAAACTTGCACTTGGCATGTATGGATTTGATGGGATAATGTTGTTTGGAAAACTCATGCATTGAGTGTTTGGTTGATAGATTTGTAAATTTGGACTTGGATTTAAATCTACCATTGGGAAAGGTGTTCCAAACTTTGGATTGGGCATACTCACATTCATTGTACTTTTGAGGTTTGGAGGAGACAATTATGTCATGTATAAATGTGAGTTTCGATAATCAATTGGCATTGTGAGACTTGGATAGTTTGGCTGACTTGGATTACTCATGATGTATGATTCAAGTTTGAATTCCATGTTCTTCTTGTGTTTTGACCTTGTTGTGAGAGTGAACCTCTAAGGTGTTTAGGACCAATGATGAGATGGAAGATGAAAGGGTGAGTGATATGGGTGTTTAGGAACTTTGGATCAATTCTAGACTTTAGGAGTTGATTTGATTTTGAGGATAGTTTGACTAAGTGTGTTAAGTTAAACAAGATGATGGTGAATTTGTAAACCCTAGGAAGTTGTGTTATCCTAGGGAAAACTCACATAAGAGAATGAATTGGCTAAGTGTTTTAAGCCAATGAAAGTGATCATGAACTAGTAGACCTCACGAAGTTGTGTTATCCTAGAGGAAAATTTGTTCAAGAAGATTGATAATTCGACTAGGTGCGTTAAGTCAAACAAGGTGATTTTTATTTTCCAAAAGTCTAGCTTAAATGGTGGTTTCCAAGGTTCCAAAAGTTGTTGGTCAGATGAGAATTTGATTGATGTTTGAGGGATGGGTGAAGTGATGATTTTGATCCTAGATGACCCTATGAGGACTTACTTACAAGACCAAGGTAATGAAGAATGTGCTTTTCCCTAGGAGTAATTCAAACCAAAATATCAATGTTTGCATGAAAACCAAATGACTCAAAAGGTACCAAGCACCTGTGTGGTTCAATTGTATGTTAGCTCGTTTAGATTTGGTTCTTTCTACCACAAAAAAATTCTTGATTATGCTTTTCAAACTAAATGTCCAATATCCTAATTTTCTTTCATCCCACAAAGTGCATTATGTGGAAATCAAGGCAAAGGTTTCCTAGTGTTTAACCTTGGTGAAAATAAATGATGATAAAAATCAAGCACTTAGAAACCTCTAAGGATATGATCCCTAGGGAAAGCAAGAGTACTTAGATTCGTCAAAGGATATTTGTTTCCTCCAAGGGGTTTGAAATTTTGGAGGTCTTGTGAATGTTTGTTTTCAAATGTTTTCGAGAACGAAGCAATGTGTTCTTTTCTTCCAAGCACTTTTACAATCCTAAGATGATGAGGCAATATCTTGTTGGGTTCCCACTTGGATGAATCGCACTGCACATATCTTGTGCAAATGGCTAAATGCTTGACCACACTGGCTCCCCTCCATGGGACACACTTCTCAGGTCAGCCAAGCATTAGTACCCATGAATCTCCCATGGCATACCTTCCATTTCTACAACAAAACCGCATGTATAACGTGGGGTGGCTTCAAAGGACATGACCTTTTGCACCAACAAGATAGACAAAGTTTTGGAATTTTTCTAAACAAAGGGTTCTAATGCTAGCATTCCATTCATGGGGGATTATCCAACATCGGCGAGAGTCCATTTCTATCCATCTCGTTGGAATAATCCTCGTGATTCTTGAACTTTCCTCAAGAATCCACACTTATATACTAGTTGGAAGTCACTTGGCTTTAGAGTGTTCCCAGTTGGTTCGTTCCCTTGGGTGAGTACTTTTTCCCACAAGGTAGGCCCTCTAAGATAAACAAAAGCGAACTAATATATCCCGTCGTTCACACAACCTTTGTTGAAAAACAAAGGGGAGAACCTTCGCAATATGTCGTGCTTACACTCGCATGTTTTGTTCAATTTTAAAATGCCCAAATTGAAATGTGGAGGCAATATTTTATGCAACTTAGTGTCACCAAAAATACTTTTGATTCTCAAGATTGACGTGAAGCACGAGAGAAGCGCATACACCTTTTTTAGATGATACTACTTTGCAAAAAAGATTACAAAGCACGAAAAACACATGTTCAATTTTAAATTTCTCAAAGCAATGATGAGTTTTTATAAGCACCAAAATGAAATGTGAGATTTTCTTGTTCAATTGTTAACCTTTAAACAAAATCTAGTATGTTTGTCTAAGGTTCTTTTTAGCCCCTTGGCAACTTTCGAAAAGAAATTTGATTATTTATTTTAGAACCCAAAAGAAATTTAGTGTCCTAAGATCAAATGAAGTAATCAAATTCCTTAAAGAGTGTTGAAGAACACTTTAGTGTTTAAAAACACTTTGTACAAAATGAGCATGGTGTCATAATAAAAGTTTGCTTGTTCTTTTTAAACCCAAAATAAGTCTAGTGTCCTAAGAGCATGAAAGTAAACAAATTCCTTAGAAAGGGATTATAAGTTCTCCCAAAGTGTTTAAAAACACTTGATACAATGATATGATAAATTCATAAAGAACCTTTGACCTTCGCTTCCTTCCTTCACTCTTGATAGAAAAAATTCCTTTTTAGGTAAATTTCAATAAATTTTAGATTTTTCCATTTTTAGTAATTTTGCATTTATGACTTTGAGAGTCCTTATTTTTTTTTTAAACTTTATAAAACTTATATGGGATGAATTTCCAACTAACATTTGAAATTGGACACATGGGTTTTGAGTTATTAACAAAAACAGCTTTCAAAACACTAGGGAAAAACACTAAAATGTCATTTTGAGGGCCAAGATGAAAGTTTCAAGCCCCAAAATGTACCAAATTTTGATAGGTTGGGAATCCACATGCCACCTCATAAACCAACCACCTACAAAATTTCAGCCAAAATCCACATCCGAGTCAAAAGTTATGACCTTCGGAAGTTTCGGCATCACAAAAAAAAAGTTAAAAAAACCAGAAAACTGAGAAGCGGCGCAGTTTGGGGTGAAAGCAGCGCTATATAGCATCGCGCAGTTGACTTTGGGCAGCACTCTATAGAGACAGAGAGTGCAAAAGCGGCCCTATTTAAAAACTTGAATTTTTTAGGCGAGCGAGATGGAGCGGCGGAGTTTGGAGAAAACGTGGTGTGATACAATGTCGCGATGCTCAAAGCGGTGCAGTATTGCGCCGTGCGGTGGAGTTAGGAGATCTGAAAAAATGACAAGCGGGGAAAATCTGCAGCAAGGTTTGGAAGTCAGGCGCGGGTCAATATAGCGTCACATCTCTGAAAGCAGCGAAGTATTGTGCCACGGTGCTGAAAGCGGTGCAATATAGCGCCGCATGGCCGAGTTTGCTATGTCTGCAAAAAAACTCAGAAACTACAGAATTTTAGAAAAACATGATTGAATTTTTGATTCAAGCCCTCCTTCTAACACCAAAATATGAACCCCTAAACCTGCAAATGCACAAGAGCAATAAAACACATTAGTTGTTAGATCCAATGCATGCAAACAAGAGTGAGAGATTCCCCGTAGAATCCATCTATTCAAACTAAACTAGGAAATGAAGAACATAATAAACTTGAAATAAAAGATGTCAAATATGATGATCTTATGGGGGAATTGGTGCCAATGAAGTGTTGCAATTGGCCTTTTCCCAATTCCTAAGTAGCAATGTTGTGTGATTGAGAAATGGTCAAATATCCAAAGATATTTGGACATAACCTTGTTGCAATTTATGAAAATAGTGGATGATGGAGTGATATGGGAAAAATTAGCTCTCAATGTGAAGAGAGTAACTTTGTATGAAGATTGTGGATAATAATGGATTTGAGTATAGTAAGTTTACTCAAATTGTGGATGATAGAATGAGAGAAAGAGACTCTCATTTATAGATTTCCAAAATGGAAGAGAGAGTAAAAATAAGCAATGTGGGATAAAAGATAATCCAATGGCATTGTGCCACTTGTCCACATGTGATTGGAAGAGGAATGAGCACATTTTGGTCAATGTGCATGATAAATGCCAAGATATTCAAATTTGAAATGTGAATGTGACATGTTGGAGGGAGAAAGAAATGAAGTTAATGTCACTTGGCTCAATGCACAAGGACATGTAAGAGGCATTGAGTGCCTTGTTGGAAGGACCAAGCCCATTTGAATTTTGAATTCAAATTTGAGGGAATATCCCCTTTTGATGCCATGTGAGGAAAATAGAGATTTAATAAATGAATTAAATCTATTTTCATGTGCAAGTTGCATTCTCTAGAGGATTTTAGTGATAGGGAAGGATTAGATGATTTGACAATTTTGAGTTAAATTGATGTATTTATTTAAATCAGAATTGAGAGGAAATGATTAATTAAATAAATGATTTGATTTATTTAACTAAAGGGGATAATGTTAGATTAAATCAAATAAGGTTTAATTTATTCAATTTAATAAGAGGACTTTTAGAGGTTAATTAAATAAAATGTATTATTTAATTAAATAGATATAAGGTTAATTAAATTAAATTGATTAATTTAATCAAAGGAGGTGATAGACTTAATCGGATGAATAATGATTCATTAGGTTAAAGGATAGAATTACGATGAAATGTTGAGAGTGTGATTTTGGAGGAAATGATGTTAGTGATCAGGATTAAGTGTGCCGAACCGACAATGTACATTTTCCATGTCTACAGTTAGTGATGGAGTGAAGCCCTAGGGCTGGTAAATGTATTTTTCCATATGAAAATGGTAGGTCAATGAAGGGTTTTGATGAATTATTATTGGAACTATCCAAGTGAGTGTAGAATGAGTTTGTGCAAGGTGAATTTAAGGTGTTGGATGCATTGTTTGGGTCTGATAAGCCTGGGTGAATATATTTTCAATAAACCCTTGTATTTAGCATGGAAATTGAGAGTTTCTTGGATCAACATTGTAAAATCCTTGAATTTGAGAAATTATTGTGAAATTGGGTGTTTTTCATCACAATTGATGACTCTTTGTTAAGTTTGAGTGAATTTTTGGTGTTTGCGAGGGACCTCCTTTGTAAATTGAGGCTAATTGGTGTCTTAAAAATAAGGGGAGATGAAAAGTTTTCAATTTTGTCACAAAGAAACTTTGTGGAGTCTATTGGGATTTTTTTTAGATTGGGTTGTGAGTCTCAGAGGGTGCTAAGAACATTCTTGAATGGACTTCTCTAAAAGAAATTGTGCAATGTTGGGTTTTGAGGCTACAAGCCTTTAGGGAGTGTTTTGGTGATAAGTTGAATTTGTATGAGCATCTTAATCTTGTTAGATGCCTCTTATGACCATGTGGAAGATTTCAATCTCTTAACATAGTTTAGGAATGTTTTCAATTAGCAATCAGGGTGGAAGAAAAGAAGGCAAGAGAAATCTGTTAGAGGAAGAGGTGCTAATAGTGCAAGAGGGAGAGGATCACTCACTACATCAAAGAAGCCATTTGAGGAACAAGATGAAGCGAGCAAAGGTAAGGAGCAAGGTGTTGATACAAGAGGTGGTTTTAGGGGTAGAGGAAGATTCAATGGTGGTAGAAATTATAATACTTTTGTAGGGAGATGTTATAATTGTAATGAATATGGTCATCCTTCGTGGAAATGTCTTTAAAAATTTGGTAGCTCATCAAGTGGAGAAAAGAGGATTAATAGGAGGGCACAAATAATTCATTGCCAGTTAAGGGCCTATTTTTTCCATCATGATCTTGCACATACCCATGGATGCAAAAAAATTTAACTCCTTTGGTGGAAGATGAGAAAGGTAAGACAAAATTGATTATGTGTGGAAGGAAGGAGCTTGTAAATGTTGTGGAGGAAGAAACAGAGATGGATGTTGCAATCAGTCCAAGGTCTTAGAAATCTCTAACAATAGATGTGAAAGTTAATACAGTAGTGAAGAAGGAGTTAACAGTGAATTTGAATGAGAATGTCTTGGTTGGAACAATTATGTGCCCCTTGGAGAAGAGTAAGGTTAATGAACAAGGGGGGGATGTAGGTACAGTGGTAAAAGATGCTAATAAGATAGTGAGTTTACTGAAAGTCTTGAAAGGACTGAGTGGACAAGAGATTAGTGGCAGATACAAACATGAAGCAGCCATAAAAGTGAATTCAGATCAAGGAATCGCTAACAATTATTTGTTTGTAGGTATAGAAGGAGTACAAGAAGGATTTGGTCAAGGAGTAAATGGAATACCATTATCAGGTCTAATTATAGAGATGAAGCCACATTCAAGATCAAACAAAGTTGAAGATGTGGGGTACAGTGCAATATTTTAGTGTATAGACTAGTGGGAGGTTTTTTCAAACCAATGGAATATGTTTGAAGCTTGGAGGAGTTTTTACAAGACCCAAATCATGTGGCATGAGTTTTTTTTAGTGGAGTTGTATGGTGCAGAAGCACCTAAACCCTTAAATGCAAATTTATTCATTGAAGATGTAATAGGTTGGTTAGTAGGTTAGTATGGGTGTCTTCAATATATTTACCTTAAATAAGGTCAGTCAAGACCATTTTATATGCACTAGGATGGTTTTTTGAGTTTTCGTGGTCAAAATGCAAAAGTTGCACAAAAAATGTAAAGTTGTCAAGCAAGATTTTGTAAAAATGTAACTTAGTGGGAATATGAAGGGTCAAGGGAATTTGAAAAGTAGTTGTGGATGTTTGGAAGGTTAGTTTTGAATGTAATATATATAAAAATCCTTTCCAAGGCTCAAACAAGGTTGTTAGTTGTTGTGTTGAAGAATTCCTATCAATAAAACAATGTTTTTTTCTACAAATTTCTCTATTTTCTCTATTTTTTTCTTCTTCTGTATAGACCCGTACAAGTTTTAGATTCTTGAAATTCATTTTTCATGATGGTAGTATGATTTAGCTTTCATTTCCATCCATTTTGAGACTCTAAAACTCACTTTTGTGGAAGATCTCTTTAAATTTCTCTAGTAGCCCTGTTTTCACAATTTTAAAGGGTTGTAGGATCTCTAAAATGGAAAAATGACCCATTACACTATCTGTACCTATTTTTCTCATGGAATGGGTCAAATACTCTCTAAATTATGTGTTTCCATGTTTTGGTAGGCTGTGGAAGTGAGTTGTTAGTAATGGAGTGAAGCCCCAGGGCTGGTAAATGCATTTTTCCATGTGAAAATGGTAGGTCAATGAAGGGTTTTGAAGAATTATTATTGTAACTGTCCAAGTGAGTGTAGAATGAGTTTGTGCATGGTCAATTTAAGGTTTTAGATGCATTTTTTGGGTCTGATAAGCCCAGGTGAATATATTTTCAATAAACCCTTGTATTTAGCATGGAAATTGAGGGTTTCTTGGATCAGCATTGTAAAAGCCTTGAATTTGAGAAATGATTGTGAAATTGGGTGTTTTGCATCACAACTGATGAAATTTTTGTTGAGTTTGAGTGGCTATATAGTGTTTGGGAGGGACCTTCTTTGTAAATTGAGGCTAATTGGTGTCTTAAAAATAGGGGCAGTTGAAAGGTTTTCAAGTTTATCACAAAGAAACCTTGTGAAGTCTACTGGGATGTTGTTTTGGATTGGGTTATGAGTCTCAGAGGGTGCTAAGAAGTTCCTTGAATAGCCTTCTCTAAAAAAAATTGTGCACAGTTAGGGTTTGAGGCTACAAGCCTTTAGGGAGTGTTTTGGTGATAAGTTGAATTTGTATGAGCATCTTAATCTTGTTATATGCCTCTTATGACCATGTGGAAGATATCAATCTCTTGATGTAGTTAGGAACCACCCTTGCTTACATTGGAAAAATATTGGCATGTTCATTCCTTTTGATTGTGTATAATCCCATGCCATACTATCACCTATATCTAGCCCCATCCAAATAGTCATACTAAGTAGAACATGTCCTATTAAGAGAAAGTTCTTTGAAGTAAAATATATTGAATGCACAAGAAAAATTAGAGGGGGGGGTGAATCAGTTGTAACTTAAAACTTCAAAACCCTCATTAACATTCAAATCCACATTCATTCATTAAACCCTTAAATCTGTTATGATGAATTAGCATGAAAAAAGAAAAGAAAATAAAAACAACTTAACACCATACATAAGACAACACCAGATTTGCATGGAAAATCCAAGAAGGGAAACACCATGGTGATGATTAGCTCACAATATAGGTAATACCAATATCGAATATAATAGGGCTCACTTCCCAAAGAAGAAAGGCTCACTGCCAAAATATAAAATAAGATAGAGAAAGAATGTTACATAGAGAAAAGAATCTCAATGCAACAAGGAATCTACCACAATGACTTCAACACCTTCAAATTTTGACTAAATAATTATTTCCACCTTCTGCTCACTACATTCAATAAACTAACACATGAAATCTCGCACTGCACCACTCAATTTCACACTCTCACACACTGAACTTTGCATCATTTTCATCTCACACATCTATCTTAACATCTCTCAACAACTCAATTCATAGTTATACAATCTTCAACCTTGAAACATTATCCAAGGTTGGCTATGCATCTCAAATGTGTAAATTCAAATTAAGTCAGTTCCAAAATATTTTTATGGCAGATGGAAGTGAAAGCGAACCACATCAAACCTTAATTTGAACCTAAATTAACAACACAATTCAACCACATAGTTCATCAAATAGTATTTATCCATCCCATGTAGTGTAATCACAAAGTCAATTGTTACTCGTGTAAACACCACTAAAATTGTAAGTACACACTTCCTCAAACCCAAGGATGACCTATGAACCAAAAATTGTGCTTAAAAATGATCAATAAAATTCCACAAACACCCTCAAATCCAAAAAACTCCTATGCAACAACTTTCACTTGAAGAATGTACACACCCAATACACTTAGAAAACCATCTTCCAAAGAAAAACATCAAACCCTCTTGACTAAGGTAAAATACCAACACCATCAACACACCTTCAAAATCACAAGACTTGAAACACAACTATGGAGAAATGTGGAGCAAAGACATTTCTCCTAGATACCTCTACAATGCATAGTCGCACACTAGTGAACACAACTTCTATAAAACAATCTAGCATACTAAATCTTGAACATAATACCTTTGACAGTGATAAATATAAGAAACCCCCTCAAAAAATATATAAAAACCTGGCAAATCTTTCATTTTTTTAAGAAAAATTAATAATTTCTATTGGCGAATCTTTCCTTTTTTTCGAAAGAAATATTAATTTTATTGGTGATTTTTTTACATCGCTAAAATTTTGTAGAAATTTTTGGTGAATCTTGAAAAATAATAGGAAAATTCATTAATTATGAAGGTGAATCTATCCAATCTAAAAATCATTCTCATTGAAAAGTAGGGGCCCAAGGGTAGAAATTATCGATGGGTTGAAGGAGTAGACTGTAATATTTACTTTCCACCATTATTTTAAAATATAATATAATGGCTCTCATTGTATTTTGCAAGGTAAAATGTACCCATGATCTGTAATTCTCATGGGGCTCAAAATTTCTTTTAGATCATTGATCTAATGACCCTTGTTGTACTTTATAAGGTAAAATTTACCCACAATCTATAATGTTCATGAGGCCTAAAATTGTGGGGCCCATGAGCATTACAAATCATGGCTACATTTTACCTCATGGAATACAACAAGGGCCATTAGATTATATTATAAACCAATGGTGGAAACTAAAGATTATAAATATGGTCCTGAAGTAACTAATAATTATGATATACTATTCACAAATTAATATAGATTTCTACTATAATTTATAAAATTTAGGCGAATCTGATCTAATCATATATCGAATATTGTGGTGAATTTTTGAGTAATTTTTTTTAATAAAATAAATTATTTGGCGATTTAAATAAGACTATAATAAAATATTGTAAAAATGTGGCGATTTAGGCCATGTTATAGCTCAAACTATTAGCTAAATTTGGATTCCCAAGTTTCAAGTATTAGTCAATTAGCGAATATAAGCCACTAAAAAATCAGTGACCTTTGAACATCTCTCACCAACATATCTCAATCGCACAGGTAGATATTCAACCTAGAAGAAATGTAAAGCAAAACCATAACATAGCTTTATCACCTAGAACACCACTTCAACACATTGTTTCCTCTTTTTATCAGATTTTCTCAAAAGCACTTGGAAACCAAGCATCAAAGACACATCCTCATCATCTTCAGTACTTCCTCATCAATAGATAGAATCTTATCAAAGAAATAATAAAGGTTGAAACCAGTACTTTACTAATGACAACATAATGCAATCAATCAAAGCATCAATCATTCACACTCTTGCACCAATCTCATTCAACTATAGACATCAATGATAGCATAGGATTGTTGACATCAATGACAACACCAACTGGTCATATTTGTAACAATCTCCCCCTTTTTCATTGATGGCAACACAGGATGTGAAAAATTCTAAAAGACACAATAGCTCTACTCCATACCAATTTCTTTTTCTCTTTCTCCCCCTTTGTAGTTTGTCTTATTTACTTGTTTTTCTCTGCCTAAATGACTTTTTCCTTTTCCACATGACTTTATCTCTCCCTTATTACTTATTATTTTTCACATGTTTCTCTCTCCCCCTTTGACATCAATAGAAAAGGACATAATATTTTTATTATTTATTCTCTTCCTTTGACATGAAACAATCCTTCTTACTACTACTCTACAACATATTTCCTTTACTTAACTAAATATTCCCCTTAGGAGCACACACCAAACTGTACCAAATCATGTACCACTATACAATGACAAAACACTTCTTACTACAACTAGCAATGCTAATACTCACTCCTCCTAAGAGGTAGCCACCAACATTAGTCCAAAATGAATCTTGAAATCCACTAGACTGATGCATCTCCCTATGCATCTAGTTCAAAGAAGTACCAATAACCCCCAAATTCTCCTTGAGATACTCAAAAGTATCCTTAGGAAGAGCCTTTGTGAATATATTATCAATTTGGTCCTTTATAGGTACATATTCAAGTTTCACTTCATTCTCCACAACCTTCTCTCTCAGAAAGTGATATCTAATTGAAATATGTTTTTTTCTTTAATGAATCACTCGATTCTTTGAAATGTTTATTGCACTTGTATTGTCACAAAAGTGTTCGACGCAATTTTTGTTACACTAAAATATCGACCTATTAATGCTCGATACAACTTCCAGATTTATACAAGATCCACAAGAGGCAGTTAAGCCATGTCATGAACCCAAGCATTGTGTTGCATAGAATAAGGAGACCAATGACAAAATCTTACTACAATCCCCCTAGTGTAAGCGATGGGTTCAAACTTGTGACCTTGGCTCTAATACCAATTGTTGGAAGTAGTTGTCATTGCACCAAAATATTGACCTATTAATGCTCGATACAACTGCTAGATTTATACAAGATCCATGGTAGGCGGTTAAGCCATGTCACAAACCCGAGTGTTGCTCTACACAAAACAAGGAGACCAATGGAAAACTATTGCAACACAAAGATAGAAATAGGCTCATCATACACTATTTTGATATCCTTCAATGTTTTCCTCATCCACATCACTTGTGTGCAGCAAGATGTTGTTGCAATGTATTCAACCTTTGCATTAGATAAAGAAATTAAATATTATTTATTAATTAACCATGATACCAATCTACATCCAAGAAATAATGCACCACCACTTGTATTTTTCCACTATCAACATAACCAGCCCAATCTGCATTTGTGTAAGCACTCAAAGTGAAGTTAATATCCTTTGGATACCATAAGCCATGAACTAGAATGTCCTTTAAGTATTTGACTATCCTCTTTACTTCTTCAACATGTGACTCTCTAGGATCTTCTTGAAATCTAGCCACAAGACAAACTACATGCATGATATATGATCTAGTAGCAATTAGATATAGCAATTCACCAATCATTGATTTGTACTTACTTTGATCAACCTTAGAGGATTCATCATTCTTGCTCAATTTTCAACTAGTAACCATAGGAGTACATACCAGTTTCGATTCTTCCATTCCAAACTTCTTCAACATTTATTTGAAATACTTTTATTGTGAAATGAATATACCTTTCTTTGTTTTATTTTTTGATGAGGGCGCCAACCCAAGACACAAAAAATACAAACACAAATTAGAGAATCTTATTATATTCAGAATGATGAACTTCTTACATGTAGAGGATCTCAAATCCCCGCGTTTTGCATTACATGCAGATTACAGAAAGAAACTACAGAAATTCCCCTTTTCGCAGTATGCGATCTTCTTTTCCCAAAAACTACCCAAAATACAAATAGAAACTAGCCCCTAAATAGCCCATTTCATAGTTTGGAGCCAAAAATGACATTCAAATTATGCCCTAACTTTTGGAAGCCCTAACTTAAGATCTAACCGTCAGATTTTCAATCATAATACCTTTTCGGAAAGCTCTTGCGAAAATGAAGTGCCTAAAAGTGGGGCCTAAAGGCCAACCACTTTTGTTTTCCGCCAATTTTTGGGCCCATCTAGAGCCTCTAAGTACCTCAAAATTAGCTCCGAAGATTTTATAAGGCAAAAAGTAGAAATTGAAACTTGAATAACTTTTGAATCGGGAATGATATTGATCTGATTCTTTCACCAAAGTGCTTATCTTTCTGTCCTGAAGCTTCCCTTAAATTTTTGTCCTCTCATGCCTTCAAATTCATAACTGCTAAAAATAGCAGTTGAGCAAAAAAAGCAGAAAAATAGTTCTGAAAGTTGGAAACTCTTCTTTGACGAAAAGGGTATCTAGAAATGCAACATCTACAAAAAGCTAAATGAAAGTAAATATATTTGGGTGATGTAGGATTGCCCTTACACCAGTGGATGCTCCTGCATCATTTTTTTCCAGCCCAAGGAATAAATTCATCTCCCCAAACATAGACATCTCAAAATCTTTCTGCATCTCTTTTGCAAAATTCTTGCACATAAATTTGTTGCCTCCAAAAATTATGTCATCAACATACAAAACCATAACCAAGATTTAATCTTTTTCAACCTTAAAGTAAAGATTACTATTTGTGGTACCTTTATTGAATCCTTGTTGTATCAAGTACTTATCCAACCTTGCATACCAAGCTCTAGGAGCTTGCTTCAATCCATATAGTGCCTTATTTAATATGTAGACCATATTTGGTTTATCTGATAACTGAAATCCTTCATGTTGTTCCATATAAACTTCTTCCTCCAATTATCCATTCAAGAAAGAAAACTTCACATCCATCTGATAAAATTTAAAATATTATGTGATGCAAAAGCCAGAAAAATCCTAATAGCTTCCATTCTTGCCACCAGGGAAAATTTCTCTTCAAAATCTATTCCTTCAACTTGTGAATATCTCTTACACACAAGTCTTACCCTATTTCTTACCAGTTCTCCATTCTCATTTAGTTTGTTTTTGAAAACCTACTTAGATCCAATTATTTTCTTGTTTGAAAGTCTTGGGACAAGTTCCCAAGTCTAGTTTTTCTCAATCTATAGTAATTCTTCTTCGAGAGCTTTCATCCAATGTTTATATTTGTATGCCTCGATTTCTATTTTAGGTTCAACTTCAGAAAGTAAACATAGATTTACATCTTCTTCAACAACTTTCCTTCTTTTCAATACACCTTTTCTTTTGTCTCCAATGATTTTTTCTTCAAAATTATTTCTTTGTACATACCTAAGGGTTCTAGGGGTCTTTTTCAAAGCTTCATCCTCTTCAATCTACACTTCCTTTTCTTTATCTTTCTCTTTTTCTCTATAATCAGGCTCATCTAATTCATATCCATCTATCACCACTGAGTTCTGAATATCTTCATCAACCTTGACACTTGCACTCTCAACAATATTTCTTAAAGACTTCTTGTTCTTATAGGAGCACAAATATCTGCATGCACCAATTCCAGTAATATGATAGAAGATTGTTCTTTTCCTTTGAAACTTCTTCTTGTTTTCTTTCCAAATTGAGATTCATTTCAGACAACATTAATAGGCTTTGTAATTTTTGGCAGATCTCTCAATGCTTGAACTGAACTAATTTTTACCAAATTATCAAGATTAATGTGAGACATCCTCTTGTTCCATAACCAACTTTCATTAATCAGAGTCATAAAACAATGGCCATCAACACCCTTAAGCTAATAAATATTTCCATATGTTCTTCTTCCAACAACAATCATAGTTTCGAACCCTTTTCTAATTTCACATCCATCATCTTGAAACATAAGATTGTATCCTTTGCTACACATTTTTCCAACACTCAAGAGTTTATTCCTTAAATGTTTAACATAGTAAACATCTTTAGTATTATGCTTGCCATCAAAACTGATTGAACCTATTCCACATATCTTAGCACCTAAATCATCACAAAATATAACAAGTCCTCCATCATAATTTTCAAGTTTTACAAATTTACTCTTGTCTCCAGTCATATGATTAGAGTATCCACTATCAATGATCCAATAGTTCTTATCCTATCTAGCATGAAAATCAAATACCAAAGTACCATAAGTCTTATCCTTTCTCTTTAGAGCTAATTCCAACACACACCTTTTAGAGTTAGCAATAACAAATTCATCTTTTAAATCCATCAACAAGAATTCATCATTATCATCTCCATAATCAGATTCATCATTAGAAATACTTGCATTTTCTCTAACATAATAACGTTTCTTAATCATCTTTCTTTTGTTCTCTTTGTTCTTGTCATTCAAAAACTTTTTTTGGAAATCTTGAAGCATAGTGACCTTTCTTTCCACAACTAAAACATTTGAAAGGAAACTTACCTTTGTACTTACTAGTACCTCTTCTCATCATTCTCACCAAGTTAGCCTCCACATCATCAAGATCTTCCTGATTGGTTCTTCAATCTTCTCTATTTTTGCAGTCTTAAAATAAGTCTCAAATTTTGCACCATTGTAAGTACCAAATTCTCTCATTTCAAATAAAGTTAAAGATCCATACACTTGATCTCTAGAATACTGGTCTAAATTTTGAGATTCCTCAATAGCAGCAACTTTATGAATATAAGCTTTAGGAAGGGTTCTAAGAGTTTTCTTTACCACTTTTGGTTATTTGACTTTTCCTCCAAGACCTTTGATGGAGCTAACCACTTCATCTATAATCTGCATATAGCTTGTAATGTTTTAATCATTGAAGACATCCACAAGTTCTCAAATGTGGTCTTTAAATTATGTATCTTAGCTTGTTTTACCATATCATCTCCTTCATAAATACTTTCCAAATTTTGGAAAATTCCTTTAGAATTTTTCAAATCCATAAATTTTACTAATTCTGAATTTGTAAGACTAATCAAGAGAGCATACCTTTCTTTACTATTGTTTTAATGGGATTAAGTTCATCTTTAGTGACTAGACCATTTGTAGGCATAGTATATCCAATTTGAGCTGATCTCCAAGCATCATATTCTAGATTCTCTAGAAAGCCTTCCATCCTTGTTTTCCAAAAAACATAGTTTGTTGCATCAAATATAGGGATCTTCTTATGATCCATCCTAGATCTACCTTAAGTGGTTAAGCTTTCTTCCAAGGAACCTTGATTTGATACCAATTGTTGAATGCATAAGACAACTAAGAGGGGGGTGAGTCAGTTGTACCTTAAACTTCAAAAACCTCATTAATATTCAGATCCACATTCATTCATTAAACCCTTAAATCTGTTATGATGAATTAGCATGAAAATCAAATAATATAAAATTTAAACAACTTAACACCATACACAAGAGAACTCTAGGTTTATGTGGAAAACCCAAGAAGGGAAAAACCACAGTGAGGATTAGATCACAATATAGGTAATATCAATACTAAATATAATAGGGCTCACTGTTGAAGGGCTCACTATTGAAGGGCTCACTACCCAAAGAAGAAAGGCTCACTATAAAAATATAAAATAAGATAGAGAATGAATGTTACATAGAAAAGAATCGCAATGCAACAAGGAATCCACCATAATGACTTCAACACCTTCGCAGTCTGATTGAAGAATTGCAGCCACCTTTTTCTCACTATATCTAGTAAACTAACACATCAAAGATCACACTACACTTTGCATCATTCACATCTCACACATCTATCTTAACATCTCTCAACAATTCAACTCATACTTATACCATAATCAACCTTGAAACCTTCTCCAAGATTGGCTATGCAACTCAAACATGCAAATTCAAATAAAGTCAGTGCTAAAACACTTCCATGGAAGGTAGAATTGAAATTGGACCACATCAAACCTTAATTGGGACCCAAATCAACAACACCATTCAATCACATGCTTCCTCAAAAAATATTTATCCATCACATGTAGTGTAAACACCAAGTCGACTATTACCCATACAAACACCATTAAACTTTTAAGTACATGCTTTCTCAAACCAAAGGATAACTTGTGAACCACACACCATGCTTGAACATGATCTACAATATTCCACAAACACCCTAAAATCCAAAAAAATCCTTTGCAAAAAAATTTACCTAAAGAATGTACACACCCAAGACACTCAGACAACACTACCATACACTATAACTCAAAAAACCATATTTTGAAGCACAAAACCTCAAACCCTCTTGATTGAGATAAACTTCCAACACCATCAACACACCTTTAGAATCACAAGACCTGAAACACAACTTCAAAGAAATGCAAAGCAAAGACATTTCTCCCAAACACCTCTGCAATGCATAGTCACACATTGGTGAACACAAATTCTTCTGTACAATGATCCAACATACCAACTCTTCAATATAACACCTCTAAACATATGTCACCAGCATATCCAAATCACATAGGTAGACCTTCAACCTAGAAGAAATGCAGAGAAAATCCAAAACATAACTCTATCACCTAAAACACCATTGCAACACACTTTTTCCTCTTTTTATCATTTTTTCTCAAAATCACTTGGAAACCAAGCACTAGAGACACATCCTCATCATCTTCATTACTTCCTCATCCATAAGATATAATCTTATCAAAGAAACACTAGAGGTTGACACCTATACTTTACTAATAAAAACATAATGAAACCAATCAAAGCATCAACTACTCACACTCTTGCAAAAATCTCATTCAACTATAGACATCAATGATAATGACAATTACTCATACTTGCAAAAATACCTTATAATAGACCTATTTACACAATCCCCATCCTCCCCATCCATCACATGTCCATCCATCATGCTAGTCCATTCATCCATTCATAGTGTCCCATATATTGCTAGACACTAGGAGTAGGTGCCTACATCATGCTTTTGAATAAATCCTTATATATTTCTTATGGCTCACTTAGTTATTTTTACACCTTCTGAAAATTCAAAATCATTCAAATATATCAAAATCCAAAAGACATCCAGATATCAAAATAATTAAAAAAAAAATTCTTAAAATTTAAAAATTCCAAAATTCCAAAATAGTCAAGACTAGCCTTAAATACATCCATCAAAAGTTTAAAAAATTCAAAAATTCCCCAAAACTCACCAAAAACATTTTTCATAACTTGTCTTTCCATAATAAAATCACAATCCATAATAAACCTATCAGATCACACTTATCTTGATGAAGTAAGTAGAAGTAAATACAACAATCATCAAAACCTAGAATATTAATAAAAAATTGCAAGCATCGATCATTGGAAAAATAAACTAAATGTACCTCCATGTCAATTGTCTAAATCATCATCTAAATTAACATCCAAAAATTAAATTAACAAATATATCGTTCCTATAATAGGAACCATCTCAGAGAACAACAACAATCTCTCTGGAAAGAGATATGATGGCTTTGATATGTTTTTTCAGTCAATCTTTTCTTTTGATTTATCTTTTATCTCTTTCCATCATTTTCTTGAAGCCACCTCGATCTTCAATATCTTAGTATCTAGAGTATGGAATGGGAAATATTCATCGGTTTCATCAACTGTGTATGTGGAATGTTCTTGTAATACTACCATGGAAAATTATTGCCTTGCATGTGTAGAGGTAGTTTTAGACAATACAAATGACTATTACATATCAAAATCTTTATACCTTCTATAAATAGGCCTCACTTGCATTGAGCTCCATTCTCTCACATGATCAAATAATGTTTTCCATATGCCAAGTATGAACAAGGATACTCCTATTTTTTTATAGAGTCAAAGTCCATGCAATAGATACAATGCCACTATGGTTCTTCATATCTTCGTGTGTCATGTCTACTTTTTATATCAAAATAAGGATTTCTCTTGACATTTTTTTGGAATAACCAAAGCACAAGAAAAATAATTCTTCTCATCTTAGTTTCCAATTAAATCCAAAATCATCTCACTAACTATAACTTTCATCAATATTTAATCAACATCATTCATTTATCCATATATTCATACTAGCTCATTTCTTCCAAAATAATTTATTCTGTCATTTTTTCTTTCATACTAATTCATCTTTAGCCCAAAATTTCTAAAATTTGCAGCTCCTTGTTTCAAAAGTGACTTGACAAAGTTTTTTCTAGTCATATGCAAGCTAAAAAATCAAAAGTGTCACATTACTAAATCAAATGTGAGCCTCTTTTAAAAGCATTGTGACAACCAAATCATATGTGAGCCTAAAATCAAAAGTGACTTGATATATTCAAATGTGTCTTGACACATTCAAATGCATCGTGTTGGATATCAAAAGTATAGTTTCTTGTTCCAACGGTGTCATTCCTAATTCAACACATTTTGTATACTCCATTGATCTAACATTTATTGCACTCAAATTAATAATAAAACACCTAAAGCCTAAGTTTGATTTTCATACCCATCTTCGCTGAACATATCCCATTTATCTAATATTTACTTTTGTTGACCTCTCGAGGGGGCAACCTACCATCCAACCATCATCCTTTGTTCATTGGGGCACATTCGGGTATCATTATTACCAAATTATTCCAAATCAACAACATGTCTTTGAAACAATACAACAGGGTACATTGTCTCAAAGACGGGAAAACGTAGACATCTAAAAATGTCTAACACATTCTTCTAATTCATCATTTATCGTCATCATCACACATCACACATTCTTCTAACTTGTCATTTCTAGTCATTATCACTCATCACTCCTTTCGTCACTATTAAATAAATAATTTCCAATTAATTGATTAAACTAATACATTTCCCACTTTAACTAAATATTTATTAATTATTTCATCATTTTCATCCATCACCTTTAATTAAATATTTTTTTATTATTTAATTAATTAGATCATTTTCCCTCATCCACTTTAATTATTCCTCTATCCACATAATTAAATAATTCTTAATTATTTAATTAAATCTCCAATTATCCTCTTATCCACACAATTGAATAATTTTTAATTATTTAATTAAAGATCATGCATTCTTTCTTATCAACATAATTAAATAATTTCTTAATTATTTAATTAGCTAATTATTCGTTCAAGATTAAAAAAATTATTTAATTGTGCATTCCTCAAAAAATAAATAAAATATTTATTTAATTTATTTCCTAATAAAAGCGTGTCCTAGATGTATTCTTCAAAAAACCTAAATTTAAAAACTAAACTAAATTTAGGAATATTTTGTAAGAATAGTGAGTGAACTTCACTTCACTTTATTTCATCTCTCCTTGCAAGCCCATGCACAAACTCTTGATCTCTCATCCATCCTCATTAGTTGATGTAATCTCACATCTCACACCATTGATCTCACATCCTAAAAATCTATAAATCAAACATCTTTTGATCATTCAATCTCCATCTCAAATTCACAACTAGACTCCTCAATTCAACAACTACACTATACTCAATTCATCTTTCTTTTACAAAACAAGGTTATACTAAGTTTATGAGAAATCCACATATCATACGAAACAACATTGTTCTTATACTTTTAACAATGGAGTAAGGCTATGCATTTTCGGGTGAGGTAAAGTAGGTTAGATTAGCTTGATTTGATTTATGTTCTCTTTGATTACTTTCATTTGATTAGTGCACATGCTTTATTGGTAATAGGTATAATTCACTTAGTAGATTTGTGATTATTGATTTAATCTTCATTGTCTATTGAATCCTTTGATTGTTTGACATATTGTTTTTCATACATACATACATACATACATACATACACACATACAAACACACACACATATAAATAGATTTATACGTTCATACGTACATACATACTTATATACACACACACATGCATACATATGTGTGTGTATGTGTGTGTGTATAATAGATTTAGTCAACTATAAATTCAGTTTTCCAACTTTTAACTGGTATAGTTTTAGAGCATGTCGTAAACATTTAAGAATGATAATCATTAATAGTTGTTGATTCACTTCATACATTCCTTATTTGGAAAAGAACCCACAAAAGAACATAAACTTGAAGTTACATAATATAGAGTAGATTGTAACACATGTGACAACACAACAATTAAATACAAACTATTTCAATCAGTTAATGAGATTTGAAATTAATTTGCATGGATGAGGAAATTTGTTTTAGATAATGGAACAATAAGATAAATTGTCTATCATTCTAGGAAACTCAACTTTATTTAATATGTATGTTTGTATGTATGTATGACTTAAAATTTGAAACAAGATAAAATATGGGTAACAATATTTATTTGACTAAAATAAAAAATAAATTGAAATAAAGGGATGAAAAAATAAGCCAAACTTAACTACATCTCTCATATATATTAGGGGAGAGGAGCCCATACTGGAGCAAGATACCTTTGGGTGTCCACATGGAGCAACAGTTACATAAATTATGCCCATATTTAATTTATATTAAGTGGATGCAAACTGCCACATCTATGTCTCTCTCCTAATCTAAGTCTTATGGGTCATCCCACAATAATGGGTTACACTTTTTGGCCAAACTTGACATTGAAATCAACATTTTGAAAAAAATATTCACTTTTCGACACCTATAGTAGTTATAATATTAAGAATTTGAAGATGATGCAAACT
Source organism: Sequoiadendron giganteum (assembly GCA_007115665.2). Classification (NCBI taxonomy): domain Eukaryota; kingdom Viridiplantae; phylum Streptophyta; class Pinopsida; order Cupressales; family Cupressaceae; genus Sequoiadendron; species Sequoiadendron giganteum. Next base: position 464,514,597 of record CM021105.1, on the reverse strand, counting down.
AGTGATTTGTGAGATTTTTTCTATAGATTTTTAAATGTATTTTTTCTTAAAATTGAAATTAAATTATAATTTTTTTGTGTCTCCTTTGATAACTAGTTTTTAATAGTAAACAACATTTTTTAAAAGTGATGCATACTATGTTTTGCATAATTTTTTTCTATAAAGGATAAAATTCTGAATCTTTTGAATTTAGGTTGGTAACACCAATATCTAGTTCTTGCATTTCATTTCATAATGTTTTGTTGAATTATTTTTAATTAAGTTTTGAAGTCAAACCAATTACAATTTATACATAGGTGCACTAAGTCCTGCATAATTTTTTTTATATGTATTGAATTTCAATTTTTTTTGTTGGAACAAGCACATCAATACCTGGTGCATAGATATATTTTTTTTTAAATCCACTAATTTACTATATTTCCATGTGTAGAATAAATAATTTGATGTTTTTTGAAAAACCTATGTTCAATAAAACTAAAAAAATTTAAAAAATAAAAAATATATTATTAAATTTATAGTTTTTGGAAAGCTTCTTTCAAGGACTATGGTCCTAAAACTTGTTTTATCAATTCGAGTCAGTTTGCACCTCCAAATCAGGCTGTAAAATTCAAAAAAATGAATTAATTTTGAAGTGGAAGGGGCAAGGTTAAAAAAGGGGTCTTCATTCGAAGACTCATTTGAATGAAGACCCTCAATATGGAATTTACAAAGCAAAAGACAATTAATTTGGTAAAAGAATATCATTAAACACCTTTGAATGAAGGTTTAGGCTTTGTTTGAAGGGTTATGTTTGAGCGAAGGGGCATATGTTCAAGAAAAGAATTTTCATTTGAGGGTATTAGTTTTTTCAAAGGCATTTCTAATTTTTTTTCAACTGGCCTCCAAATTTTGTTCGTTAAAAAAATTATAACCCATGATTGTGGGTTCACCCTTATTGTAAATTAATAAGCCTTGTAGATGATGTAAATGATGTTGCCAATGTTGTGTAGATTCCTATCTATTGTATATGATATTAATTTTATACAATATTGCTATGTAAATGCCTATTTAATCTATACCATGTAAATGTTATTTTATAATTGCCTATTTGTTCTACACATTGACTTGTAGGAGTAGATATGAGGTTTCAAGTTGTCTTATATATGTATGTGAATGCATATCTATTGTATATGATGTAATTGTTATAACTAGTGTGTTGTAAGTGCATGACCTATTTGGTTTTCAATTATATTGTTTATGTATGTCAATTCCTATATGTTTTATATGATTTAAATGTTCTACCCACTTTATTGTAAGTGCATATATGGGGTTTTATATTGTAGCGTAAAGGTTATTTGTAGTGTAATATATTTTCATATATATTCTATTACTCTTGGTCATCCACATTAATTGTTTGTCCCTTCCCGTTTAATCATATTAACACAAATCACTTACCACATGCTCAGTTGCTATCAATAGACTTGAAGGTTTTAGGCTTAAGAATTATGAAATCAAAACATATAACAATTTACATTCATCTTATATGAGTTGACCATACCAAACAATAAGACTAAAATTGAATACTTTAGCCAAATAAGGAATAATCTAAATCAATGAATGAGTCTAATTAACTTCATTTATATTGTATAAGAATTTAAAGTACACTACTAAAAACATCTACATCATATAGGACATTTGACGTAAAATAGCATTCAGCCAAACCAATGAACATATCCACGTAACAACATTCACATCATATAGGCATGTGGGCAACATTTGTTGGAGTGAAGAGACACTAAGAGGGGGTGGGTGAATCAGTGTTATTAACCTTTTTATCAAATTTAACTGAAACATAAATAAACCAAATGTATGTTCTCATTTATCAATGATAAACTCATTCATGTATTGAATGCAATCACATAAACTAAAATGAGAAAAGTGAAACATAGTATTTTAAAGCATTAAAGCACTGAATCAAATGAACCACAGATACTCAAATAGACACAAGATATTCCAAGTGGAAAACCCTCCTGGGGTAGAAAAACCACTCCTTAACCTGCTACCTTTTTCAGGCTTTCATTTCAATAATCATTTTTGACAATGCCTCATAGGCTGATTTATGAGCACCAACCCCTCTTTTTAGAGACACCGATCTCAAGGAGTACCAACCCCTTTTCTTTTTTTCAATAGAACATACAATGATACAGAGGATATCTATGTTTCCCTGATTTCTGTCAAGTGCCTCTTGACAGACAATGTGTAGAATTCTCAAATGTCAAGAATGACACTTTAGAGTTCCACCCATTATCAAGCCTTAAGACAGCTTGAGGAAAATCTCATTAAGTTTTCAATTACAATTTCAATACAACTTCTTATCAATATATTTTTAGTGATGTGTTCTCACTTTGTTTTACACACACTGTTTCATACATTTTCCATGATACTATTCAAAATAGTTAACTCACTATTTTTCCATCTTTTTAGCAAAAAGTAATTAACCCTATATCTCATACAATTTATTTTTCTTGTACTACGCTGCACTATCTCTTCTTTTTTTCAGTTATATTCAAGCCCTAATCTCTTTGTTTTCATCTTTTTATTGAATAATGATGGAGATGTTTTCACGAAAGTGTTTACCAGATCTACAGAGAAGCTGAGCAGTCTGAGTTTCTTCCTCATTACGAGCTCTTACCCAATGACAAGAGCTAGTTAGAAGAAGTGACCATTGTAATGGTCTTACTACAATCCCCATACACTATCCAAGGTTAGTAAAGCAGCAACATACATAGTGAAATGACTAAGAGCATGATTCCATGGTGGGGGCCAGAATAGGGTTCCAAACCCTTCAAACAAGAGAAGCTAAAGATTGACCTAAAACTTCCAAAGAATAATCACCCCGAATCATTTACAAAGATTGATAATCGTTTGGAGTCTGAAAGGACTGTCATAGTAAATCAAGCACTCATAATGAATTTTGAAGTATGTGGCCTTACCAAACCACTGCATGCCAACAAGCATTATTGATTTTGTCTATTATTGACAATGTGAAATCATCGGCCAAATTATGCTTTGAATAAATTGATATGACCACCTTCCATATCAAATTCCAATTTCCTAAGGCATGTTTGATTCCAAATGATCAAAACTAAATCACATCCAATGTGACATAAAACATTAATCAATACCTTTATACCTACTATCGGCTTTTAAGCCTTATGATTTAGCCATCATTAGACCTGAATGCAATATAATATGCACTCCCATAGTGTGCCAAACATAATTTCCAATGCCAAAAGATATCAAATAATATCAAAGCCGATTACCACCTCATTAATATCCAATGCCATATAATGTCCAATGTCAAATACTTTCCAAAGCCTTGTGAAGTGTAATAAAGGCTAAAAACATGCTAATTTCACAATGCCATTCCACATACCATAAACCATTATCAGTTGATTAAGGAAACCCAATAGGGTTTTCTTAAAACTAAAAAACAAACTACATCTCATAAACCCAAGCATCAAGAACCAGAGATCATTACCTGAAAGAGGATGGAGTAAGATGACTCTGAATATGATAAAAAACCATTAACAATTTCATGATGCTAGAAACTGATCAAGCCACAACATATCAACCTGTAGAACACTAAACATGCCAAATTCATATAATTAAGTGAATCACTAAAGCACTAATTGTTAAACCAAAAACATGTCACCTGATCAATGGAACATAAACTTGTAACCAAGATTCCTTAACTGAGATCTGTGCATGGATTCAAGAGATCAGTGCCACCAATGATAGTATCAAAAGTGAAGTAAACATGCAAAACATAAACAAAGTAGATCAACTAAGTAAACAACCACCAAGATGCTAGAGTATAACACTTATTGTCATGAAGGACAAAATAGCACAAGAGAGATTCAACAACATTGCCAACAATATTAACATAATATAGGACATTAAATCGTACCAAGGTTTGAGGTGGAAGTGTTTAAGAGACTTGGATTTGTAGACATCTTTTATGTCCAACTAAGTTTTAGTGTAATTTTTAAACTAATTTATGAATATCCACAACATAGTTTAACACTAAAAAGTATTTTGCGGAAATAAAGCCTCCATAATGCATTACTAAAAACAAAGAAGAGTTGAGCATGTATAAGTTTGTATTGCAATGAACACTCTAGAAGATGTGTGTAGGAAAGGGGTGAAAGTGAGTGAGATGTATAAGGTTTTGGAGCATTGAATGATAAAATAAATTAGAATTGTGTGCTAGGAAAGTTGATTAAATGAGAAGTGAAATGTACTTACTATTATTGGATGGAAGGGAATGAGAAGGCAGTGTGTGATAAATGTGAGGGAGTGGATGTTGTGGGTGGTGAACTATTTGGTTGTCACATGACATTAGGATTTAGTAATAGTTCTTTTCCACACAAATTTTGTGGGTGGATGTGACCCAAGATTTTTCAACCATCCAAATAGGTAATTATTAAGCATACTGAATCAATTTTATTTGTACATGTGATAGATTACATTGAAATAGGATAAAATAAAATTGAAAGGTAGTCAAAAATTGAACATAATTACAAGAAAAAATCATGTCATTACTATTATCATATGGAATTGTGCCTTGTTGAACAAGGAATTCAACATTCTAGTGAAACAATGGAACTAACGTCAAGGTGCAAGATCTTAAAAATGAGGTTAGATCTCCAAAGAAGGAAACTTCCTTTTAAAAATAGGTGCAGCGAAGGATGGTCCAACCCAACACCATAAAGCTCTACACTAACCCTAAACTATGAATTTTAGGAGAACAAGGGGGAAGGAGAAATGCTAGAAATAAGGGAAAAGGGTGATGCACCAAGTTTTAGAGTGTTTCTCCCTGCTTTTTCCACATAGGGCATCAACAAAATTACTTGAGAAAATCACATAGTTCTCTAATTTATCATATTTATAGGGGAAACATGAAGGCTAAGAGTTTGAAAGATCAAAAGAGGTGTAGGTTACCCATAATCAAAACTTTTACAATAAGCTAGCACAATAATGTACCCTACAGAAATGATAAAAACAATGCATGTATAGAGGTATCAGACAATACAATGGATACAAGCATCGAGAAGGGGAAAAATGAATGATTTTATTAACACAAAAGCATGGAAGCCAATTTTAAATTCACATAATGCTAGAGTAGCATAAGCCTATTAGAGAAAACAAGGGAAGAACACTTGAAAAATATACAGGTGTTGCCTTTATATTTTAGGCATAACTTAGTTGACTCCAACAAAACCCTAACCCTACTAGGGTTAAGAAAATAGAAATCCATTTAGATTAGGGTTGAGGTGATGAAATCATGGAAAACATCCTAAAGGACGAGCCTTGGACATGAAAATACCTACACGCCATACCTCTACAGTAATTTTTTTCCAAAAATCCCTACAAAACACCACCATGAAATCAATGATCTAGTTATGGGGAAAGAAAAGGACAACAATCAACAATAAATGAGTATGGGTTCCCATGAGATCAACCATAACCATCAATAAGTGAAATAAAATCTATTCTTGGGCCTCCAAAATCAAGTAGGTGAGAAATTTTCTTAGGCATTAATGGCATCATCCTAAAAAAACATGTCAAATCACAAAAATTAAGCACATTAGGATAGAATGAAACCTCTATTCAATCATGAAATAAAAGGTTTAGACCCCCAAAAAGTGTCTCTATTGGAGGTCAGACATCAGACCTAGCTCATACTACTTGTTCAATATTGGAAGAAAGGAAAGCTAAACCACAAAGTCTGAATGTCTCCCCTTGTTGGACATCAAGGTTTGAGGGTCAACCTGTAGGGCTACCTCATACTGAGGAATGGTAAGAGATAAGGTGAAATCCTAGCCTTTGAAACCCAAATATTATGACACTTAGCTAGATTTTGATGAAAGGAGTTGGGGAGCAAGGAGGGAGGCGAGAGGCTAAATGCATGATCATCAAAAGTAAAAACAAGCTTTTGGAGATCGAGGATTGGGGGTCAAGGGGAAGAGATACCTCTTACCGAGTAAGAGGTAAGGATAAAGATAGAAGCTCAACCTATGAAGTATGAAATGAAATTCTTAGATAAATCTTCAAAGGACTTAATCGAGCTTCAGGGGTTGGGCAAGAGGCTTACGACCTACAAAGAAGAAGCGATAAGGCTTAAAGGGGATGGCTAATGGTCAACACCTGAAGCATTTAGGAGGAAAATTAGAAGGAGGGGGGAAGATACAATCTCACAACTCTAAAATCTTAGACTTAGCCAATTTTAGGGCCCTTCAAGGGAGACTCATGCAATATGACCCATATGGTATCTCTCAGATTAGTTTTCAATGATGGTTCATAAGGATGGTGTGAAATGGCAACATTCTTGGTGAATTTATGAGTTGATTTCTTGCTAATCATGGAATCCAGGGGCCTTATTAATCTATTGGGCACAAATCCATGGGGAAAATATTGCAGCAATTGGGCTCACTTGGGTGAAAACATTGCAACAATTGATCTCACTTGGGGGAAAACAAAGCATGTGCTAAACTCACTTGGAGGAAAGTAGGAAACTGGAAACATACATTCCCTTAAGGAGAATGTAGGGTGTGCAGAAACACTTATTGGAAATAAACAACCTAATCTAATGGGTGATCCCACAATATTGGTTTATACTTTTAGGCTAAACTTGACATTGAACTGAATTTTTTTAACTAAATATTCACTTTCGAGCACCTATAGATGCTAAACCATGAGGAACTTGAAGATGATGCAAAATAGTGATTTGTGACACTTTGTCTATAGATTCTAAATATATATTTAAAAAAAAAATGGAATCATATTTCATTTCTTTTTCCATATCCTTCGAAAACTATTTTTTAAAGTAAACACAATTTTTAAAGAGTGATGTTCACCGTAAACAATATAACTTTATTCTAGGAAGGATAAAATTCTATTTTTTAAAAATTTAGATTTGTAATTGTGATATCTAGCACATCCGTTTGGTTTTATAGTGTTTTATTGAAATTTTTTTCTTAATTAAGTTTTGAAGTTAAAACAATTATAATTTAGACATTGGCAAACCATATGCAACATAACCTTTTTTGTATGTATCAAAATTCAATTTTTTTCTTTGCTAGATCAAGGACATCAATACCTAGAATGAACATATTTTTCAGATTTTATTTGGTAATCTACTATTTTTCCATATATGTAAAACAAAGAGCTTGATTTTTAGTGAAAAACCTACATTCACAAGAAATAAAAAATAAATATAATAATAAAATTAAATATATTTTAAATTATACTTTTTGGGAAGCTTATAATAAGGAATACATATTTACAAAAAATAAATTTTAAATGAATTCATTTGATCCCCCAAAAGGTAAATCAAAAGTGTTTTTTTATCAGCATGTTGATAAGTGTAAAGGAGACTTCATTATAGGTATGGTTTAAAACTAGTAGGGTTCTATCAAAGTGGGTTTGATCTAAGGTGGTTTGCTCAAATCCTCTTCAATTGAAATCCTTTAAATAGAACTTTTCAAGGATTAAAAAAGTATATTTTCTAAAAATATGTGATTTTAGCAAAAATTGAGATGTCCCAAAAAGTGTAAACCACTATTAACTAGGATCAGTACTTCTTCTTCATCCATTTTAGATAGCTCTAGAACACATTATGTTGTTTCCACTCAAAAATGATATAAGTTCCACTCCACATGGCATCAAATTTGTTGTGCCTTCTAGGTATATTCTTAAGTTCATCACATTTGAAGACTAAATCTCCCTCCCTGAAGACTCTAGGGTTTTCCATTTTGTCAAAGGATCTCTTTACCTGACTTTGATGCCCATCCATTGTGTTCATTAATTTATCTCTAGTTTCTTCTAACTCCATTAATTGTGTGTGCCTAATTATTATTGGCTCCTCTCTTCTTGGCATTTCTAATTGATAAAACAACTTGAGAGCTGACAATTCAACTAATAAGGGTAACATTTCTTCTTTTCCATACACCTACATGTATGGGGAGTTTCCAATGGATCTCTTGGGACTGATTTTATCCACCCACATAGCAGATTTTAGCTTGGTATACAAAGTCCTTTAATTATCTTTTATTGTCCTCTTGATGATCCTTATCACATTCTTGTTTGTTGACTCAACAAAACCATTCACTTGAGGGTAATATTTTGATGAGGTACTCAAATAGATTTCATTCTTGACAACCCATTCACTCAATCTTGTACCCACAAAAGCTAAAGCATTATCAAAAATGATTGAATCATGCACTCCAAACCTTGTCCAAATTGTCATAGAAGACTAGGATAACAGTCTCATTAGCATCCTTCAATTCTCCAGCTTTAGTCCAAGTAGTGAAATAATCATTGGTAGTAAGGACCCATTTATGACCTACACTAAAAGGTGGGTTAATGGCTCCAATATAATCAATACCTCATTTGATGAAGGGTTGCTCAACTTGGATAGATTGTAAAGGAAGACCTACTAATCTTTCCTTTCCTAAGAAAAAGGAACATTTATTACACTTCCTTACCCATTTCATGTGTGTTCTAGGTGCAAAATGTCCATCGACTGCCCCATCATGGAACTCCTTAAGCACTTTGTCAATTTTATCAATATAAGTGCATCTGTAAAACACACCAATGACATCCTTCTTGAAAAGTATACCATTTAGGAGGGCATATGGGATGGGCTGCAACCTAAAGTACCTTCTCTTAACCCTATCCATTCCTTGTGGGAACTCACCTATTTGGACAAAATGAACCATATCATGTACCTAGATTTGGGGAGAAATATGTGCAACTATTTGAGGTTACTCTTGGATGGCTAGGATAGCCTCTACAACCTCTTTCTCATTGTTTCCCATGTCACTAACTAGCTATTTGCATAAACCTTTGCCTCATACAAGATTTTTTATTTTGATTTCCACATCACACTCCATTACTTTGGTTACCCACCCAACCCTTTTGTTGCTCAAATCTTTATTCAACAAGAACTCTTTAATTCTTGGGTGAGAAACCATTAATTAAATCTTGTTATTGGAAACCAAATGACAAAAAAAATTGAGGCTCCTAATTACAACAAGTACGTGCTTCTCAAAAAATTAGTATCTTTGCTCATAACCTTCTAGTCCTTGACTAAAGAATTCTATTAGCTACTCCAAATTTCCTTCATTTGTTGCAAGTAGCATTTATGAGATGATGCTTCCATAAGCATAGAGAATGAAATCCTTGGAAACGTTAGGATTTACCAATGTAGCTGTTGCTACTATGGCTTATTTTATGGCCTCAAAACTTTATTTTCCTTCCCTTGACTAGCCATTAAATCTCCATGAGTCCCCATTTCTATGAGGCATATGTTTCCCCTACCTTGTCAACCCCTTCTCTCTACCCAGTCAATTAAGAAGGCATCAAATAATTCAATGGTGTTCTAGACTACAACCTTGTACTATTTTAATCTTTTTTTCTTTGAGACAAATTTAGCTCTTAGTTGAGACACTACTAAATCAAAATCCCCTAACACTCTAGGTTTCTTAATTTGATGTTTGACTTACAACTTTAGTCCTAACAACAGTGCTTCATATTCTATAACATTATTCATACAAGAAAATATAAGAGAAAATTAAAACTTGTAGGACTTACTGCTTGGTGATATTAGAATCACCCTGCATCAGATCCTTCCTTGGAACAAGGTCCATCAAAATACATTATCCATACATCATTTCTTTGAGCTTTTTTATGCACTTCCTTTTCAATTGGTGCAATTTTCTTCTCATCACACTGTGACTCTTTAACTCTAAAATTTTCCATATCCACATATACAAAGTGTACATTCTCCTCAGGTACTAATTCCTCAATCAAGTTTGTAGATCTCTTTTCCTTGATGAGTTTTACTTCTTTTCCTTTTGTTTCACAAAAAACTGCTAAGCCTTCGTAGTTTTTATTCTTATCTTTCTGGTAGTGCCTTACCTTTTAAATTTCTCACGACCTTTGGTGTGTTCCACATGGCTTCTTCGTGAAGTTTTCTTCTTTTCATATTGCTTCACCTTTTGTCAATCTCTGTCTATGTGCCACATGGCTTTCTCTGGTTTTTTTCCAAACTAGCCTCGTCTTGTACCTTCTTTTGCTCGGCGTGCTTCATGTGGCTCCCTCTCGGAGCTTTTTGTTGGGCATCCCTTCATATTTTTTTTGGGCCTTGTCTGCGTGACACGTAGCGGTTGTTGTTGCATCGGTTACCTTACAATCGCGGCTGCGCCTTTTGTACTCACTTGCTGCCATGTTTTCTTCTGTGGTGCCACATGTTCTTTTCTGCTACTATGTGGTTTTTCGTTCCATATAGTGGCTTCATTGGCATGCTCCTGGGTGATTGATGTTTTTTGTGGCGGCTCGAGGTGATCTAGGGCATCGATCCTTGCTCGTAGATTTCTTTCTCTTGGTGTGTTTCAGGCAGTGGACCGGCCTATAAATACGGCCATGTTTCTCTTTATTAGGTTGTTGATTAAGTTGCGAAAAACTCCCGAGCACTGGGAAGAAGCCTTTGTAATAATTTAATGTAATTTGAAGACTCTAGACTATGCTAAATCAATTCGGCCTTTCTATTTTTCATGCATTTAGTAAGATTGTTGGTCTATGTTGTTATCTTCTTTTATTGTATGAATGCCTATTCTTTAGCTTTTGTAATCTTTCATAGCTCAATGAATACAGATCATGTTTCCTCGACTCGTCTGTGTTAGCTAAGGTTATGCTAGGTTATGCTATGCAAATTAGAAGGTATTTGTTACGTTTTAAGTGGTCCTGAGAAAAATTATTTGATGAACAACATTTTGGTGGTTCGGGCCTTTGTATTCTACACTGTGCTCTAGTGAATTTGTCTATGATTTTGGCGCATCACCTGTAGTGTAGATTTTATATTTTTCTATCTTTCTAACCTTTTACTTCCCCACTAAACGAAGATTTGGCTTCGATAAAACCCCGGAGGTCACTTAGCTAGCGCACTATGTCCCCCAATAGCTAAGTTTCCCATGAAACTGTTGCTACATGCAAAATTCTGCGTCAACACCTTTGATAGGAATACTATCAGAATACATATCCAATTGCATAGTTCCTCCCATAACTATAGTCCATCTCCTTGATAAGAGAAATCCATATGTGGGAGGTATTTCAACCACAATAAAACTCATCATAAATTCCTCATCAATATATGTTTTTAGTTTAAAGTGTAGTTCCTTTACAATTCCTATCATAGGAACCCCTCTTGAATCCATGACAAAACACTTTCCAAATGATCAGCTAAAATGCAATCCAAGCTCCTAGATTATTTCCAATGGCATAATGTTTGTAGATTCTCTAGAATCAATCTTGCAATTCTTCACTAATTTATCATCTATCATAAGAGTCACATAGAATGGTTCCAATTGATTAGGACAAGCCATTAGTGTGGCACTCAAAAATACTTGAGGAATATCATTATTAACTCGCTCAATTTCTTCTTCATTTAATTTTTCTTTACCATTTTCAAGTGGGTAATTACTTTCTTCTCAATAGAGGCCATAACTACACCATTAATGAGGGAAACTACCTTCTCTTTATGTTCCTCAATTCTCATCATTTCTAAAAGAGGGACTAACACTTTAACCTATGACAACAACTAAATCGTATCTACTAAATTATACTTTGGAATATCATTGAATGACACAACTTGTTCATTTGAAAAGTTCTTATTATCACCGAATTCATTCTTTTGACAAGATTCATCTTTCTTCTTTTCCTGCTCATCCTTCACCTTCTGAAATTCGGCTTTAATCAAAGGAGAAACCACTTGATCATCAATTTTCCTAGTTTCATGGCCTTCTCCTAGCACATTTTTTTCTTTAATTTTAGGCTCACCATTCTTCTTATGTGTCTCACATTCATTTTTATCTTTGCATTGTTCTTTGATAAATATGTTTTCTACCTTCCCTTGATCATTTTTTACTATTATATTTCTCAAATTATAATTTCTCTTGAATTGGGCAACTATAGTAGTTTTTAATGCTATGATTTACTCTTCTAAAGGTCTTCTCAATCTAACATCACAATGAATAGTCTCAACATTATTGATATCTTGATCTTCCTCATCTTCATCTTCAAAGAAGATTTATTGATGATAAGCACTAGATTTGTATCTTTGATCATTCACATCAGCTTCATGAGATTTTTCATCAAAGGAATAATCTTCATTAGTAAAGGAAAACCTAATTTTTAGCATGTTTATTTCATTGTCTTCCTCATGAGGCATGTTGCATGCATCACAAGGATTTTTCTCTTCTTCTAAGGATTGTGCAACTAAGCATTGATGTGTTAAATGATGTAATTGACACACAACACACCAAGGAGTGTCATTAGTAAAATTTGCAATATTTTTCTTCAATGGATTAGGAGCGTCCTTGTTATACACATTTTTCTAATTTTGGTGAAATCATTTTCCATTATGCCAAGTTCTATTATAAGGTTGATCAGAAAACTTTGGCATTCTCTCATGCCTCTGATAATTTTGTTTATCATTAGACAACCCCTTTTCATTTTTAGCCACTTTATAGCTCAAGTCTTTAAGTGCACGCATGACCTTATCCAATTTATCCTCAAAAGATGAAGCTTTATTTTGATGTCCTTTTGAATTATGTAGAGTCTTGATATCATATCTTTTTCTAAATTTACCAAATGCTTTCCTATTGTTTTCAATATGTAGTGCAATCTTGAAATCATTCCTCAAAGTGTGAGGATCTTTATCCCTCATTTGGTATCCCATTTTGGAATTATATACATTGTAGGAAAGGACTAAAAACATTGTCTCACTTGGTCTCATATCATGTGGGATTTTATTCATAACTTTAACAAACCTTGTATTAAAATGTGAGACCAATTCATTATGTCCCTTTGAAATGGTAGTGAACTCATTTATTATGAATCTAGGGTAAGTATTATCACCATACTATTCTCTGAATACCATTTTAAATTCATTCCATTATCCAATGTTGGCTTGTGGTAAAATCCTATACCAATATGTAGCATCTTCTATTTAAAATTGCATAAACATTTCATGATGACATCTTCATCTGGGTTAGTGCAGGATCATGGGGGGCCAAACTAGGCCCTTAAGTGGCAATGAAAATTCAAAAAAATAGATCTAGGCAACTTGACATAAAAAATTGAATAGGTTTATTTACATAATTTGAAAAATATGTAAGAACAAAATTTGTGGAAAATTGAATGTACTTTCTATGATACTAGTCCTCTTTTGGAAAAATGTAAATCTATTTCGTGTTGAAATTTCAATATAGTAGTACTCATATTTTAGGAAAAAAATAAAAAATCAGGTGTATGTATGACCAAACTAAGTACAAGAAAAAAACTTTTTTTTTCAAACTTTCAACATAAGTAGTGGACACATGCCTTGATATGCCACATTTTTTCTATAATTTTTTTGCAAGTAAATAATTAGTTATGAAATTTTTATTAGAAAATTTTAAAAAATTATTAAAACTTGTTTGTCTAACCACCATAATTTGGTCAAAAATTTATGAAAATTATTTTTTATTTTTTGTATCTTATAGTATGGGAAACATATAATGTGTCGCATCTTTTAGATTCAAAAAATATGAAATCGTTTGAGAAATATAGAATTTTTTCAATCATCCTATCAATCAGGACTTTAATCAGAATGCATGTAGAAAATCAATAATGATTATCTATATAATTCCAAATAATTCATATCTTATATTGGTGGAAATTTGACAATTTTATCAATAAACCCTTTTCATTTCATCAAATTTAGGTAAAATAATATCGTCAGCCATTTTTGGGTCATATCACCACTTTTTAGACCCCCATGATCCTACACTCACCCATATTCAACCTTAAAATCATCAATCATGTTTAGAAATGATCTCAAGTGATCTTCACCTTAGATAACATTATTTCTAGCAAATTTAAATAATACATTTCTTATGTCATTAGGGATCTAGTTGGGGTATTTGAGAATTCTAGTGAAATCTAGTTGTATGTACCTTTCTAAATGTAAAGGCCTTCTTCCATGAACATTTCCTATAGTAGGATCTACTTGTGGATTTCCTTGTGATTTTTGTTTACCCCAAACATTTGGATCTATTTATGGGCTGGATTGTAGGGTATTTTGACCTATAGCAGATGATATTTGAATACCAATTATTGAAGTAACTGGAGCAGAAGTCACAGGTGGGTTCTAAGAATTTGAGTTGGAAATTGAAGAACTTCCAGGCCCATAATATATATTTTTTAAATCAATTCTCATTGAAATTTATTCTTTGACAACGATTTGCTCCATTCTTTCCAACATCTTTTTTAAAAGGTCAACCTCCTTTTGTAGTTGCAAATCTCTTTGATTGGGTACTGCAGATGCAAAAACCTTTTGAGATGTAGTACTCTCATTTATGCTTACCACTTTAGTAGAATTTATAGGCTTCATCCCCTTATCCACACCCTAGGAAGCAACATTTATGTTAGAATTTTTTGCCACTTTACTAGAAACATTAGAGATACACCATGTATTTGTATGGGTATTCCTTTAGGGGCATTAAAAGTATTATTACTAGATATAAGGTTTGGATTTATAGGTCTAGAAGAATTATTTACTTGGCATGATTGCTTCGTTTTTTCAATTTTCTCTTTCAATCTATCTATCATATGCATGGCATGCCTAATTTTTATTTCTTCTTCTTTTTTTCTTTTTAGTTCTTCTAACCTATCCATTTTTTTCTATAGTTTAAGGACCTCTTGTAGTAATTCAATCTCAGGCTGAATTGAAGTCTTAGAACCTATAATCTTAGGGATATTTTCAACATTATTTGTAGAAGCTTGGTTCAAAGTAGGGCTAAAAATATAAAATCTTGTATAAATAGGGCTGCCTAACAAATCATATTCCTAAGGGCTATTGTTTTTTGCTTTAGAATTCAAACTATAAGTAGCTTTCCTAGCATCAAACTCTTTTTGTAAATCATTTTCTCTTTGTCTCTATTTTCTAGTCAAGCTATCAAGATTTTCTTGTTTATTATCAAATTCAGGTCTAAGATTTATATTGTATTCATCGATAGGGGCATTCCAAATTGAAACATATCTTCAATATTATAACTTCTACATTCCAAAAGATGCCTAAATCCAAGGGGAAGAGGAGGAATAGACTTGTGTTTTTCTTCTTCCTAGATTTTGTTGGTGGGGACAATTTAGTTTCCAACTTCTTTTCTAGGTGTTTCTTGAACTAATATCTTGTTCCTTCCATAGATTATTAGTTTTATTTATTCCTTTATCACTTGCACCAACAAGGAGACTTTCAGAGTTGCCACCTAATTAAGGGAATTGAATAATTATTTCAGATCCCTCTATCAAAAAAATTGTTAAAGAAGAAGCAATGGATAAGACCAACACACACACAAAAAGGCACTTCACACAAATATATAAAAATATAGCCAGAGTTTCTCAAATTTTCCTTGTTATCACAACAAGTTAATTCCTCGGTAAAGTCTCCAATCTATTGGTTTTTTAATTTTCCCAACCAGAATCTTATGACAATCTATAGGATAGCCACTTCATATAATTGAATTTTATAAGGGGTTGGCCAACAAACAAGAGATAGATTCTACAATTATATCCTCTACACTTCAGGCTCTACAAAACCTAGGAGGGTGATCCTCTAATTTTCACTTAGATTTGTTAGAGTGATCAGGTGCATATACAAGATCCACATTTATGCATAATATTCTTCTAATCAGATATGTTCTTTGCTAATGTAGCCAAGAATTAAAAGTAAAACACAAAGATAAGCTAGATCCTTAGGCTTTTATGTATTCACTACTTTAAGAACATGATAAATAAAGGTCATGCAATAAATTTTTACAGAAAGGGAAATTCATTATGATTTTAATCTTGATGACCAAGGAGTTGTATCAGACACAAGCTTAAGAGATTGGTGCCTTAACCTAGGGCACAAAGTTAAAACAAATGTAAATGAAACTAATATAACATTATTTTCCCTAAGTATCATGAAATCTTTATAACAATGCATTATAGTGATACACTTTAAAATTCCTAATCAATTCTACTTACAACTCCTTGCATACATTCACAACATTCAACATTTCTTGCATTGCATTTAATTATTTCTTGCATTGCATTTAAAATAGGAAATATTCATCCACAAAAAAATTATAGAGACAAATAAAAGGATGCTTGATTCAATTCCATTCATAAATAGTTTGGTGTACACATGTAGGAGACAACTGGCTTGAAATTATGTCATTGTATATTCAAAAATTGATTCTAGTACTATTATACATTATTTACAATTTACAAAAAATTCTTAGAAGAACCTACACTAAAAGTATAGATTCTATAAAAAAATGTTTTGTAATAAAAAATTCTCCAAGATCCATAATACAAGGCCCTAAATTAACTTTTATAGAAACAAAGGAGAAAACAAGCTTCAAGCCTTGTGACAAATGTCACATATTCATTTGACAATCTTATGCATAACAAAATACTAGTACAACTACTCATGAGGGAATATTCCATATAGGAAAATTTTGTTGCACATAGTTGTAGAAGATCCTTTTAGCTTCCAAAATACAATCAAAGTAGAATTTGGTTGTACTTGTACATGGCATTTCTTTTCCCTTCACTTTTTTTGATCTCCAAAAACCTAGGAAATGTTGATTGTACAAAATAAAATTAAAAAGTTATGTCAACTAAAAGACAAAACATTTATTGGAGTTGAAGAAGATATTTTTTGATGTTGAATAAGAAGGAAAGGGAAAAAGAATAACCCCGCTCCAATGAATAATTAAAGAATAATAATACTAAGTCAAAAAAATCTTATAAATCTAGCAAATTATTATATTTTATCATCCCATGCATGATATTGGTGTTCTGAAGGCCATTAGAATGCAAGCAACTAATCCATGTTGGGATTTTACTTATTATACTTGTATATTATGGAGTAAATTCCTTCTATAAATCCTCCAAGAGCTGATTTGTGTCCCAAATTTTATCCATACTAGTTTTTAGGAGCTCTATATCAATTTTATTTTTGTCACATATGATAAAGTCAAGTGTTGGAGTAATGACTTCAAACTGGGCTTGCTATAACCCACAAGGCTTTATTTCTCCATTATCTTTCTTGATGTCAAGAATTATCCTAATGTCACTTTCATCAAATTCTTGAACTCTTTCCTTCACCCTTTCTTCTAATTTCTCCAAAAGACCTATTTTTCCCTTGTTGCCTTAACCATCTTGTATGTGGGTACAATTTCTCTTGGTTTATTTGGTTAATGAGCTTATCCTTTAAACATTCCAAGTAGTGAATTGAGCCTTGGACTTCATTTATTCATTAAGGGTATGGCCCTATCTTTATCACTATCAATCCTACTGATTAGTATTTTCAATTAGTAATAATTTTTGTGGATAGTTTCCACCTTCTTCACCACATTATTCATAAGATGCCCCAAGACACTTAAAATAATATTTAAAGTTATTATAATTTTAATCCTCTTTGTAATTCATCAAAATTTTCTCAAAAGAACTAATTTTCTCTTTGATTTCTTCCTTCTCCCTTTCCTCATTTGATATATGAGGTAGGGCTATAGAGGAACTAGTAATAATTGAACATGTCCTTACCACCAACACAATTGATGCAGGTGTTGTAGCCGCTACCTATTGCTATTGTTTCTACATCTAAATTTCAAATAACTTCATCCTATTATATGCATGAAGCATAGTTGTATGGTCTTCCAACAGTTTATCATACTTCTCTTGTTGTGCTTTTGTAGTGGCTATACTAGATCTAGCAACATCCATTATCAATTTTGTTGCCTCGACTACAAGAATTTCTAAGACTCTTTTAATAGTCAAGCTTCCCCTCAAATCTTGGGATATCTTAGCTACTAATGGTTTATAAATGTTAAGATCTAAAGCCCATATTGCTATGGTTTCCCATCTTGGGTTAAACCTTGAACCAGACAGTGCTACAACAACTTCATCTTCTAAAGAGAATACCTCTTGATCATGTATTAGTATTGTGTCAAGGGTGATGGCAAAAGCAATATCCCATTTAGGGAGCAATAGAATCTTGTTATCTCTAACCATATGCCTTCCTTCTTTAGTAGTAATATCCTTGGCCTCATCTCTCATCTATTTCAACACTAATAAATTTGATCTCTTGCCTCTTGTGGAGCCTTTTATTTTTCTTCCTCTAATATCTTCTCATACTCCTCTCTTTTGCATCTCCAAAAGAAATCAAAAAATTCTTGAGATTTTATAAATTGATTCTCTTCCATAAATTTTATCCAAGCTAACTCCTTGGTGTCTTATGTATTATCTCTTCCCCCAATAATTATTTCAGTCATTCTATTCTGGGGTATCTGTATATTTTCATCCCTTTAAGGGTAATGCATTTCTCTAATTACATCATCTCATGTTATTTCATAGTCATCATCCTCCTTAGGGGAAACTGGATAGTCCATAAGAGGAGACTAATTAGTTCTTCATTCTGAATATGGATCACTAGGAGGAGATTCAAGATCATTAACATTTGGTGGAGAAGAGGGTTCTTGTTGCATAAGTGGAGGAGATGGGGGAAGTTATACATGTGGGGGAGATTGTTGCGTCTTTTCCCTTCTCAATACACCATTGGGCCTTGTTTTAAAAGAATAAATGTAAGGATGAAAATTTGGAGGCTAATATTAGGGCCTCTCCCCAATGATAGGAGCTTTATCTTTTTCCCTCTCCTAAATTGGAGGAGCCTCCCTAATTATTTTGTCAATATTTTCCCAACTCTTTTGCATTCTCAAGATTGGGTCCTCAACTTCTACGTATGCCCCTTCGTAGGATGCATCCTTCTTCTTCTTAGCCTCCTCTATCTTTTTAATTTTTTTCCACTCTACCTTTCTTTCATTAATATCCCTTTCATTAATTCAATTCCTTATTACATCTTCATTGAAATAGGTACAATGGTTGTACTGTGACCTTATAATACTTTTCATAAGGTTATTGATGAAACCCTCGGGATCAAATTTTCTTGTTGGTTCTTGGGCCAACCAAAATGTATTGAGTTTTTCACATAACTTCTCAAAACCTTCTCTATTCATCCTAAAGTTAGAGAAAATAATCAAATAAGGGAAGAAAGACCCTTTATTTTGATTTTCCAAATGAGATTTATCTGATTTAGTGAGCTACCAAATAACCTCTAGGAAACAAATACTCATGGGCACAAATCTAGGTAGGACATGAGGTACTATCAGGTATCCATAGACTCTCAAGATTGTGGTTAGAGTAGAGAATGAAATATCCCCAATTATGTTTGATGCCTAAATCTGGCATTCTTTCAATAGGATTCAAGAAATCCAATGTCTCCTTGGGTATCTTGGACACCAAACCTTATAAGAATGACAATAGTTTACTAGTAGAATGATTTATAAAAGTGGCATAACTTTCCTATTCATAATGTAGGTTTTAAACATGAGTCCAACACTGGACCAATATTTCATGACCCTGTCCATCATTGTCACATATTTGAAGTGTATAACTCCACTCTACTTTCCCTCTATATAAGAACATGTGGCAAAAAAATGAATACCACTAGAATTTTTCTTTCTTCTAGCCTTTCTTAATTTCTATCAATCCCTTATGGATGGAATTGGTAATATAGCTAGAATAATAACACTCATCATAACCAATGCATTTTGAATATCTATAGCCATGTACATGAAAGGGATAGGGATTCTTTCTAATTTATCTGCCCTAAGAACTTGGCATAATGCATAGTAAGTCTTGGAAAATAGCCCTCAAAATTGTCAATCTTAAGAGGCTTTATTTCATTTGGAGGAATTCAAATACATCTACCCTTGAAACCATTTTCTTTGTGTCTAGGTATCCATATTGATTTGAAGCTACTCCTATCTTTTTGATATCTTTTCTTGAAGTTTTCAAAGTTGGTAGGTTTGGTAGTAGCTAGATTAACCTTTAAGATCTCAAAAATTGATGTCTTATCAATTTGAACCATAATTACATGATGTGTAGTCCTTACTTCCCTAATAGTTTCATCATAATTAGTAGCTATGGCTTTTATCAAGTCAACATCCATGAAAATATTTTGCACTACAAAATTTCCCAAGTCATAATTACATACATTTTAAATTGGGGCAGGTGAATTCCTTTTTCCATACCAGTGGAAAACTAATTACCATCCTCCCATTAGAATTTTTGTATCCCTATAGTCATGGGCTTCATCCACTAAGCTATCAACAACACCTGGACCATGAACCTAATTTTTGGGTGGTTGAACTAGGGAGTCAAGCAACTAGGTCATCATACAGGGCTCAAATTTGAGAAGGGGAGGTAGGTTGAATTCATGGAGGACTCATTTTCAAAGTGTATTTAAGAAATGAGGGTTTTATGGTAGGTTCTAGGGTTGTTCACAAACCTCAAACAACTACTAGGGAAAATTCAAATCAATTTAGAAAATAAATGAACAACCTATCTCAATTTATAGTCCTATAATGCAATTCGGTATGATAGTAAACCCTTATGACAATAAACATTCATAATTTTTAGGTTATAAACAACTTACTAGTTATTTGTGCTTTGAAAACCCTAACTATCATAGGAATCTTTCAATTGTTGTGAATTCTTCTTTCTCAATGCTCAAAATGCTTAGGCAAGTAGTCTAATTTCTTGGATTAAATATTTTATGGAGGGAAAGCATTAACTACTGACCTAAACAACATTTTTTTTTCCATGACTACTAGCCCGCATGAGCCAGAGCACACAATATTCTTGTTCTCTAAGTTTGAACATGGACCGTTGATCCTCATGCAAAAGATTTGATCTGATTTCCATAATATACCAAACTATTTTGAAAAAAAATGATATATGTTGAAAATATCTTGGATAAATAGAAATATTCCTCTTCATATCACCTTTACAACTCAACTAGTAGGTATGTTTTCTGGAGGATGAGTCATTTTTTCCACATGGCATCCTCTTGTGCTTCTGTGACCTTAAGATTAAGTAGTAGAAAAAGGCTCACTAAATGGTGGAAATCCTTTGAGATTGTGCCACCTGTCACTATATGATCATGTTTTAAGACCATTTAATCTCATAGAATCATGTCAGGAATGATCATAAACACACATGTGTTCATTTGATGGCTCAGATTTGGACACTTGGCAGCCTCTCGCTCTTCTACAACTTTAAATAAACCTTTACAAAAATTATCTACAAAATGGTGGAAAATCGATAGGATGATGCCATGTGGCACCCATTAGGCCAATCTAATGATACATCATTAAAACTCTACCAAATTTCCTCTTCATGCACTTCCACAAGGCACCTATGGGTTTGCCCAAAAGGGCTCCACGGAATGATAGAATGTCTCAATTCATGCCACATAGACCTAGTGGGACCCTCCTATGGGCCTTTTAGCACTGCTCGACCAAAGACCAGACACTTTTCACCTTTTCCATGATTCTACAAGCAATTTTTCCCAATGTGAAAATCCATCCATTGAACTATGGAAACCAATATAGAGATTCCACCTATCAATTTATAACTACATACACAGGCTTTAAACTTGAATATTTTATTTCATGTGGGGCTAGGCGTGGACACTTAAAGGCTTGACTTAAGCATGTGCACTTTAAAAAAACTTAATGTGACTAAGTAAAGAGGGGGCCAGTTTTAATAAGGACATGAGAAAAGACTTAGGCAGATAACAAATAATTTTAGTGTGTGGGTTCAAGCAATAACCAGAGAAACAGAGGGCTTGTAACAAAAATATGCTAAAGACACATTTTTGACTTAAAAGACTGATAATGGGATATAGTGAGTCAACATAACTTTAGAACAAAATTTCAATGGTCGTATGAATAATTAGGCTTCTAATGGGATTTTTGAGTATAAAAGAAACCCTAGACACATTGTAACAAGCCTTAGACATTAGTTCAACACTAGAAAGCTCAAGAATAGGGAAACATACCAGAAGCCAAGAAAATTTTCAAATTCCTATCAGGATGAAGCCCTCACATGTCTACATAAGTCCAAGATTTTTTTTGAATCTTTGTTTAAGGAAAGATGATATGTTTTGATTCTCATCCTCTGCTAGAGCTGCAACCATGAAAGTGATGTTTGGTTCTTCTATTGTCCCTAGGTTAATTTTAGTAGTTTCTTCAACCACTACTGTATATGATTCGTGATATTGGGGAATAAAATAAAGTGCCGCATCCTCTAGTGCCTCAAAGAGGTTTTCAAGTTAGAAGATACACATTTTATTTTTAATTTTTCATGATCCAAAAGTGCCTCATCAAGGTTTTTACTAAGAGATCATTCTTTTCTATTATTATTATTTTTTTTAATGAATAAGGCACAATATTTGTTCCGTCAAGTAAGAACCATTGTTTAATTAAATTTAAAATTCTCCTTTGAGATACCCTATAGGTATATGTTCTTAGACTCCCATAATTTCTAAAAGTGCTTCATCATTCTAGAAATTGTCAAGAATGAGAGGTCCCTAATGGTCCTAATCAATAAGTTCAAGATAGATGAGTGGATGTTCAATGGGGTTAGATGGTGTGATGTTATATTGTGTCATTAAATATTAGGGAGATATATTTGAAAGGTTCTTTGTTGGACCCCTCCTAAGGGTTATTAACAATATTAGAGGGCTTACTTTCTTTATTGTAGGTACATAGGCCCATTGGGTACCATCTCGATTGATCCATACCCTAGTCCATTATATCCCATGTTCTTCTTAAGTTGAATAAGATCCCTTATTCATTTTTTGTGAGCCCTAATTTTGTTTCCTTTATATCCCATGTTTTTACACAAGTCATGTCCTTTAGGATATCTTTCTATTTGCAGAGGAGCTAACTCTTCATATTTATCCTTGTATTGGCATGAAGAAATATCATCACTAAGATCTTCTTTGTCTAGGAGCCCCTATTTTTTTGAATCTTTTCAAATTTACCTCAAGTTATATTTTTAATGCCTTAGGCTAACCATGGGACCAAGGTGAGAGTAGGATTTGTCCTATATAGAATGAATTATATAGTCCATACCCTCCACACCCCTTGTCAATGATCTTGATCTTGATTTTAGGAATAGGTTGTGAAGTGGATGCATTTTTAATATAGAGGGGTCTATGTAGGATGAAGAAGTGGATGTTGCATTATTAATTGGGTAATAATATGAATGGTTATAACTACCTTACAAAAATTTGCAATTTTGGAAGGGTTGGGGATCCATTCAAATGGTGACTTCATTATCATTATATAATAATTTTATGCATTGATGGTAGGTAGATGGGACATATTGCATGGTGTGAATCTATGGTCAACCAAGAAGAATATTATATGGAAGATGAAGATACACGAGTTAACACATGGCCTCCATGATGATCAGTCCAACATGTATAGGTATTTTTATGGTACCCTTGGATTCTCGTTCAACATCATCATAAGCTTTGATATTTTATTTATTTTATTTATTTTAGGGGTTGATGATGTATTCAAAATAACCCAATTGATTGATTAATTTAAAAGTAAATAAATTGAGACCAAATTTTCCATCTATTATCACTCGTTTAATGGTATGTTTGTGGATACATTATTCAATGTGGAGTGCTTTATTATGAAGGATGACAATATTTAAATATTTATTTGTGAAGGAGAGTTGATGCATGGCATAAATGTGTCCAACTATGGCTTCAAATTGGTTAATATTGATGTCACTAGGTACATGTGATTATTGCAATACTTTGTCTAAGGTATTTTTATGAATAGGAAAGCTATGAAGTAGCTCCAAGATGTAAATTTAAGTTGGAGTCTTACCAAGATGGCCAAGGATGTTGTATTTAGCAGATGTAAACGAAGAGGAGGAAGAGGAGGCTCCTTGAATTTTCATTCAACCTCTTCAGGTGGAGATGGTGTAATTAACAACTTTGATGGTGATGGTAGTGATGTGATCATGACTCTCTTAAATGGGGCAAATGATTGAGTCATAAGATGGGGTTTGGATGGTGTTGGACTAAGTATAAGGTACCGATTTTTGGGACTCAAAAGTTTTATCTTCATTATGTGATGGAAAGGATTGTGTATATATGCCCAATTTTTCATTAGGATATTTATGATATTATCCTTGCATGGCTATTTATCCTCCATCAATAAGGTCTTGTATGTGATTTTCTAACTTCATGTGTTTGGCTATGTGGTGACCTTTGACCCTATGGTATTCATAATATTCATTTTTATACCATGTAGGTTTGGGTTGACTTTCTTCAGAAAATTTAGTCAGTGGAAACTTTATGAGGTTAGTGTAAGTACATTTATCAAATATAACCTTGATTGGTTCTCCCAAAGGGGTGTACTTTCCTTTTGGCTGATTATTTTTTCTAGGTCTACCTTGGGGGATAGTGATACTTTTGGAGAATTTTTTTTGTTGAGGAATATTTTGATCATTAGATGGTGTAGGTTATATTTTTTGCAAATATTTGCTATCAGTTACACCATCATTCACAAAATATTTTCTTTTAGGCCAAAATATAGGTTTATCATTGGATTGGGTATTATTGTTCTTATAGTCTTTGTAGATTTTGTTTAGTCCTTTAGAAATTAAGGAATTTTCAATTGTTAATCCTTTATCAATAATCTCATTGAAAGAATTGACACATTGTAATTGTGTGTGAAAGCTTATTTTTGAATTTAGATTTTAGAAAAAGATGTTCACCAAAAAAAATTCAGGCATGTGTAAGGGGAATCAACTAGCTAGATTATCTAGCATTGAAGGAATGTGGAAAAGCTTTCCCCAGGTTCTTGTTTAATATTGCACAAATCAAGAATTATGACTTCATGTTCAATGTTGTATGAAAAACTATGCATAAATATTTTAGCTAGATCTATGAAGGTAGTGATTGAACCATGCTAAAGATGTGTAAACCACTCTAAGACTCCCCCCCCAAGACACCTAGGAAAAAATCTCATAAGGTATACATCACTATAGGCCACATCTTGGAATGCTATGAATAATTCCTTGACGTGTTCTCTTAGATCACCCCTACCCTTATATTTGTCAAATTTGGGTACTTCATAGTTCTTGGGTAATAGGATGGATAATATGGACTCTCTCTCTCTCTCTCTCTCTCTCTCTCTCTCTCTCTCTCTCTCTCTCTTTATTGTATATCATCTTGATGATGGATCATGGAGTATGATCCTAAATGTTGATATAAAAAATTGACTGTTTTAATTTTGAAATAACTCACTTGATATTTATCATGGGATTTGGAAACTTGATGCTTTTAATATGTACTTGTCAAAGGGATAAGTACATATATACTTAAACCTATAAGTCTTCTTAGATTGACCTACTTGAAGTCGTTGGATCATACACTTCATATTTTTCAGTTCTTTGGAAAAATCAATGTTATTAGATGGGGGATTATTTATGTGATGATGATGGTTTTGAGGTTGGTAAAGAGATGTTGGGATGTGATTTGAATTAGAAGTATTTAGGTGTTGGGATGGAAATGTTAGGGATTTGTTGATTAATTTTCTGGTATGCAGAGGTATGGGGTATATTGGCTTGTATATAATTCACATTGGTGGATATTTTGGGAGACTGGATAGATATGGCGGGGTGAGTACGTTGATATGTGATGTTGGTTGAAATGTTGATTCCTAGTTGGGGAAAAATATTTGAGTATGGGATGAATTGTTCTAGGATTGGTTAGGATTCATATGAAAGGTTGGATGTATGGGATTGATGGTTAGGGTTGGGTTGGGATCCCCAAATTGTATTCAAGGGATGGAAAGTTAGGAATGTGAGGGTAAATTGGACCTAATATTTTGACAAGGATAATGTTGTGGATGTTATAGGAAATTGATTAAATGAGGAACCTTATATTAATGGAGACTTATGATGAGGATGATTTTTTTATTGGTGGATGATTATGGATAAGAGATACAAGAAAAAACTTGCATCAAAATAAAATATCTAGATCCTTAGGATAAAAGGTAATCCAGATGTATCTTTGCTACTTAGGCTAGGAAAGTTCCTAAGAAAGATTGGATAAGATATTTTTGAAAAAATTAACTTGAGGGAGTCAAATATTAAAGCTAATAGTCCAAAATTAAAGGATACCTTAAAATTCTACTTAAGATAGGGAAATTTCTAAGCAACACACAAGTTAGAGAAGAATGTATAAGGATCTAGATTCTAATTTTTTATAAATTTAATTTTGTATTGGCTATAATGTAGATTAAAGGATTATTTGAGTGATGAAAAATGGTGTTTGGTTTGTGATGGGGATAAGATTAGGATCAAAGAGATATCCAAGGTTTAATAAGGTGAATGTGAGATGATTATGACTAATTTGGTAGGAAAGGTAGTAATGAAGATTAAGATGGATTAATGAAGAGGATAATGATGATGAAGGTGTGATATGATAGATTTGAGGTAGGTTACAAAATTGCAAAAGTTTTTTTTTTTTACAAAAAGATAGTAGGGAGTTGTTGCAAGTTATAATTTCTAGGTCAGAACATAGGCACAACATGGGGCAATGCACACCCTGTTTGCAAAGAGTGTAGGATTAAATTTATAGAGCACATGAAAATTTTGATAAAGAGTGTAGGCGTATATCTATAGAATGCAATCATGGATTGACACACATGAACTACTCTAGAAAATGTAGGAACGATTTGATAGAGAGAGCAAGAACAAGTAGAAGCAATGAAAGAATAGTTTGGTATGGAAAAGACATGATTCTATGGTTTAAATGATTTGGAAAGATATATACACATAGAAAAACACACTAGTTGACCAAATTGTTCAGGTGATAAAGGTTGAATGGTTTTGTATTAGTTTTTCAAATGAAGACCCATCAAGAACATTAGCACAATCTTAAAAATTAGTCAAGTGGGAGCGCATACTTAATGTGGGCCCACTAGCAAAAGGATAATACCTCCAAATGAATGGGTGACTAGGGTAGGAAAAGGTATTACACCACATTTACACCCATTACCTTAGAATGATAATTCCCTATCAAGGGATATATGTCACCCCAATAAGAGGAAATACATGGTAACTTCAAGCATGATCAATTATACCTTGCACCACACTAAGCTACGATTGAATGGTTTTAATATAGGATATGCAAGCTCTCTAGGAGAGTCCTCCAAATACCACAATGGTATGTGATGCACAATTATGAACACTAGTATTTCATAAGCATGGATTGTGAAATTTTGGCAGGAAATCTTAGACCAACCCTGCATCTCTTATAATGGAATCACTAAGACATCATGGCTTCACTAAACACAATACAACTAGATTGGGGTAAAAATTTTGTTCTCCCTAGTTTATATACCCTATCACTAGCACATAGTTTCAAGGTTGTCCCTTAGAGGGATGAAATCCCCAAGAAGGCCTCTTAAAGGTAAGGACAATGCTAGGTGTTTTTTATCACCAAGATCAGACTAGGTGCAAGGGGAGAGCATACACACAATATTGTCAAAGTACTAAGACAAAAACTAAAACACAAATGAGGGAATGTAATATTTTTAATCCCTAATATCACACTAGGAACAAGGGGAGAGAACATGTTTATGGAACCCTCCAAACAAAACAGAACAGAGTTCTTTAACCCACTACTACAAGTTGCATGCCTAAAATTAGTGTAAAATAAAGGATTCTTGGAAAAATGATTCCACAAAACCATAGATTAGTAGTCTCATATTTTTAGTCTTGGATAGGCATGTACAAGTTGCATCACTTGTTAGTCCAAAAGATTAGCTCAAAACACCAAAAATTTAAAAATGTAACAAAATGCAAAGAAAACATGTTTCTATTAAACATAAGTGTTGCATGTCTAACAAATACACAACAAACTAAAATGTAAATGCCAAATGATAGAAATTAATAAAGTATTATACCTTACAAAGGTGTGGTTCTATTAGATAGAGCCGCTAAAAGTCTCTATTGGGGCTCCTGTTGATGGTGAAAATGACACAAACAACATTAGAACAAAATATTTCTATCCTATTTCTTTTGAAAAAGAAAGACAACATATAGTAGCCTAACTCCCAAGGTCTTGGTAGTTGGTTCTCAATTGTTTGGTGTCACTCAATCGGTTCATGCAGCTATAATGTTCAAGGGGCCTGTGCTGGTAACAAAGAATGCAAGCAATGACTCAATTTACCGAACTGTCTTAGTAAATAAGGGGGTTTCAAACAAAAGAAAATGCTGGATTATAGGGTAAACTAGTAAACATGAACAAAATTTATCTAACATCCGAACATATATCTTCAATAATGAATGTTTTCCAATAGATCAGTAAAACCATAAGATGACACAATCTATAGAATAATCTATACCATTACATACATTTTAGGTGCTTAATTAACTTCATAGTAACACATCACAAATACTCCAAAGATTTTTTAAAAGAACACACATTCATTCATCACCAAGATCATAGATCAACAGACTTCCATAAATTTCATTCAATGATAATCTAACAAGATAATCCTTAAATCTGATTCCTTCAAATGACTTTCATCACTCAAGAAACTTTTATGCTTCAACACAATCATTGGCATACAGATAGATTATAACTCATCATCCTTATCAAGTAAAATAACTCAATTCTAACACCATATTGCAAAAACCTGTAATTTTTATTTAACTATAAAAATCAGGAAACAATGTATCTTTGTAATCACTATGCAAAAATTCTATCTCCTAATATCAGGTAGGCGAATTCTATTCTCTATCAGCCGACCCTTACAATATGATACCAAAAGGGTATTTATAGATATACAAAGATCGAACTCCACTTCTATTTTAAGCCATCCACCTTTTTAGGAACCAAAACTCTCTTGGAAACTCAGATCAATTTGATCTTGAGTTCTTACATTAGACATTCAGTTAAACTGGAAAACAAAAAATAGAAGAGAAATAAGGTCATGCACTTCAAAACTGTCAGTGATGCATGCAACATGCAAAGAAGAAAAAAGTCATGCATGCAAGAGATTTATGCATGTGAAGTTGGGTTTGCAATAAACTCGTCATAACTGGTGAAGACTTGTTGTAATACATCTAATTTTGGCCCATCAACCTAGCTGTCTTCAAACTTAATTCACTCTAATTCTACTACAGCAAACCCTTTCATATCTTTCATCTTTATCAACTCTTTTTTAGCAGCCTTTATCTCTGCTTTGACATCCATCAATCGATCTATCATCAAATCTTCACCATCATCTCCTTTCTGCATGAGTCCTTTAAACCTTTCACCCCATTTCTCTTTTATCTGGCTCAAAGGCAGGCCTTCCTTTGTTAGCATATTAACATCTACTAGGATAGCAATGATTGCCTCCAATTCTTCAAATTGTTCAGTTAGATTATTAATAGCATCTTGGACCTCATTTCTATGCTTGCAAAACAAATATGTTCTGAATCTAAGTATGTGAGAGGTCTTTTCCACAAAATCTTTATTATCCTCCTCTAGTATTGACTGTTCAAGAAGAGTAGTCAAAGGCAATGTACCAACCTTCTCCAATTTCTAACTATATTCTTTATACTCCTCTTCTTGTTTCTGCAATGCCTCAATATATTGATGCATTTCCCTTATCAATTCTTTTGTCCCTTTGTAAACCTCAAAACCTTCGACTAGAACTTCACCTACTTCTTGATTAATCTTGTCAACCCACCTATCTAACATCTCCGCCTTGCCTCTTATTTGCACTAAATCATCTACCTCCTTTTTTCTTAACAAAATTGGAGTCTCAATAGCCACTACCTGTTGTGATCTTGGAGAAGAGACACTTTTCAAAAAGGAATGCAATTGATCTAGCTGAGCCTTAAGCTCATCTTTCTTCTACTTATCCTTTAACATCCTTGACTTGGTTGTTGAAGCTACCACATCAATTAGATTCATCTGCTGATTTCTGGTAGGCCTTCCCAAGTTGACAGTACTAAATTGATAATCTGTTAACTGCATGTCTCCTACCTCCTTTTCTATCATTGGTATGGCACACTTAGCAACTATTTCTCCCTTGTTCATGAGCCTAGTGGAGTGTAGGATCTTGGCCTTATTTTTAGACCTTTCTTGTTCAATCTCCTTCATCATATCCTCCCAATTAAGAGGTTGTGAAGGTGTTACTATTCTTTTCTATAGGTCCAATTTCAGCCAAGTGGGAGCACTTGGAGTAGTATTCATCACAGTGGAAGAAGAAGCAATGGTAGTAGTAGAAGGTGGTTGCACATTTACTTGGGGTTGAGAATCAACCCTTGGTTGCTCTTGTTGTTCTTGCACCAAATGCATCTGCACAAGCTTTTCAGCCTCTTCCCTATCTTTTTGTTCTTGTATCTTCTTATTTTCTTCTTCCTTCTTCCACCTCTCTTCCTCCAATCGATCTCTCTCCACCTATTCCCTTTCCAATCTTTCCTTTTCTAATCTATCCTTCTCTATTCTTTCCTTTTCCAGTTTTTCCTTATCCAATTTTTCTTTCTCTAGAGCTTCTTTTTCCAATTTCTCTTTCTCTAAAGTCTCTAGCCTTTCTTTCTCTAGTTTTTCTACCTCTAAAGCCTTAAGCTTTTCTTCCTTTGCTCCTTCTTCTTGTTGCTTCTTAACTAGCTCTTCGGCCTCTCTTTCCTTTCATAATTGTTCTGCTTCTCCTTCCTTTTGGCAAGCTTCCTCAGCAAGTTTTAACTTGGCAACCAAGATTTTTTTCTCCCTCCGATGTCTTGCCTTCTCTTCCTCAAGGTCATGAATCTTTTATATTAGTTCTAACTTGTCATTTTCTTCTTTAACCTTGATCTCATGTTCTTGCTTCCTGTGCTACCTCTCTACTTCATCAGCCCTTGACTTAGCTTGAATTTTTTGCTATTGTAGTATAGCATCAACTTGTGTCTTGGCATCAACTTGTTCTTGTCTCTCTATTGCTGTAGCCTGCTCATCAGCAGCCTTCTTGACTTCTTCAAATAACTTCCATTGCTCCTCTGCTGTCATTACCTGTTCTATATCCTCCTCTAGAGGCATATTTTCTTGTATCTCTTTATCTGACATGGTTTCATCCGAATCTGTTCCAACATCATGGATCTCCACCTCCACTCATTTTCCTTTTATAGATTCAACAACATTATGAAGAGCCCCCTTTTGTACTTCTTCACTTTGTTGTTTTGCAAATGGGGCTTGACTAGAAGACTCACCTAATGTAGGTGTTGCAATAGTAGATCCTATTTGAGTATCCCCTTCTTGTGCCTCTGGTTCATCATCTACTGCTTCAAGTTCTATCTCTTTAATGTCTAGAGGAAAGAACTCCAAAGGCTCCTTGGTAGGTGTCTTTCTTTTGAGCCTTTTGTATCCCTTCCCCTTTTTAGGACTTGGTCCTTGGGGAGCTTTGGTTCTTAGAACCAACCATTGAACACTTCTATCCAAGACTGTTCTCCTTATCTATTTAATATCAATAGTTTCTTCGCTATCCCAGTCAATTGGATCCAGAATTTTAGTTCCAATGTTTAAAGCTTCATAAGAGGGATCCAATACAACTCCATCATCCACCAAGGTGTCAGGAATGTCATTTTTAATACCAAGCTCTACCATGAGCGAAACAGATAATCTTTCATAATTCTTTTTCCCTAAGTCATATTCATCTTGTCGGTCACTCCAAAAATCTTCTAATAAATTAAAATGCTTATCAAATACTGAAGACAGCAAGGCATTCATTTTACCCTTTGGATCAAAGTGCCTCCGGGCTGTATACAAACCTAGCTTTAAATGCACCAGTTCTCTGCATATTATCTTCGCTCCTACCAGATGCTGACAACCATACTCACCCATCTTCATGGGGAACTTATGACATCCGGTCTTATGTTTTATGGAAAACCGGGCATTAACTCCTAGGGCTTGATATACAAATTCCATCAATACTATCCTATTATTGCAACACCTTGGTAGCAAATGTGGATGGCCCTCAAAACTAGCTAGCCTGAAGTATGTGAATTTGGGGTATTGAATATACCAACATCCCCATTCAACAATGAACGCCATGGCCTCTTGGCTCAACCTATACCCTACATCTCCGTTGAGTTGGTTAATGACCAAATATATGAATGCATAATTAACCCTTCTGAATTAAGTCTCAACAACCTATAGAGACAGCTGGTTATAATGCTCCCATACCTTCTTCTATCCTTCCAACACTCCCATTATTCCTACTCTATTCAAACCTGGGAAGATACCCAATCTTGCTGCTACATACACAATGTAAGAAGTCATAAAAAAGCATTTAGTCCCTCTAATGCTGGTCAGTTGATCATGAATAGCATTTGATACAATCATCGGCCAATCAAACTGATGGGTGCCATGCAAAATTGTCTAGATAAAAGGAAACATCCACTCCTTGAAATGGAAGGCATCTCTCTTCCCAAAAGCCCTTGACAACATCATTATTATATCTAATACCTCTTTGTAGAAATCTACCCTCTTTGGCTGGTCCACAAGCTTGCTTAGAGATTTCTTTTCTGTCTTTAACCACTTTTTGTTTAAGTGAGACTTGTTGGATTCCTTATACTTACTATATTTCTCTAAGGCCTCTGCCTCATCCAACTACAGCAAGTTCTTGGGATCCGGGACATTAAATATATTTTGAAATGCTTGGGAAGTGAGATCAATGATTACATTGTTTTGTGAATCCATGCATTGTCTGGTAGCAGGATTGTAGGCACTCGCTACTGTCAAGATCAACTCTGGGCATTGGATTGATAAAGGAAACATAGTGATATGGGCCAAGCCGGAATCCACTATTCTCTTAGTTCTAGGTGTCACATCCTCATTGAATATTTTTGTATATGACTCCTCAAAGTTGTATTGGTCCAGATTGGTATCAGTTATGTCAGACCAAACTGATTCGATTTTGGTTGCTTTAACAACAAGACTCATGTGATTATACCTCAAGGTATAAGGTAACTATTCTAGCTTGAGCTTCTTAGGTTTAGCTGTTGCCTTTGATGTTTCTGCAGGCCGGTTCCTTCAAGAGGTTTCTCCTTATGTTCCTGACATCCTTTTAAATTTCCTGCAACAAAACCTCTAGTTAGATCTCTGGATAAAAATCTCAAAATATGTCTAAAAATCATACCTTTCATACATACATCGAAGGTGGAACCAGGCAGAGAACATCTTAAATAATCTTTTTTTAAAACACTGTCGGGCTTGGAGTTAGAACTGGAATGGACACTCTACTAACAAGAAGCAGACTCGGAGTCGAAAGTGAAATAGTGACCAGAACCGGAACCGGAAACGAAACTGATTCGGTTTCCTTCAGATTTTCTATTTTCATATTCTATTTCGGTTCTGCTTTCGCTAGGTAAACATTTTTATGAAGTAAAGCTTCTTACTATAAGCGGAGTCAGAGACGGGATGGAAAATGGAATTGACACTAAACATAAAAACATATCCAAAACTCTAAATCAATTCTGATCCCGCTTCCGGCTATGTTGACCATGACGTCATCACCAATTTTATCAATTTAACACATAACTCCATGATTAAAGACTAAGGTCATATGAAACGAGGCTAGAAATACATCATGAAAAGACTATACCCATATGACCATGGGGAATACTGCATTTTTAGGGCATCATATTTAATCATTTTAAATGCAATCACAGAAACGCATGAAACCCTAATCTAGAAAATGATATAAAACTAGGGCACAGATTTAACCCCTCCTATTTTAATCAGATGAATGCATGACAAAACTCTAAGTAAAAACAAGATCTTACAATTCTAACTCACTGTAAAAAAAGAATTTAATCTACCTCACTGTGAAAACCCTAATTAAATCTATGTGTTTAAAACCTAACGTAGCACGATCCGATCATGACAAAACGTGAAAATGACTGTGCCTACCCAACTCACTATAAAACCAGAAACGTGAGCACAAACGAAATCAAGAACAACAAACAACAAAAGAAAGACAAACACACCAACCTTCAAGAAAGCGAACTTACCCAAAGATCTAAATCAAACAAACACAAACAGAAAACGCAAAAGCAAATAAATGAAAATTGAGAATAGGAACCCTACCTCGAACGCAAAAGTTGGCAAACCTTCTGAAGAAATTTCCAAACAACTATCTCCTCCTTCAATCGATTCGCTCAGATGGACTCCGTAGCTGCTCTATTTCGCTCTCCAATTTGTTAAAAATGATAATAATAATGCATTTAATCCCTAATGAAGGTAAAAATCAAAGTTTCTACCTACGCAGGGCAACTGTCATTAATGCATTAAATGCAATTTTAAGCAGAGTCGAAACTGGAGAAGAACAAACACTTCACTACAGTGTGACTTCAGTCAAAAGTCAACGACTAAGAAATGATGGGGGAGGAATCGAAATGGAAACTGATTCGAAAACTTGAGTAATTTCCCAACTTCATTCCCGTTTCGGTTCCGACTCCGACGACAAAGCAAAACAAAACCAAACACAAAAAATAAAAACGAAAGACCGAAAATAAGAAAACTTAACAAAAAGACTTAGTCTAAAACAAAAGTTCAAAAAGCGGAGGCGGGGACGGGATGGATTTTGATTTTGCAATTTTGAACAAATACCAACTTAATGTCCGATCCGGCTCCAGCTCGGATAAAGACAAAACAAAATGTCAAAAAGAAAGACCATTAGGATGGGACCCTGAATAAGTTTTAAACGAAGTTTTACAACCCGATTTGGTCCCGACTCCGGTTCCGACAGACTTGACAAAGAAAAACAAAGTGTTGGAAACAAAACGACTCCAAACTTTGTTTGAAAATCAAACAAGGATAAAAAAACAATAAAGGGGG
Organism: Sequoiadendron giganteum; assembly: GCA_007115665.2. Lineage (NCBI taxonomy): Eukaryota > Viridiplantae > Streptophyta > Pinopsida > Cupressales > Cupressaceae > Sequoiadendron > Sequoiadendron giganteum. The sequence goes on along the minus strand of CM021105.1, from coordinate 464,479,715 downwards.
ACCCCTTTTTTACCAAGGAAAAAGATGGGGTGGTTATGCAAGGCATAACAGCTCCAAAAGATAGAACATAGGCACATAGAGTCTCTAAAATTTCATAGAATCCAAAATTTGAAAGGTAAAGTTAGGGTTAGTCTATTTTTCTATTAAGAACAAACTAAAAATCTATGAAAAATAGAATGTAAAGATGCTCCAAGAGGTCCAACAAGCATTAGCTTTTGTAAAAGTAAGATCTCTACAATCTTAAGATGAGAAAAATGGAACAAGTATAGAATTTTAAGCTATGAAAGTTTGATATGAAACCCTAGGAGGACCACTATACCATTTGTAACTTATATAACCTATAACTTCTATAGAATAGATTAGTCTAGAAACCCCAAAATATGTAAATGCACCTCTAGGGTTAGTGACAAAGCCTCAAATTAAAGAACCCTAATCTAAGTAGGAAAATTTACAAAAACTAAGATTTTAAAGGAAACAATGGTCATAAACACTTGCAACCATCCAATTAGTCTAAATCTACAAACAACTAGGTAAGAAAATACCAAAAATCATTAGCAAGAAACTAGGATTATCTCAAAGAATTTTTAAAATTTTAGACAACGCATAAGAATGGTTTTTTGTAGTAGAAGCATGGATTTTTATGGTAGATGTGCTGAAATTTGCTTCATGTCTCTATGCAAGCACCATGAGGCACAATAGAGGTGTCAAAAAGTGACAAAAGCATGATTTGTCACTACAAAAGTGCCAATTCATAGAGTCGAGTGCCCAACAAAACTTGCAACTCACAAATTAACAATAACTCACAAAAATGTTATAAACTTAGGGATGTGGGTCCCACCGAGCATGCTAAAATGAGGGTATGGAAATGTTGTAAGGTGAAATAACACAATAACAATGCATAAAACATATACAAAATTATACCTTAACAACTCCAAACTCCATTGGCAACCTAAATAGGTTGCACCTTAAGCCTATTAATATGCTCTAAAATTTCTTAGAAACGTAAATTTCTCTAATGATATTTTAGTATAATATTGTTCAAAAAAATGAACTTGATGAAAAAGGAGAGTGAATTCTTTTATTTATATAAAGAGGTCCAAATGAATGGATGGATGAATTTTTTCACATGATCAAGGGCTCATGTTGAGAGGTGCTCTCAAGAAAGAGGAAGAAGACAAGTGACATTTGAGAGTTAATGGAGAGTGGGGGCTTAAATTAAGATTATTGGGTAAGATTATGGAGGATTGTGATAGGACTCCAAGAGAGGGAAATCTTTGACTTTTTTCTTATTTATAGGGAGGTGGAATTTAAAATTAAATTTTATGGATAGGAGATAGATGATCCCAATACAAAGTCAACTTAAAAGGTGACATTTGTCTCAAATATATTTAATGAGGAAGAGGTGAGGATTTATTAGGTAAGTGTGCAGACAATCATGTGGGGAAGATTGACACATGGAAAAGAGTGGAATTTAAAATTGAAGAAAAGGTTAAGTGGAGGTTAGAAATGGATAATTAATTAATTAATCTAGGATTAATTAAATAATAGATTTTTAGAGGAAATAGGTGGTAGTGGTTAAGGTTATATTAAAATTAAATATTTTAAGCTTTAGAAGAATGGGAAAATAGGAAAATTAAGTAAATAAACATTTAATCAATTTAGAAGAATAATAATTAATTGAATAATAAAATATTTAATTAGTTATGGGATAATGAAGAAAACTAATTAAAATTTAGAATTTTAATTAATTTATAATGTGAAGTCAAATGTGGGTTGTCTACAAAAGATAACCCTGAATTTAGGGTTGCTAAAATTGGAAACCCGCCAAGAAAACATGACCACATACAAAGTAAAAACAAACCAAATATTTATATATGTATGTATGCATGCATGTATGAATATATATAATAAAATTGTAAGGTGTTGTGTGCAATTGGAAAGGAATATGTTTATATGGCAATGAAGAGTATATGCTTAACTGATATCTTTACAATTCACATCTATAAAAAATGTAAATAATATCTGATATAAGAGACACCAATGACAACAACTGGTAACCACAAAAAAAATATATATATTGTTGTGTTCACTTTAGTTGTAAGTGAAATGTCATAAATATTTACATAGTTTCATGAATATAAAGGGGGATTTTATGAATTAACCGAAAAGTCATAAATAAAGACATAGTTTCCTAAATTTATAAAGGAGGGTTTTTAAGAGTTAACTCGCTAGAATAAAAAACCCTCATTTTATAACTTTTAAATACACACTTCATGAATAAAAATGTGGGTTTTCTAAACTAAGACCAAAATAATGAGGGTATGATGAGAATCGATTAAAGTGGTTAAAATATCATGTGAATTAATCCCCTAATCGGACAATTTCATGAATAGAAACAATGGTTTTTTTAAAAACCCATAAAATTGGAAGGGTTGTGGATTATACAACTTATTTGAGTATATCACCATATAAAATCAATTAGGTCATGATAATGAAACCCTAGATGGTTTGCATAATGATGCGAAAAAGATAGGAGTACTTGGGAAAAATATATTTATGAGTACCATTGTGTGCAAAATGAAAGAAGAAATGATAGATTGATGTTACCTGAAACCATGGAGAGTATCTGACATGCATATCACATGATAAAGATAACAACCGACCAAGAGTAACGTGTGATAAAAACTGATGAGATTGATTAAAAAGTGTGAAATGATTCCATTTTCAAACAATTTCATGAATATCAATGGGGGTTATGGAATAAAACCATAATATGATAATGGTTATGTATTATATAGGCTATTTTATTATATCTTCGTATAAAATGAATGCGATCATTCTAATGAAACCCTAGGTGGTTTGTAGAATAATACGAATAAGATAAGATTAGTGGAGCAAACAAGATTCACAAGTACCGTTCTCAACAATATGAAAGGAGAAATGATAGATTGATGTTACCTCAAACCGTGGAGACCATCTAAAATGATGTTTGTGTGAGGGTTTCTATAGAAGGTGAGCGACGCAATAGCAAACATGATGGAGGGAAATGAAAAGTGTGGAAAATAATCCCACGCATAGACCCAATGTGGGAGTTAACCATGTTTAAAGGTAGCTGAGGTCCAAGTGAACGAAGGTTGTGGGTGTGGAATTAGGAACATTTAACAACGTTGTCATTAACTTTAAACATTAAAAAGTGAATTTTATACATTTATAAGTGAGTAGTGAACATTTTGTTTGAAAATATAATTGTGCATTTATATGATTAGGAATAAGACATTTTTTAATTATCTTGGTGGTCAAAGCGAATAGTAATCAGACCAATAGGGAATCATATTGGACATCAACTCCCAATGACCACTTTTTGACTTTTGTGTGCATAATGAACCCTCCCACATTTGTCAAAAATGCCCAAAATCCAAAAGCAGTTATAAGCTCTGAAGTCACTTACGAAGAAAACCCAAAAAAATTATGACAATCTGATGTACCATTTAACAAGTTAGGATGCACGAAACTAGCTATAATGACTATTAGACCCCTTCCTCTACTTGATACTTCTTTTTTTCTAACATAGTTCAACTATTGTATCTTTGAGATGTAATTTCATGATAATATACCAATCTATTTCATAAAAAAGTTTAAATATTTTTTAAAAACTCAACCATTTAAATTAATCACATGTGACTCTCTCTTAATTACATGTGTACCTTGCATGTGATTGAAGTACATATAAAGTCATGTGAAGCGTAGGACTAAGGGGAGGAAAGGATAACTCCTGCTTTACATACATGATCATGGTGATTGCACTCTGAGAAAAAAAGCATAATAAACCATATAAAGCACTAATTTAGAAAACAAATGCTGTTGAACATGATGAGATGGATCTTATGGAGATTCGACGAGTTCCTTAAATTCAATAACGTCGGAATACAGACTGTCAGATAACCAATAATTTCTTTTTAATTCTGTCTGGCAAGGGAATATGACTCCTCAGATAAATAAGGACAGAAATATCAACTTCATATTTATCACCTATAGTGATTTTTTCTTTTAAATATAGTTAAAAATAAGAAAGTTCTGGACCTAGTTCGCTAAAGAACAGAAAAACTTGCCAGTTATGTGAATTTGTTGTTAAAACAAAGGACAGGTAACGGGAAAGTTGGCAAAGATACCTGGTTTATGATTAATTAGATCGGAGATGAGGAATCTTCTCCATTTCACGGTATATGTCAGTGGTAAGGTAATAGAATTAGTGTCGCTGACAGTTGGACAAAAAGGTTATTAAGGCTTACCCATAATTGGGTGTAATGGTACAAGAGGGATAAGGATAGGTCTCCCTTCCCTCTGACATTTCTTCCATAAAGATGATCCCATCTGACTGCATATGCTATAGCAGCAAACATTTTGGTACTAGCCTCTCCTCATCTCTTTACATCTATTTATATTAGAAAGAGAATTGGTAACTTCAATTTTATGATGCAAGGACAAGTTAATTTAATTGTATATGAGAGTGAGAGGTAGAGAGATGAGGGTTATAAATTTATATGTACAAAAACAAATTTGAGAATATTTTGTTTAATTGTAGTGATAGTAATGTGGTACGATTCTTTAGGTACAACCATATAATGTGAAAAAGATTCATCTAGTTAATGCAATGATTTTATGTATAGGTATAAGTAGTTGTATGCATCAAATGCAAGGAATAGAGGATAGGAAATATGATACATGAAAAGTAAACGTAATAAAGTCATGGATAAGCATGTGGAACATGTAAAGCTATGTGTTAAGTCCACAAATAGCATCATGTGACAAACAAGTTGTTAAATATTAAATGACAAGAATAAAAATCATAGAGACTAGAGATACCTCAAAGCACAAAAGACAAGGTTGCCTCACAAGACAAGTATGATATAACATGAAGGAAAATAGGGGATAAACATCAAGGCACGAACATTTACCCCAAGTATGGACAAATGAAAAAGTAAAATTGGCTAGAGATAAGGATCACATAAGTATATATAAGACTAGAAAGGCATGTTATCCCCAATTTGCCTCTTAGGAACATGTTAGAGCATGCAAAAAAATAGTAATATGGGGAAGGCATGATTCTCCCAATGTGATAACATAGGTCTTAGGTTCATAATAAGGCATGTATGAAATCCATGATATAAAGAGCATGGTTTTCCCAAAGATAGCTCCTAGGAACATGCTAGGCCATGCAAGCAATCAACAGTTCAAAATAGGTTGTGTCCCTAGTGAAATGAAAGAGCTCTAGAGGCACGATAAGGAAAAGACAATGTAAACATGAGTAGTATATATCCATGACAACATGTGTAATGATCATTTCCCATATGCAAACAAAAGAGTGAAATAAGGATAATAAAATGATGTAAGCATAAGGAGGATATTTTAGGCAATGCATAGCTATTTCTCACGAGTAGTGGTCAAAAATGCTAATATTATAGGTGCATTATATTAGCTATATCCTTCATTCTAGATTTGTATTGGGAATAGATAATCTAAAGCCACATGTGCCAATAAAGAAAGTGTTATTAAAGGGCCTTTTCCTATTTATTTAAGAATTTCAACACTTTTTTTCTTGTCGTTTGTGTTTCTAGGATTTTCTCAAATAACAAAATCATTGAATTAAAATCTCTTTGAATGATTCCTTTGTTGTAATTTTTCATTAATTGCTTATAATATATTAAAAATTTCTCTATTGCATTCATCTATTTTTATCGAGTATCTGTATTTCTTATAATTGATTTTTTAATAAATAGATATCATAAAAAAAACATAGTCTTACAATATAAGGAGATGGAGCTCCATTAAACTAGCCTACAAATCACCCAAAAAATAAATTTGACATTATAGTTGAAGATAATAGTTCTAAAAAGATACATCATGAATATAACCAAAAACTATACCTAATACCACCTTATATTGGTGTTTACTTCACATTGATCACACTCATATGCACCAATCAATGTTTCAATCATATCATTAAAGTCAACATCCTTCACCATGTAAAGCTTGAGAATTTAACACATTTCAAATTAATCATTCCCATGTTCATTGAACATCACAAGTGAGATTTAGTGATAGCAAGAATAAAAATAACATCCACAAGTGTTCCAAGCAACATTAAATTAATGAATTTACAAATTTGAATTTACATACACCACATAGGGGTGCTACAATTCATCTATTTCAATGATACATCATCAAGTATACTTCAATAAATACATACATGAAATGGAGTTTCAATTTACAAAATTGGCTAACAAGCCATACAAAGAGCAATATATGAAGCATATCCTTAGCAATAGAATCTTTGAACCTCATTCGCCTTGACACCATCAGTCTTCTTGCACTGAGGCCAAGAGTGTGGTTAAGGTGCCTTTTCCACCCAACCATAAAGCACATGACTTCTCCAGGTTTCTTCCTAACTCGAATAAATCCTTGACCCTACACGAGGAGCCTAGCAACCCAGAACAATAAAGCAGCAGGGAACTCTTGATGCATGCTTGTTTGCCTATATGCATTCCTAAACTAGAAAAACACATTTCTTGCAAGAAGGATGTGGCAAAGACATAATAACATAAAATTCTAAGCTTTTAATCCATCTATTTCAATGGTACATTGCTTGGCCAAGTATAGAGAAATATAAAAGGTAGTTTATAAAAATGATAAATTATTGTCTCTGTGTACCCACATTCGGCATCCTATCCTAGAAGTTTCTCATAATATAAGTAAATGAAGCATAGTTTATCATGTGTCACATACAGTGGAAATAATGCAGTTTCATGCATTTCTTAGGAAAACTCATGATATAGTCCAAGTTCATGATTAATTTTCTTACAAGAAGATCTTTCCACATCAAGTTTTACAGTTTGCATTGTCTAGCTCTATTCATTCTATTCTCATTTCATTGAATGACAGTATTAAATTCAAAGGCGTAACTTGCTATTTGTTTCCATAGAATCACTAAATCACTTCTACATTCCAATGGTTTATAGATAACATGATTATAACACCAAAAGGTTTTCATCCAAGTAGAAGTGTAAACGATTAAAGAGGAGTATAGCAGTGGCATATTTATTTAAATATTTAGAGAAATGAACCAATGAATACATGGGTTTATCAATTAAAAATAGAAAAAATTATCTTTCTATTCATATTTTAATCATCTTCTCTATTCTTAGATTATTCTTACTCCCATTCATTAAATTATTGCAATTGTTTATTATTGAAAGAATATACTTACAAACTAAGGAAGGAAAAGAAAATCATATCATTCAACAGATGTTATACATTTAGAACAACATCATACATAAAATTATCTTCCTCGAAATTGGGGTGTTTGTATACTTACTTCCCAAGTACATATGGGTAAACCCACAATAGTGGGTTACAATTTTTTCCATGAAGAAAAAATAGAAATTCCCATCAAAAAATTCAAAATGGCTTACCCCTTCTAATGAAGGGGGTTTGAATGAGCCACCCCCCCTTCTAATGAACCCCCCCTTCGAATGAACCCCCACTTGCACCATATAGGGGGGTTCATTCAAACACCCCTTTTTTCACCTCTCCCTCCACCATTTCAAAATTTATGCATTTTTTTTACTAGTGAAGCCCGGAAAGGAGGTGCAAATGAATTCAACTTGATAAACCAAGGTGGAGGATTGTAGTGATCGAAACATGCTTTCCAACAACTATAAATTTAATATATATTTATTCTATTTTATATTTTATTTTTTAGTTTTACTAAACATAGGTTTTTCATCAAACATTAAGTTTGGTGAAAAATCATTGTGGAAAAATAGTAAATTTGAGAAACAAATATTGAAAAATATATATGCACTAGGTATTGATGTCTTTGTTCCAACAAAAAAAGAAAAAATAAATTTCAATACATACCAAAAAAGTTATGCGAGCTAAAGTGCACCTATGTCTAAGTTGTAATTGGTTTGACTTCAAAACCTAATTAAAAGAAAACTATTCAACAAAAAATTATGAAACAAAATGAAAGCACTAGATACTAGTGTTACCAATCTAAATTCAAAAGAATCAAAATTTTATCCTTTCTAGAAAAAAATTTATGCTAGCCGAAGTACACGCCACTTTTTAAAAATGTTGTTTACTATTAAAAATTAGTTATCAAAGGAGATACAAAAAAAATTATAATTTCATTTCATTTAAAAAAAAAAAAAACATTTAAAATTTAAAGACAAGATCTCACAAATCACTAGTTTACATAATTTTCAAATTCCTAACAGTTTACCTACTATAGGTGTTAGAAAGTGAAGCTTTTTTTTTTGAAAATGTTGATTTCAATGTCAAGTTTGGCTAAAAAGTGTAACACATTATTGTGGGATGACCCATATGTATATATTTGACAATAACACAATTGTAGCCTACAACAAAAATGTGTAGAAATATATATATATTTATCTATTTCCAAAGATATTTACATTTACTTGTATTTTTAAGAGCACTGATTTAATATATATATATATATACATTATATGTATTTGTATATATATATATATATAAATACGAGATCAATTTAAACTATGCTTTCTTATAAAATATATACAACTGCAGGATATATCTACATATACATATATATACATACATGTGTATATATATATATATATATACAAATTTAAATATTAAATTCGGTTAATAAATGTCGAAGCGCACATAAGTTTACACAGAGGTATCATTACTCATATGTGAAGAGTTTGGGGAGGGCAGGCTTGAATAGCCCACAACCCCCCATGGAGACACAGTCTGTGGGGGGCACCGACCTCCCCACACGCTGGGGAGACGTTGCCTCCACAGTGTTGCCTCCCCTATGGGGGGCATGGATGTGGGCAGTCGTCCCCTCACTCCCAAACTCATATAAAAAAAATAAAAAGTAATTACAAAAATCACATGTGTTCTGAGTCACTGATTCAATTCAAGAATTCCACAATACAAAGAAAATGATAGTAATTAATATTGTTTGTAAAGTTATATATATATATACACATATATTCAATTAAATATATATATTTATTTATTTCATTCACAAAGTCTGGTTTTCATTTCCACATCAAAAATTCAGAAAAGATGGGTACACACAGATATTGAATTTGGTATATTTATATATTTGTAAAATATATAAATATATGAAGTTTTATACAACTGAAAGGGGGAAATGAAAAGATTGCACAACTAAGGCAAATAATTCCATATATTAAACATCCAATTCTCAGTAAATATGAACAGACAGCTTCCAAGGAATTCTTTTGATCTTTCACAATGAGTTATTCTATGCTTACAGTCAAAATTTAAATGCATTGGAATAGATTAAAACCCGGACTATGCTTTCCCTTGTGTTTGATTGTTGAAACCCCCAGCTATAGGATCTCCTTTGCTCCCTAGTTCTTCTTGTATCCTCTTTCCTTTCCTCTCTGTATTTTAATTTGCAAAGCTACAAATAAAAAGAAAATCCCTTTCTTGACCCCATATTTCCCAGTTTTTGCAGAGCAAAACCCAAAAGATTGTAAAAATACAATTATGCATTCTCGTTAATCTATTTCTCATTTTTAAAGATTTATTCTAATTTCCCAAGACCTAATCTTGAAATTAGAGAATTAAAAATAAATAAAATTATTTTCTACCCAACTTTTATCTCCAATTTAATTGTTATTCCTATTTAATTTACTTTTCAATATTTTTCCAAATACAAATATTTAAATAAGTTATTTTATTTGCATTCACATATTAAGACATGAGCATGGAATTGGAATTAATGGAAATCTAAAAATTACTTTAAATAACACCACCCAACGTTCAATTGCATATTTAAATATTTAATTAATCTAGAATTAATTCTTCAATTCTTTTAATTGCATATATGAATATAAAGTTAACCATTTAAAATTTTCAATAATAAAACAATCATCCAAGTCACATGCTAAATGCATCTATATGACATTAAGTGCTTTGTGTGTGATCGAGAGCATCATTTTTGCTTTACCCTACCAAGAAGCTAATCTCTCCTACCTTAGCCACACCCTTGGTCTTCAACAACCTTCCACTCAAGTACACGCAAGCAACCAACATGAGATTAGTATCCAGATAGAATCAAATCAACTTAACTCATAACATCATAATGCATTAATTCTAAATATCACTTTTCTATTTTGCTCCATTTTCAAAATAAGATGATATTTCATTCATTACAAATTTTCTTGAAATTTAACACCACATTAATTGTCATTTAATCTACCACACACATACATTTAGTCATAAAGCAAAAAATACATAAAAAAATGGTAGGAATCACCAAAATTAGAGATGTGACATCCTTCCCCACTCAGAAGAGACATTGTCTCAATGTCTAGGTGCAAACATACACACAATATAGTCTATATCATCCATGTATAAAGATTCATAAAAATGCATGAAATAAAATATTAGGCTAGAATCCAAGGTGTGGACAAGATATATCAATATCATCAGTGTCATCCCACATTGTGCTATCCTCAGAATATTGATCCCACCAGATCCTGTACTACATTATCTCTCGATTTCGTAACTTAATGTTATGCTTTTCCAGAATCCTGACAGGCTCCACTAGCATCGCCCCTATATCTAGAACCTACAAAGCATGCCAATCGAGCACATGAGTAACATCTGGGTGATATGGCTTGAGTACTAAGACATGGAAAATGTTATGAATGTGGGATAGAGTTGGTGGAAGAGCAAGCCTATAAGCAACTAGATTCACAACTTCCAATATTTTGAAGGGCCCAACAAATCGAGGAGCAAGCTTTGAGTTCCTGCCAAAAGAAATCGAACTCTTTTATGGATGAACTCTCAGGAACACCTTTTCGGCCATTGAAAATTTCCTAAAAGTCATGTTTTGATTGAAAAAGCTCTTTTGATGATCAAAAGCCTGTTTCAACTTTTCCTTAATCAATCTCATCTGATCTTCAATTTCCTTAAGCATCTCGGGTTCTATCACAATTTTTTCCTTTACCCTATCCCAACCAATAGGTGTGTGACATTTACGGTTGTACAATGCCTCAAAAGGTGCTATGCCTAGTGAGGCGTGATAGGAGTTGTTGTAGGAAAACTCCACTAGAGGTAACTACTCTTCCCATTTATGTTGTTGTTCCATGCAATACATTCTGAGAAGATCTTCCACCACCTGATTCACTCTCTCAGTCTATCTGTCAGTCTGAGGGTGATATGTTGAGTTGAAATTCAGTTTAGTCCCCAAGGAGGAGTTTAATGTGGTCCAAAATCTAGAAGTCATAGGAGTGTCATGATCAGAAATGATTGTCTCAGGCACTCCATGTAACCTGAAGATCTCCTGAAAAAATTTATTTGCTAACACCAAAGAACCATCCCTAAGGTTTTCAAGTATGAAATACACTACCTTTTTCAATTTATCAACTACAACCAAAATAACATCATGTCTAGCCTATGTCATTGGAAACCCTTGAATAAAGTCCATCATAATCACCTTCCATTTTTTTTCTGTCACTCTATGTGGGTACAAAAGTCCTGCTAGATGTACATGCTCAATATTAATTTGCTGGCACTCCAAACATCGAGCTACAAATGATATTACATCTTTCTTAAGTCCTGGCTAGAAATTTAAGTGTTTGAGTCCCTCAACCATTTTTGTCACATCGAGGTCCCCTAAATATGGTGCATTATGGAATTCTTCCAACACCAATTACCCTAAACCAAAAAAATTTGGTACATACATTCACCCCTGGTACCTCAAAAGTCCATTTGTCTCAAACACATAACCATCATATCTTTGATTTGAAGGATTATGCTCTAGGGCTTGTTTCACCCTTTCATAATGCTCATCCCTTGCCAATGTTGGGATTACTTGCTGCCTAAAGGTAGATTTTTTTGTAACCATTGCAGCTAGATGCCTTCTCCTGCTTAAGGCATCAACTACCCTATTTTTTTCCCCTTAATATATTCAATTCCAACCATCACTTTTGTCGAGCGTTTAGGTTGGGTTGAGTGAAAATATACTGCAATCTTGCATGATCACTTTTCAACTCAAAAGGCTTCCCTAGGAGATAATGTCTCCACATTTGGAGAGCATGCACTATGGTAGACAATTCCAAGTCGTGTGGTGCATAATTTAGTTCATGTTGTTTCAACTTTCAGGATTCATATGCCACCACTTGACCACCCTACATGAGACTGCTCCCACACCCTCACCTGATGCATCGGTTATCACTGTGAAGTGCCCATTCGGATCTGGCATAATCAAGATGGGTGCAAAAGTAAGTTTCTCCTTTAGCAACTAAAAAGCCTTCTCACATCTGTCACTCCATTCAAATTTCTTTCCTTTCTTTTGAAGTGCGGTGGTGGGTGTTGTGATTGTAGAAAATCCCTTGACAAACTTCCTATAATTGTATACACGTAAAAATGGTCTGGAGCACAAATTAATTAAATACTTGTTATTTAATTAATAATTTCTAATTCCTCTACTACTATAAATAAATTGATAAATTTATTTATATGGTTCATTATCTTAATTCTTCTTTTCCAAAATCGCTTTCTTCTTAAATTAATTAAATGGACAAATTAAAATAATTTGTTATTTTTAATTAATTTACCTCTTCTACTTAAATTTGAATTTTTAAATTCAAATTAGCACATGTCTCCATATTTATTCTAACCACCTCCAACTCACCTGCCACCTCACCATGTGTCACATAAAATTGAATTTTCTAAATTGAAAAATATGAATTATCATCAACAAACTTGCAACTAGTTTGGAACCAATTTGGACACATGGCTTCTTCTTCTCTTTGATTCTCTTTAACACTTGGAAAAGTGTTTTATTAAAGGGAACCATCCCCCTGATTCTCTCCAACCTCCTTGTGCTCCACCGTTGATGTCGCAAGATCACAGTCTCTACCGTCCATTGTTGCCACATCATCCCAAGCCTTAAAAAATCTATAAATAGAGCACATTTGTACAATTTTTCATAAGGATTTAGATCACAAACTTATGTTGTAGAATTCTTAGTGCAATTTGAGAGCATTTGGAGAAGCATTGTAGTGAGTTTTTTCATCTTAGTTTCATTTAGAGTTATTATAGAAATTTCAATTTGAATAGTTTAGTTATTTCATCTTTCATGTAGAATTTCCATTAGAACAACATCATTAGTCTTAGCACCATTTTGATTTTAACAACACCTCATCATAGGATCATTTAGCCTTCAAACATCAAATATCAAAAATACAAAAATAAAGGCATGTAGATTGCATAATAGCATCTCATTTCTTAAGTTGTCATCTTTGCAGGTTCATGTGTAGCATTAATAAGATCTGAGAGCATGAATTTCAAAGGTCCTCAAGACTAGAGAACTATGGAATGAATTAAGAGGATTGTTGTAGTTTTTAATTCTGCTATTTAGATTCCTTTTATGTAATACATTGCATGGATGTGTGTTTTGTTTTATCATTTTGATATGCATATTTCACCCACACAGTAATAACATGCAAGCCCCATAAAGTTTCAAACTTCAGAAAAATTCTGCGAAGCTAGCCACTCCATAATTTTCTTAATATTTTTTGGATCCACAGCTATCCCATCAGCACATATCGCGTGTCCTAGATAGTGAAACTTGGTTTGATAGAAAGTGCATTTGGACATTTTTCCATAGAGCTTATGGTCTCTTATACATTGCAATACTATCCTCAAATGCCTGTCATGCTCCTCCTCTGACTTGAAGTAGATTAAGATATCATCTAAGAATACCAACACAAAATCATCCAAACAGTCATAGAAAATTCTATTCATCAAATTCATGAAGGTTGTCGGGGCATTAGTTAACCCAAATGACAACATTGTGAATTTGTAATGCTTGTATCTTGTCCTGAATGTAGTCTTTGAAATATCCTCATCTTTAATTCTCAGTTTGTGGTATCCTGATCTTAAATCTATCTTTGAGAATACCTTTGCCCCCTTCATTTGATCAAACAAATCATCTATCCTAGGGAGAAAATACTTGTTCCTTATGGTTACCTTATTTAACATTCTGTAATCAATACATAATCTCAAGGTCCCATCCTTTTTTTTCACGAATATGACTGGTGCTCCCCATGGAGACACACACGGCCTTATAAATCCCTAATTAAGAGATTCTTGTAACCGGGCCTTCAATTCATACAATTCGGTAGTATTCATTTTGTATGGAGCCTTAGATTAAGGCTCAGTTCCAGGTAGAAATTCAATGGAAAAGTCAGATACCCATTTAGGAGGCAACTCAATCAACTCATCAAGGAATACATCTTGGAATTCCTTTAGGATGACATAATCATTAGCTATCGCCTCAAGGTTATCAAGATTTGTGACCTTAATTGCATAGATTACACACCCCCTTTTATGCCCCTTCTTCAACTGCATGGCATAAATTTTCCTGAGCTCCAAAGGCCTTTTAAGACCATAGATATCCACTCGATTGCCCAAATCATGTAAAAAAGTTACTGTTTTCTCCTCAGTCAATAAGGGCCTTATGTTCCATAAGCCAATTTATTCCCAAAATCAAATCATATGACCACAAAGGTGCTACATATAAAGTGACTTGTGTCATGAAACTAGGAAGTTTGAGTTCACTGCAGGCTAGGCATTACTCTACCCTTTTCTCTACCCGATTACCATATTGAACCTTCCATGTGTTAGCCATATAACCCGGTTTAACAGATCATTTAGAAATGATATGAGGATCAACAAAACTATCAGTAGCTCATGTATCAATCAAAATAGAATCCGGAAATCCAAAAAGCTTACCCAATAGCTAGATGGGCACAGCTTGATAGTCAACTTGGCTATTGTCAACCGCCGCATGAATATGATGTTGGTTCCTATTTTTTTGATTGCTCCTCTAAGGGCACACACTAGCATAATTCTCTCCACCGCATGTATAGCAACCTCTGTGAGGTGCTCTAGGCCTATCAAAACCATCTCTCCTGTTGTTATTGTTATTATTATAATTGGCCCTCTTATTATTGCTTTGATTCTCGTCATGGCGATCCTGAGAGTTGTTACCCCATTTTAGATTCCTGATCTACCTATTATTGTTGCCCTGATTGTGTTGATTCTGATTATTGTTATTCTGATGGTTCCCTTGTGACTTCCTCTTAGCATCCCTTTTTTTCCTATAGTTTGCAACCTGCTGAAGCTTTTATTCTTGTTTAGTGGCTTTCTCAAAAGCCTCATCCATGGTGGAAGGGTTATGCATATCCACCTCAGCTCCAATTTGAGGCCTAAGCCCTAGAATAAACTTGTGAACCTGAAACCTCTCATCAAGCTGGTACTACGGTACATATTTGATAAAATGAGAGAATCTTTCCCAGTACTGCATCACTGACATTCCTCCTTGAGTGAGAGTCTCGAATTCAATCATCTTTTTGTCGAAATAAGACTGTGGTAGCCACCTTTTACTGAACAGCTACAAGAATTGCTCCCAAGTCACCTTACCATGCAAAAATTATTTTTCTTCTTTTTCATTCTCCCACCAAGTGGCAGCTTCACTAGTGAGTTGGTATGAACCCCACTCAGCCCTAGTTTCATTAGAAAAATCCCGCAAACAAAAATACTTCTCCATTTCAATTATCCAAGCTTCGGCTTCGGCTCCGTCACTAATTGTTTTACCATCAAATTTTGGTGAAGTGACCTTTTTGAGGTCCTTGCCTAGCTCGTGAGCTACTTTTCTTAACCTATTAGGTTTTTCTCCAGTCTCAAGCTGCTCGACATTAGTATTTTCTTCATTTCCATCAGAATTCGGTCTTTGAGGACCTTTGTGCCTCTCTTGCTCAAGGATATCAATCCTGACCTCCTGTTGGTTCAACAGGGTTAAAATATGATCTAACCTATCATTGGTATCACCACGGGACCCACGTACATGATTCTCACGTTGATAGGTTCTAAAATCCATGGAGTTATTCTGGAACACACAACACCAAGCGTAATTAGGCATAGGTCCTAGAGTTTAACCTAGACACTTTTATACCAAAATGTAAAGCTGAAAAAATTAACACATTTCAAATTAATCATTCCCATGTTCATTGAACATCACAAGTGAGATTTAGTGATAGCAAGAATAAAAATAACATCCATAAGTGTTCCAAGCAACATTAAATTAATGAATTTACATACATCACATAGGGGTGTTACAATTCATCTATTTCAATGATACATCATCAAGTATACTTCAATAAATACATACATGAAATAGAGTTTCAATTTTCAAAATTGGCTAACAAGCCATATAAAGAGCAATATATGAAACATATCCATAGCAATAGAATCTTTGAACCTCATCTACCTTGACACCATCGATCTTCTTATGTTGAGGCCAAGAGTGCGGTTAAGGCACCTTTTCCTGTAATGCCCAAAACGTTACACCAAATAAAGTCAAGAACAAAACACTAATTTCAAATTTCATTCACTTATACTTGCAAAACTTTCAAAGTTTGCTACAAACATAGGCACTATAAGAAGGCAAACAAATTTCGACCATAAATAAACTATAATTCTTTTAGTTAGGTAACTAAATTGCATAGACCATCATGGTCAATTCGAGAGGAGACATGGAATCCACATTACCGAGGTACACTTACAAAGTTCAACCAACCCAAAGTGAATATGAAACATTATATAGGTCACATGCCAACAATAACATATATATATATATATATATCAATAGTAAACTCAAGAATAATAAGAGAACAAATCCTAGGGGCCAGACCTAGTCCTCAGGGGCTTGTCTCAGATGGCCTTGCCTACGTATATATTTCACAGAGGCATTGTAGTTCGACGATTGGACTTCAACCATCTCACACATGGTTGGATAACAAAGGGATATAAACACCAGGTTTGACATGATCCAACTTATCATCAACTCCAATCACAAATCACTAACACCTCTCCACATTGCAATAATAGGTAAAAATAGATCAAGGACAAGGATTATGACTGGACCCATATATAGGATCCCCCAAGAATCTTCTAAAACAACTAAACAATTTTTTTTTTTAACAATAACCTATAAACACTATTGTTTGGTAACTCATTGTTGCTTAATATATTCCAAGTTCGTTAATCTTGAAAAAAATAGGAAAATAAAGAATCGAGACCATTTTATTATATACAAATTACGCATATTTAATTATAAATCTCAGAATCATTAATCACAATATTAAAATCATACAAATTAGATTATTGATATTTCTATTATAATTATATATAAATATTATGAGTACAATAAGAAAATTAAATTTCTTTATATATTTATTTTATATAATATAAAGATTTTAGAAAGATTTTGAATAAAATACTAAATTAACTTTCATTATCTATAATTACATTTATGGAGGTAAAAAGAAAAAAAAACATTATTAATCAACACCTTTGTTTACATTTATTTCCTATTTAATGAATAGAAATAATTCATCACTTTTTAATTTCTCATGAATAAATAATTCTCTAGTGACTTTTCAAAAATTATAAAGAACTTTCTAAAGCCTTTTTTTTCCTTTTTAAAGATTATGAAGGAAAAAGAAAGGCCTATATTAAAGCCACGTATTTTTTTTTAATAATTTTAGGTTTTTTCCCATGACATCTCACTTGCTTTCCTCGATAAGGGCCATGTTTTAAATCTTAGGATTTGAAAATTTTCCCTTACCAAGCGTCTTGACCTAAACATAGATGGAAACAAGTGGGAAATAGTTGACATGGATCATTATGAGAATAATATCTTCATTTCCTATGAGAAAATCTTGGCCCCAAAAGGTGAGACTTGAGTTTATGCTTCGCTAAAATCTTAGAGAAATAAGGTGCTAACTACGTGTTAAATTCCACCATTTATGGGAATCCGTATGACATTGTTGGGCTAATGTTAGATTCCCATATGGACCACTATATGCATTATAAGGTTTTTTTAATGCAATTGTTAGAAATAAATAAGCACACATATACCATATATTAATAGGCAATGCATCCTTTAAAACGTAATACAAAGTATGAAATACACAAAGTGAGATCTACAAAATATCATGCTCAAAATTTTTTTGTTTGAGAGTTCAAGGTGAGAGATGAACACATAAATTTAGAATCATAAAGCATTATATAGAATATCATAATACTCTAAAAAATATTTGGGAATTTTATCTTTGAAGTAAATGGTCATATAAATTATATTCTAAACAAGTAAATACGCTTTATTAAATTCTACAACTACTGCTTCAATATATTCACAATGAATGAAAAGTAGAGCTAATAATATCGGGTTTACATAAAATTTAAGCACAAAGCAACCGTAAAATGGTTAAAGCATTAGAATATAAAGTTTCAACATAGATAATAACTAAAATAGCGTCCCTGATTTTTATCTTAGTTTAAGGTTTATTTATTTATTTTCATTATACTTGAGCAATATGGGATTACATTGAAGTTCTGCACAGTTTAATGTTTTACAATGACAGAGAGGAGAAAAGTAAGTATGCTGACAATGGACAGCAACAGGAAATCCAAACAACACCAACTATGAGCAGAACTAGACTCTTATGGAACTCATTTAATGAAACAACACCACCACCTAATCAAACAAACAACTTTTGACAGTTTATATCAATCTAAGCAACACTCACATTAAAACAAACAATGCTATGAAATCATTACAAACTCAACAAATGTTTCAACTCTAATGATTGAGATCAAGCTAATCCAATCCAACATATGGTTATTAAGTGCAAGGGGTGACATACTCAAATTCTAACTATGGCTGCTCACATAAAATGTTAGATAATGTATATACAATATGATCATAGACAACTCATAAGAAAAAAAAATAATACAAACATGCAATGGATTGAACTTCAAGATTAGTTGAAGAGATTGTAGGATTGATCAAAAATTTATTTTTCTATTCACATATTATTTTGTGTTCTGATTAGACTAATAAAAGCCTTAATTAAATCCCATTTGCATGGAAAATGTGGCTGTTGCATTCTGTCACCACACAAAACCCTAAGGCATACAACACACCATAAATACCTGTTGTGCAGTTTTTGCACACACACCCCACTGAAAGTAGGGACCCTTTTTTCCTCGTCTTTTGGCTCTTTTCTGTGGTCATGCCTTTTGAGCTTGTCTTTGAAAATCATGAGATTTTGGTCTTTGATGCTTTGGTCCTTTGGTCGTGGGATTTGGTTACTTTTCACTATTCCTAAATGCTTGTCTTGTTTGTAAAGTGCCCCTATTTTGAGTTCCAAGTGGTCAAAGAGTCTTGTGGATGTCCTCTCTGGAAGTGGGTTCCCTTTGCTTTTTGTTTGTCATTGGTGTTTTGTCTAGGTCTTAGAATTTGTTGTTTTCCCCCTAAGACCTCGTTTCCTTTGCTTTGTGGGTTCAGGCACATGATGAAACTAAACTCTGAACCTTCACAAAGTTCTTGGTTCGGTTTCAGCTCCGCTTCTTGTCTCCTTGTTTTCTTTTTTGTTTTGCTTGTGTTCGGCCTTTGGGTTGGTTTCCTCCCATGGGTCTTCTTTTATTTTCCTTTTTTCTTTCATCTTCGAAGGTGGGGCATGAGATGAAACTAAACTCTCAACCTTCACAAACTTCTTGGTTCGATTTCCGTTCCAGTACCGGCTCCACTTCTTGTCTCCTTGTTTTCTTTGTTGTTTTGCTTGTGTTCGGCCTATGGGTTGGTTTCCTCCCTTGGGTCTTCTTTGGTTTTCCTTTTTTCTTTCATCTTCAGAGGTAGGGTGCAGTATGAAACAAAACTCTAAACCTTCACAAAGTTCTTGGTTCGGTTTTCGTTCTGGTTCTGGCTTCACTTCTTTTTTCCTTGTTTTCTTTGTTGTTTTTCTTGTGTTTGGCCTTTGGGTTGGTTTCCTTCCTTGAGTCTTCTTTGGTTTCCCTCTTTTCTTTCATCTCCTTTCCTTTTGCCAGAGACAGAACAAGGGTGGAAACTGAACTCAGAACTTTGCAAATGGCTTCCATCTAGTTTTGGCCCTGGCTCTATCCGGTTTTGTTTCGGCTTGAGTCTGGTTTTGGCCCCGAATCTGTTTGGTTTTGTTTCCACCTTTGTCTTCTTTTTTTTTCGGTTCCATCTGGGTTTTGTTTCCGCTTCTGCCTTATCTTGTGCATAGTTTCCTTTCCTTGGAAATTTTGAGGTATTCGTCGTGTTTTAATGAAGCTTGTGAGTGGTTGAATATGTAACCGTGTGTTCGTCATGAAAACCTAGGGTTTGATTTCAAGTTGATTACCAATGTTGTCAGATCACCTTGGATGAGTTAGCAAGTTAAATTTATCCATGAACAACCTAAATTGAGTTGAATCCATGCTTGAGGTCCCAAATTTTTGATCGTTCGATCAATTTGGGGGAAATCCCGATGAAATCTAAGATTTCGGGGTTTTAATCATTTCGGGGATTTCCTTCGCCTTGGGATTTCCCTGAATTTCCATCGCTGGGTTGGTCTCTCGAAGGGTGTGGAATTAGGCTGACTTTGTGAAAATCCATTGCTCTGGGATTTCCCCGGATTTTCATTTTCCCTTCATTTTCTCGAAATGTGCCAGGATGTGTTGAGTCTCGCGTATTTTTGTCCCCGAAGGAATTCTCCGAGGAACTACTAGGAATGAAGAAATGAAAAATGCATGAGTTAATGGCTAGTGATATTTGCATCTACATGATTGATTTGGATAATTTAATGTTATGTGCAGGCATTTCTTGAGTTTTGGGTAATGATTGAGTAATTTTGTGTGCTTGTTGGGCTTCCCTCGCTAAAATCCGCCTGGCCCGAAATTCCCTTCTGGTTCGAATTTCGAGAAGGGATGAAAATCCCAAACTTTGAAGAAGGGTGCCTTAATGATATTCTTAGGGATTCTGATGGCTGTTTGGATTTCTTTGATGATTAGCATGTTGTTTATGATGGACTAACTTGGTTTTGATGCTATAATGGATACTTATTGTGGCCTTTTGAGTGCAGGATGGATCGAGCAAGATGGTTGTTGGCAAGGCCAAGGACAAGCAAGTGGATTTTAGTGTAGAGGAATGTGCTAGGGAAAGATAAAAATGATATGGACCTCCTCCTGCAGAAGTTGAAGATGATCATAAATCAAGCTAGATATCAAAGGATTAAGCAACTCCAAGTTCATGGGGTTTGATCACTTCCGTTCCCCGCCAGCTTGCGAAAGAGAATGAACGTACTTTAAAGATGTTGCGAGACACATGGGGTATGGCCAAGTACACTTTGTGGCCACAGGCAGGTGAAATCGGCTCGTACACGGGCAGGGTTAAGTCAACAAATGCTCGATGGCCATTCAATTGAGTTGGATGTGATGTGGAAAATTCAATCAAGCTTGACTCAATCAGGGTCATTCAAATGCCCATCTCAGCTATTGATCGACAACCCATATTCAAAATCATATTGCGTGCCTATTACAATTCAACTGCTTCATGCAAGTGAGACATTAATGGTGGAAGTGACCCGCAAGGTGTATTTAGTCTGAACCAAGATTTATAGAGATCCAAGGCTGATCTGAAGGGGCATCTCATGCATTCAATGTAGGGTGGCGATTTATTGCAATCTGTCCAAGGCTGACCTGGTTGGTGGCTGACCTTGCTTTGTAACCCTAGCTTGGGCTAGCACATGGTGTAATCTCTATAAGTATGGCATTTCACCTCTTCTGAAAAGAGTTAGTCGATTAGTTATCTAGAGAGTTAGTCAATTAGAGAGTTATTCAGTTAGAGAGTTAGACTAGAGCTAGACATGCTATAGAGGATTAGATTTTTAGAGAAGAAAGTTAGAATTAGGAGTTAGTTTTATTTTCAAGCAAGTGTTGTAATACAAAATATCAGAATTGTTGCTATTATTGGTGATTCAATACAAGTGAAGACATTGTGCTATTATTGGTGGCTTCTTTGGATTGATTTGTCTTGCATGGTTCTTATTCATTTTTTGAAATTGCTTGAAAATAACTGAATGCATTTTATATTTAGAGTTAAATGATTTAATGGTGCTTGTGATTTAGTGCTTGGAGTGTTGTAGCGATCTTTGGTTCATACTTTGGGCAACTTCTTGATTTTGGGATTGTTGTGCAAGGTCAACTTGTACCTAATATTTGTGTTCTTAGTTCAATTGTGGGCATTTATCCAGTTCAATTGAATGAATGTCCATGATCTAAAAATCTTTAATTCCTTAGAAGATTGCACTATTTCTATGAGATTGTAGGTATAGTCTGGGTTAAGCAAAAAATAGTTTTGAGGGATTGGTCTATTCCAAGTATTTCATCATTAGTATTGTTGATCTTAGGAGTAATCTTAATCTTAGGGTTTTTGAAACCCTTATCTTCTAATATTTCTTTGAACTTTGGTTAAAATAGGAATTCGAGTATAATTATATTGCAGAATCTAATAAGTTTAGACTTTCCAATACTTGTTTTGTAAGCTCCCTTTGTGATTACTAGCATTTTCATATTTATCACTAAGTTTTTTTGTTGCATTGTCAAGACCTGGCATTAGAGACCTTGGGGTTATCCCTTTTTTTAAATAGAGATTAATCTTTCAAGAGAGATAGGATACTATATTTTGTCTGAGTTGTTGTTGTGCAGAAAACGTCATCATCAGATTGATGCTAGAAGGAGGGCATGAATAAGCAAGCTGAAGAATTTTCTAAATGCCCTTTCTCCTGAGAGGGAGAGGAAGAGTTTCAAGAACTTCCACCTCCAACTAGGTCAAGAAGGACCAAAAGAAGGGAGGAGTCATCCTCCAATCCATCATTTCCACCATCCTCACCCTCATCCACCTCATCTTCATCTGATTTTGGGGCCGGTTCCATTCAACAACCCAAACCAGTCATCAATCAACCTTTACCACCTCCACCTCCACCAATGACTTTCTTGGCAAATAACCCATCACCTATATCCTTCAATAGCTGCAATGTTATGCCCAAGAACTCTAGGCATTTCTTCTCTAAGTTTCACATGAATGACCCTAATAGGACAACAGAGGAGCATATTAGGATTTATAAGACTTTCCTGAGAGATAGAGGGATTAATCATGTGGATGTTGCATGAAAACTTCTCCCTTACTCTCTAGGAGAGGATTCCTTTTATTGGTACAATCATTTAACTACTTCATCAATTCATAATTGGACTGAGCTTGAGGCTGTATTTTTGCAGAAGTTTAAAATCCCTATCAGTGCCAATGAGCTCTACATGTAGTTTATCGAGGTTAAGAGAGAATTTAATGAGCTTATAGGGTCATTCAATAATAGGTTTCACCATGCATACACTAGATTGCAAGAACCTTATGTTGTAGATGACACCACTACCTTAGAGGTCTATTTTGAATCCCTTGATAGTCTTACATCCACCTTCCTTAAGTGGAGAACTAATCCCCCAACTACCTTGCTCACTCCATATACAGAGGCTGTTAAGGTTAGTACAGATCTAAGAAAACACTTGTTAGGACCCTTGCCATCTCTGGGACCAACTGCTCACCCTAGGCAGGTCCAAGTTCTCAACTAGGCTCTGACTAATAACACTCCCATTATGAACCCCATTCCACAGCTATCTTTGGTTCCTCACTCAGGTCATCCAATAAGCCAGACTCACCTGGTACCAAGTTACCCACATCAAAGTTCCAATCAACCCCTTCATTCACAACAATAGTCTGGTTTCCCTACATATTTTTAGAACTCAGAATTTTTGAATCAGTCTATGGGTCTTGGAGGAGTGTTAAGATACCCTCCAAACAATTTGAATTCAATGCCTTATAGTCATCTTGATAAGGAAAGGTTAGATGAGCTAATTGAGTAGGTGAAAAAATTGAATATGGAGGTAACCCACTTGAGGAACTAGAACAACCAACTCCAAGCTGCTCAGAGAAGCATGCAATCAAATTAAAATAGGGAGAATTGAGATGTTGTATGAGGGAAAAAATTTGACAGAGGGCAGCATTCTGAAAAAAATTAGAATTTTGAAAGAGGACAAGGTTCTGGTTAGAACTTTGATAGAGGAAAACAAGGTGAACAAGGTTTTGAAAGGAGATAGGCACCTAGGAAGAATAGGCTATGGAACACCAAACCTAATAATGGAGGAGTCCCCACTCCACTAGATCAACCTTCAAATCAAGAAAAACCTCTGTGTGGTGTATACCTAGCAGAGGTAGCTTTGTCTGGATGGTGCAGGCTCCACAAAACAAGTCAACACTCTGAGCTTGATTGTTCTGAGTTCCAAACCGCTGCTTCCATCTTTCAGTATGAAGTTGAGAACAACTCCACTGGTTGGGAGTTGGTACCCTCAAATCCCTATGATTCCCTAATTTTTATGCTAAATCATGCTCCTTTCTCAAGGGATGAAGCGAATGAACTAGAATAGGATTCAACCAGCCAAAATGAGGAGACCGAACAAGTGCTGAATGAGGATGAGATTTCTCAGTTATTCAATGAAGGAACTAAGAAGGATAATGGTCCCTTGGATGCAGAGGAAGCTTGTGTTGAAGAAGTACATATGTTTCAACAACCTAGAAGAAAGTATGATTTGAGGAATAGGCCTAATAGGAATCCACTAGCTGGAGGCCCATTTACTACATCTATTCCTCCAAACAATTTTACCACTCCACCGGACCCACATGCCAATAATAATCCATCTTACCCTCAGGTGCCAACACAATACTTTTCAAAAGGAGTACAACCTAAGGCATCAAAATGAATCAATGTTGATACAACAAAAGATAAAAAGACTGGTCATTCTAAGGAGACCCATGTCAACATGAATGTGGAATAATTAGGTGAATATGTGATTGAAGAACTTAGGAAAGTAAACGTGAGTCTTTCTACTTTTGAGTTGTTAATGGTTCCTAAAATTAGAAATATAGTACTAGGGTCTTTTAATTCAAGTACAACACCACAACAAGTAGCAGTCAATGAGGCAATGAACAAGCCTTCTAGTTCATAGGTACCCAAAGGCTAAATTCAAGCACAACCGAGAGACAAAGGGAAAGAAAAATATAAGAATAAAGTTGAACAAGTTGACACTCAATTGAGTTTGTTCTAGAGAAAAATGGAAACCCCTCTCTTTCTAATTTTTGTTCGTATCTTTGGGAAGAATCTGCACAATTGTCTTCTGGATTCAGGAGCACCTACAAATGTTATGCCTTTTCTTGTCTATAGAGCTCTAGGTATTACCCCTGCAACCTCTTAGAAGAAGGTCACCCAATTGGACAAGACAAAGGTAAATATAGTGGGAGAACTGAACATGATCCCCATGCAAGTTGATTCAGATCCTAGAGTGCAACAAATACTTAATATTTAGGTGGTAGATATTCCTGACACTTATGGTTTGATGTTGGGTTGAGATTTCACCAAGGAACTAAATGGATACACATCCACATACCATTCTCACATGTAGTTCCCCTGGAAAGTAGTCCCAAATTAAATCAGAATTGAAAGAGAACCCAAAATGAAGTATGTGATCACTGAATATCAGAATGCTTCGAATGAGATATTGGTGTGAAAAGTCAGCATGGGGAACAATGTACTGGCTGCCCTTATTTCAGATACAAAAGAAGTCTTTATGTTGCAAAAATCCTCTGATGAATCCACATCAAAAGCCAACAGTTCTGAAACACTGCTTGAACAAACAGAGGAACTTGATAACCAAGAAGATAGACAACTCATCTTGCTCAATAATTTCCAAGAGTTTATATCCAAAAGTGCATGGAGGATCAAATCCAGCTAGTCAGAAATATGAATTTTAAGGAATTGCTACTCCCTAGTTGGTGCAAAGTTCACAATTCTCCTCACTTTGAGCTAGAATGTTGTCCATGCCAAACTATAGTGGAGCAGATACAAAGGTGCATTAATCCAACCCTGGCTGTCAGGCTATATATAGAGAGCGTTCAAAATTATCCAAAAGGAAAGAGCCCAAGGCCTCCTTAAGAGCCTTCGGGTAGTAGCAAGGACAAGGGTAGCTCGAGAAGATCAGGGACTGATGGTTGTTGGACATTGAGATTTGATGGATCCAAATCAAGGCAGGGTGCTGAAACAAGATTCGAGTTGATCAACGCTAAAGGTAAAACCTATTTTGCTTCTCATAGGCTCCAGTTCTAGTGCACTAATAATGTAGCTGAGTATGAGGCTTTGGTCTATGGATTATTAATGGCATTAAGGAAGAAAGTTAATATATTGCAAGTGTTTAGAGATTCTGAGTTAGTGGTAAAGAAAGTAAGGAAACAATACTCATGTCATGATAGAAGGATGACCAATTACAGGCTTAGAGTATGGGATCTCATTGAAGGATTTGATGCCTTCGACATCCAGTTGATCCCTCGAAGTAAGAATCAAACTGCAGATTATTTGGCACAAGTAGCTAGTACATTGCAACCCTTATCGCTTTCAGGTTTGAAGAATTTCACTATGGAGCTCACTCCAATACCATCAGTGCCTGACAATGTAACCAATTTCTAGGTGTTTGAGGATGAATAACACAATCTTGATTTCATCACTAGTTGTGATGTGTTTTCTTCTTAGGTGATTGATGAGGTGGAACCTCAAGAGGCTGAAATGAACCTAGAAGGGGTCATTAACCTGAAAACTAATACTATCCCAAGAGATATGGTGCAGTTGGAGAGAATCTTTGATTTGGATAAGATAAAAGATCAAGAACAACAAGTGAAAAGGGAGTCTCTCAGCAGTCAATGTGAAACATACAACATGGGGACCCAGGGTGGTGTGAAAAATTTCTTTATTGGTAAAGTGTGCAGTCTAGAGGAAAGGAGAGGAATTATCAATGCATTACACACATATCAAGATGTGTTAGCCTGGAGTTATGAGGAATTAAAGATATATGATACTTCGATCATCACACACACTATTCCCTTGAAGTTAGATGTTAGACCATTCAGGAAAAGGTAAAGGACAATTAATGATCTGTTGGAACCCATCATTCAGAGGGAGGTGTATAAGCTACTTTCAACACAAATCATATTTCTAGTGAGACACTCAACATGGGTTGCAAAATTGGTTCCATTAAGGAATAAAAATGGATAAATTAGACTATGTATTGATTTCAGGAATCTTAACAAGGCATCAGAAAAAGAAAACTATCCAATTCCTTCCCTGGATGAAGTACTTCAAATTTTCAATGGATCTTAGATGATGTCTTTTCTAGATGGGTACTCTGGATACAACTAGGTTATGGTACAATATGAGGATAGGCACAAAACTGCCTTTACTACAAAATGGGGAAATTTTTCTTACAGGTGAAATACCTTTGGATTAATCAATGTCGGAGCTACATTCCAGAGAGAAATGGATATTGCTTTCAAATACATCATTGGTAAGTGCATCATTATTTATATGGATGATTTGGTAGTTTTTTCCAAGAAGAGAGGTGATCACATAGCAGATCTATGCAAAGTATTCCAAAGATGCAGAGAGTTTGGCATTTCACTTAATCTGAAGAAATGCATCTTTGGAGTCACCGAGGGAAAATTGTTAGGACATGTTATTTTAGAGCAGGGTATTTCTATTGAACCAGAATGAATAGAGGCTATAATAAAGATTCAACCCCCTACAAGCAAAAAGGAGATGAAGTCATTCTTTGGGAAAATTAACTTTGTCAGAAAGTTTATCATTGGATTTGTAGAGATAGTGAAGCCCTTGAATGCTATGCTGAAACAAGAAGAAAAAGTTGAATGGAGCACATAAGCTAAGGAGGCATTTACAAAAATCAAGAGATCTATTATTGAGGCTCCAGTATTGGTAATTCCAGATTATGTCAAGTCTTTTTACATATAGTCATTTTATTCTAATCACTCTTGTGTTGGAATGTTAACTCAAAAGTTTGATCAAGGCGATGAACATCCCGTAGCTTTTATGAGTGCTCCTTTAAAGGATGAAAAAATTGAGATATCCCAATGTGGAAAAGCAAGCCTATCCCCTGGTCTGGGCTGTGAAGAAATTCAAACACTATATCTTTAGAAATATGATCTTTGCCATAGTACCTAATCCTATGGCTAAGTTGTTGTTAATGCATAATGAATTGGGAGAACGTAGAGCCAAGTGGGTAACTATGTTGCAGGAATATGATATTGAGATCCAACCCATGAAATTGGTGAGAGGGCAAGGACTGAAAAAGACAATGGCTAGGATGGGTCCTGACCTCATAGCTCAACAATATCACCTCCAAGAGGTGTCTCCAAGAGACTGGTATGATGAAATTATCTACTATCTATTGAACCAACAATGTCTTGAACACCTTAATGCAGTAAAAAGGAGGGCTTTGTGTCTGAAGAGTGACAATTTTATGATGAAGGGAGTTGTCTTGTATAAGAGAAATCATGAGGGGGTTTATTTGAGATGCCTAGGAAAGGAAGCTGGCAGAGTGATGACTGAATTTCATGAAAAATATGGCATAGGCCATGGATCAGCACCTTCTACTGCAAATCAGATCTTGAGGGCAGGCTATTATTGGCCTACCTTGTTCAAAGACACACATAACCATGTGAGGACTTGTCATGTATGTCAGACTGCAACAAGTAAGGAGAAATGTGCAAACCTTCCACTTCAGCCTATTATAGAGGTAAAACCATTTGCACAATCAGGAATGGACTTTATAGGTCCAATCAATCCACCTTCCTCTATAGACCATGGGTATATTCTCACTGTAACTGATTTCTTTACTAGATGGATTGAGGCTCTTGCATGCAAACAATGCACTTCTGAAGTGGTAATCAATTTCATTGAGTCAGGTATTATTAATCAATTTGGATTTCAATTGGCTTTAGTTTGTGATAATGGTCCTGCATTTGCATCATTGAAATTTTCTAATTGGGCCTTTGATCATGGAATTGTCATAAAATTTGCATCTAATTACTATCCACGAGGTAATGGTTTTGCCGAGTCTTCGAATAAGAATCTTTTAACAGTCATCCATAAGTTATTAGAGAAGAATCCCAAGGATTGGAACACCCAACTTAGATTTTCTCTTTGGGTAGACCACACTAGACATGAAACATCCCTAGGAACCTCTCCTTATCACCTAGTGTATGGTTTGGAACCTGTATTTCCCATCCAGTTGAAGATCCGTACCCTGCAATTCATTAATGAATATTATGATGAAGAGGATAAGCATGAAGCCTGCTTGACTGAACTATTACACCTTGAAGAGAGAAGAGATGAAGCCCTAGAAAACTTTTCCAAACATCAGGGAGTATTGAAAATATGGTTTGATAGGAGAGACAAGGTGAAAGCCTTTATAATCTCTGGCTTGGTTCTCTACTGGGACAAATCCCATCACTGAAAAGGGGAGCATGGAAAATTTGACAAACTTTGGGTTGGCCCTTATCAGGTTGCAGAGATTTTGGAAGACAATGCTTTTGATTTGAAAACTCTCACTGGAGAAAATATCCCACTGCCTATCAATGGGCAGTATTTGAAGCATTATTTCTAGTCTTGAGTTGTTTACAACTCTTTCCTTGTACATAGGTAGATTAGGTTTCCTTTCTATTTTTCTGTTTGTGCTTTGGTTAGATTAGGGTTTCTTTTGTTTGTTTTTCTCATTTTCTGCTTTTGGTTAGAGTAGGTTTTCTTTGGTTGGTTTTACTTTCTACTTTGCTCTTGCTTTGGGCTATCTTGCTTTCTTCTGGGCTGGTTGCATCAGTATAACTGGCTGCTTTCCTGGGGCTGTTATGGGGATTTATTTTACAAACTCTAATCATCTTTTTAGAGTCAATTGAACTAGGGCAATTCCTTTAGCTGATGTTGCATATTCTTGGAATTGGAGTCACTTGAGTAAGTCAAGTTCTAGAATGTATTTGGGTCTCATACTTTCACACAAATCTTAAAGATTTTGAGATTGCATATGGTCCTTATGAAGTCTGACTAGGTGAAAAATCTTATGTTCTGATCCAGTGCCACTATGGTTCTCATCATTGAGTGTGAGATTCATTGCTTGCAGGGTGAGAGGGGAAGTTTAAAAGATCTCAAAGAGAATTAAAAAAAAAAAGAGGAAAAAGAAAATGTTGAAAATAAAAAGAAATGTTCACCTTATCAAGGGTATCCTAGTATCTCTACTGAGGCTATGGATGCCTGGCTGATAGTAGAGCTATTCTAGGGAGGGTCACGGTGATAACCTCATTAGGGCTACAGACACTTGACTAGAAGCGAGGCTCTATCCAGGTTGCTTTTGGGGTTGGAATCTTTATGTAGCCTGGTCAGACTAAGTTTGATCCCTTTTGCAACTGAGGAAATGAAATGAATGCATGCACACACACTTTGACCCAAGTACATGAAAGGTTTTATTGTTTGTGATTTATGAATCCTTGTTCTGAGGGTGACCTGATGTAAGGACCGAATCTAGAGATTCTGGGTTCCTGATTGCAGTTTGTCATTAAAATGATCTAGAGAATTTCCCTAGCGAAGTTGCCATTTGTTGTGTAGTTTTTGCACAGGCGCCCCATTCAAAGTAGGGACCCTTTTTTTCCTGGTCTTTTGGCTCTTTTCTAAGGCCAAGCCTTTTTAGCTTGTCTTTAAAAATCATAAGATTTTGGTCTTTGATGCTTTGGTCCTTTGGTTGTGGGATTTAGTTACTTTGCATTGTTCCTAAATGCCTATCTTGTTTGTAAAGTGCCCCTATTTTGAGTTCCAAGTGGTCAAGGAGTCTTGTAGATGTCCTCTTTGGAAGTGGGTTGCCTTTGCCTTTTGTTTGTCCTTGGTGTTTTGTCTGGGTCTTAGGAATTGTTATTTTTCTCCTAAGACCTTGTTTCCTTTCCTTTGTGGGTTCGAGCACTAGATGAAACTAAACTCTGAACCTTCACAAAGTTCCTGGTTTGGTTTTCATTTTGGTTCTAGCTCCTCTTCTTGTCTCCTTGTTTTCTTTGTTTTTTTGCTTGTGTTCGGCCTTTGGGTTGGTTTCCTCCCTTGGGTCTTCTTTTGTTTTCCTTTTTTCTTTCATCTTCAGAGGTGAGGCATAGGATGAAACTAAACTCTAAACCTTCACAAAGTTCTTGGTTTAGTTTTTATTCCAGTTCCGGCTCCGCTTCTTGTCTCCTTGTTTTATTTGTTGTTTTTCTTGTGTTCAGCCTTTGGGTTGGTTTCCTCCCTTGGGTCTTCTTTGGTTTTCCTTTTTTTCTTTCATCTATAGAGGCAAGGCATGGGATGAAAGTAAACTTTGAACCTTCACAAAGTTCATGGTTTAGTTTTCGTTCTACTTTCAGCTTCGCTTCTTGTCTCCTTTTTTTCTTTGTTGTTCTTCTGATGGTTGACCTTTGGGTTGGTTTCCTCCCTTGGGTCTTCTTTGGTTTCCATATTTTCTTTCGTCTCCTTCCCTTTTTTCAAAGATGAAACTAGGGTGGAAACTGAACTCAGAACTTTGCAAACAGCTTCCGTCTGGTTTTGGCCCTGACTCCGTCTAGTTTTGTTTCGTCTTCCATCTGGTTTTCACCCCAGCTTTGTCTGTTTTTGTTTCCACCTTTGTCTTGTTTTATTTCTGGTTTCGTCTGGGTTTTGTTTCTGCTTTCGCCTTGTCTTGTGCATAGTTTCCTTGCCTTGGAAATTTTGAGGTATTTGCCGAGTTTTAATGAAGCCTGTGAGTGGTTGAATTTTTGACTGTGTGTTCATCATGAAAACCTAGGGTTTGATTTCGAGTTGATTACCAATGTTGTTAGATCACCCTGGATGAGTTAGCAAGTTAAATTTATCAATGAACAACCTAGATTAAGTTGAATCCATTCTTGAGGTCCCAAATTTGTGATCGTTTGATCAATTTGGGCGAAATCCTGATGAAATCCAAGATTTCGGGGTTTTGATAATTTCAAGGATTTACTTCGCCTTGGGATTTCTCTGGATTTCCATCGTTGGGTCATTTTTCCAAAGGGTGCAGAATCAGGCTGACTTCACAAAAATCCATTGCTTTGGGATTTCCCTAGATTTTTTGTTTTCCCTTCATTTTCCTGAAATGTGCCAAGATGTGCTGAGTCTCGCATATTTCCATCCCCGACAGAATTCTTCGAGGAACTGCTAGGAATGAAGAAATGAAAAATGCATGAGGTAATGGCTAGTGATTTTTGCATCTACATGATTGACTTCACTAATTTAATGATATGTGCAGGCTTTTCTTGAGTTTTGGGTAATGATTGAGTAATTTTGTGTGCTTGTTTGGCTTCCCTCGCTAAAATCCGCCTGGCCCAGAATTCCACGAAGGGATGAAAATCTTGAACTTTGAAGAAGGGTGCCTTAATGATATTCTTAGGGATTCTGATGGCTGTTTGGATTTATTTGATGATTAGAATGTTGTTTATGATGGACTAACTTGGATTTTGATGCTATAATGGATACTTATTGTGGCCTTTTGAGCGTAGGCTGGATCGAGCAAGATGGTTGCTAGAAAATCCAAGGACAAGCAAGTGGATCTTAGTGCGGAGGAATGTGTTGTGGCAAGATAAAAATGATATGGACCTCCTCCTGCAGAAGTTGAAGATGATCATAGATCAAGATGGATATCAAAGGATTAAGTGACTCCAAGTTCATGGGGTTTCATCACTTCCATTCCCCACGAGCTCATGAAAGAAAATGAGTGTACTTTAAAGATGTTGTGAGATCCACGTGGTACGACCAAGTACACTTGGTGGCCATAGGCAAGTGAAACCCGCTCGTACACAGGGAGGGTTAAGTCAATGAATGCTTGATGGCCATTCATCTAAGTTGGACGTGTGATGGAGAATTCAAACAAGCTTGACTCGATCAAGGTCATTCAAATGCCTAGCCCAGCTATTGATCAATGTCCCACATTCAAATTCACATTGCATGCTCGTTACAATTCTTTTGCTTCGCACAGGTGAGACATTAATGGTGGAAGTGACCCGTAGGGTGTATTCAGTCTGAACCGAGATTTGTAGAGATCCAAGGCCAGTCTAAAGGGGTGCCTCATGCATTCAATGTAGGGTGGCGAGTTATTGTGAACTATCCAAGGCCAACCTGGTTGGTGGTCGAACTTTCTTTGTAACCCTAGCTTGGGCTGGCACATGGTGTAATCTCTATAAGTATGGCATTTCGCCTCTTCTGAAAAGAGTTAGCTAGTTAGTAAGTTAGAGAGTTAGTCAGTTAGAGAGTTAGACTAGAGTTAGACAGGCTATAGAGGATTAGGTTTTTAGAGAAGAAAGTTAGAATTAGGAGTTAGTTTTATTTTCAAGCAAGTGGTATAATACACAATATCAGAAGTGTTGCTATTATTGGCGATTCAATACAAGTGAAGACAATGTGCTATTATTGGTGGCTTCTTTGGATTGATTTGTCTTGTATGGTTCTTATTCTATCTTTGAAATTTATTGAAAATAACTGAATGAATTTTAGATTTAGAGTTAAATGATTTAATGGTGCTTTTGATTTAGTGCTTGGTGTTTTGTAGCGACCTATGGTTCATACTTTGGACAACTTCTTGATTTTGGGATTGTTGTGCAAGGGCAACTTGTACCTGATATTTGTGTGCTTAGTTCAATTGTGGGAATTTATCTAGTTCAATTGAATGAATTTCCATGATCTAAAAATATTTAATTCCTTAGAAGATTACATTGTTTCCGTGAGATTGTAGGTATAGTCTAGGTTAAGCAGAAATTAGTTTTGAGGGATTGGTCTGTTCCAAGTATTTCATCATTTGTATTGTTGATCTTAGGAGTAATCTTAATCTTAGGATTTCTAAAACCCTTATCTTTTGCTATTTTTTTGAACTTTGGTTAAAATAGGAACTCAAGTATCATTACATTGCAGAATCTGATAAGTGTAGAGTTTCCAGTACTTGTTTTGTAAGGTCCCTTTGTGATTACCAACATTTTCACATTTATCACTGAGTTGTTTTGTTGCATTGTCAAGACCTGGCATTAGAGACCTTGGGGTTATCTCTTGTTCAATAGAGATTGACCTTACAAGAGAGATAGGATACTATATTATGTCTGAGTTGTTGTTGTGCAGAAAACATCATCAACAATACCTATTGCTCTTACAATAGGAAAATTTTTCTTAGAAATGAATGACATATCCAAGCTTTTGTATATTTCTACATGGAATTCATTTCTAAATTGTATTTTCTCTCAAAGACTCAAGAAATGATAGACTTGGTCCTCAAAATCCATATGCATTTTCTCAGAGAGTCTCCTCAATCGAATGACATAAGATTAAAGTAATATCATAGTACATTTAAAATGAAATATAAACCAGTATATTTCATTAACATATAATTTTAATTGAATGTTATGGTCACACACTCAAACCTAAAGTCTCAAACACCGAAAGAGCACTGCAGATTTGGTCTATAAATAATATATAGAAGGGCTAACTAATAAGGCAATTCTTCAAAATCTCCCCCAAGCTGATGCAAATGTTTTATTTCGTACCAAAAAAATCCTATTGTTATCTGCTAAACGAAGGTAAAGAGGAGGCATGAGAAATGTGGCAAACAGAAAAGGCACCATAACTATTTGACAAAATTCCTCAAGTGAATATTGTCTCATGAATTTATTGTTTGCAGGAAATGAACAATAAAAATTGTGGAAAGAGTAAAGAACTTAGAGGCAGGTGTAAATGGGAAAGTGTAACATTAATTCCCACAACCTTTGTTGTCATCCTTTTTCTTGAAGAAGATGCAGATTGCAACTGTAATCTGGACCTTGCAACTTTGATCTTGTTCTCCCTCGCCTATTTTATCTATTGCATAAAAGATGAGTCCTTGATTTGTGTGTTACCTGATTTATTATACAAATGATAAAGTCTTCTATATGATAGTTTCCATTCCCACTTTTTTTTGATGAAAAAATGTGTCCCCATCTAGAAGCGAACCCCCCCCCCCAGAACTCCTTAGGAAATAACTCCTTGATGACCTAAAACGACCACACATATCCACCACTAATCGTGTTTGGATCTCTTTGCATTATCACTCCTGTAACAGTTGGAGCCGAAGACAAGATAAAATCTTCCACCCCTCATAGGCTCATCTATCGAGCCTCTCATTCCCCTCCATATTCCCAAAGAAATTGTAACCCCATAAAGGAAACATTAATTCCTTCCTTCATTCCTCTAACTCTTCCTTTTCACGCAAAGTCGCTCACTACGTGCTCTTTTTACCCATAAAATATCCTCACACATGCTTTCATGATGACTTATTTATGATTCCTTTACTCAAAGATTATGGCGTGATTTCTTTTGACATAGCATACCTTGCAGTTCCTCAGTGATGTGATATCCTCCATTCACATTCTCTTGTGTGCCTGAAGGCGCAATTGAGATCAAAGTTTTGGAATATAAATTCATTCACTCACTTAATTCTTTGTCAGAGATGGCGTAGCCAGACTGTTTAACTCTTAGTCTTTCTTTATCTTGCAATTACCACATCAGGATTTGGTTGGGGTTATTAGTAGGATTTGACAACATGTTATGGAACATAACTTACTTGTCCCCCATTCATTTGGAGTTTTAGATTTAATTTGATTCATTTAATTCGCATTTTAATATTTTAAATACATTTTCAGTTAAAAAGAAGACCACTTAATACTGGCCTTGGATGAACTTAAGTTTGTTACCAGATTAAATGACATTACACATGATTTTTTTTTGGTTAGAATAATATAATTATATAAGTTGAATCTCCCTTAATATTATTTAAATTACCTCTACTTGATGTCCAACTATACAAAGTATTCTCTCTAGAGAGAACAACACTACATAGGAAGTGGCATTCAAAATAATACTTTAATAAGTACATAAAATTTATAATACAATAGCATGAATGATATTATGAAAAAGTTGACATTTCCTCAATAATATAACAGAAGCATAAAATAGATAATAACCTATAGACTACCATTCCCTCCAACCTAATTAAAAGGTAAATAATCATACAAGGGAAATGTAATCTCCTTAGGTTAATATTCCTCCATGATACATTCCATCTTTGTTAATGGAATTGTCTTAAATATTAAAATACATGTTGTGCATTCAACTCATGAAATGAAGGTACAAGGTATATCAATGAAACTTATGAATTTCACAATCATGATAAAGTCTCAAGAGGTAAGTGTGTGGTGCCCAAAACAATCACTGCAACACCCTAAGATATTGACTGCATACTGACACCTTAATGACGTATCACAATTAATTGCACCACACATTTTTCATTATATCTAGATTTCCCAGTTAATCAATTTAACTATAATTAATATCACTTAAGGTATATACCAATGATACAAATAAAGTGTTTGTAGCTATTGAATAGAAAAGGCACGGGCCTTACATCCCCCTCCCCTTAGTTTAAACTTCCTCCTGGAAGTTACTAAGGGTTGGGACTAAATCCTCACACCAAATCACCCATACAAAAACAACCATTATAACATAGCAAGTCTCCTTCACCATATCACTCTTGAAACATCTAAGAAAGAGTAATACATATTAGTACATTTGTCCATTCAAATCTAAGTACATGGTTTTTAACATTAGCCATAAAGTTCATAAATTCAAAACACGTTAATCTAACTAAAGTTACACAACTATCAATAAAATTACACTAATACTTTTGTCATTTAACATAATTCCTTTCAAGAGAAATCATTCATAATATTCAAATTTTCTAAATATGTTCATAAGAGGACATTTTACCTTCTTTTTTTGTAATCATGACACTCATACCATGTCTCATTCTACAAGAATGTTTAGCAGTTATAGTCTTATTACAATCAATTTTTAACTACCATCCATGTAGTTATCAATTATTAACCATGTACCCATATTTGATAACATTACTACAACATATATCAACACACATCAACATTATTGGATACACATCAAAAAAAAAATTGCACCATAAACATCACTCATGATGTTAATAGCAATATTTTTGTTTTAATGGCCAATCATGTCTCAAATTTATTAACTTCACATTTTTTTTCAAATATGTCCTTAAGAGAATAGTTTGCCTTATAATCATGGCACTCATACTATGTCTCAATCAATATTAACTTGCATCATTTGTTACTATTATACTCACACACTTCACAGATATTCCACATCACATTTACTTGCAATGTCACATGTACACAAAACAATAGCAAGGATTCTCTTCCCAATGGGTGTGCCTGTCCTCACACAATCACATAATTTACAACGTAAGGCTCACATAATGGGATTCACAAGGATGGATATTCATGGATACCAAAGAAAATTTAGAAACATAGTCTTGAGGCCCTTCTCTAAGGACTCCTCCATGTAGATAAGAAAAATCATAGAGCAAAGGGAAGAATGGATCAATGAATGTCCCATACTAGTCCCATTTACAACCCTTTTCAAAATAATTCCCTAGTGCATCTACTCCCCTATACGACCTACCAGGGAACCCCCTGGGATATGGTAGTTTACAGATTTCACATTACACGACACATGCCAACAATTTGAAAACAAGGAGAAAGCCTCAAACCGAATAACATAGGACCATACACCAAGACTCCAATAAAGAAAAATTCCAAAGAGGAACTATAATTTCAAGAGAGGAGCAAAATAAAGATAAGTTGTAACTACATTGCAACATTTCAATCTTAATTCAAAAATGAAATTTAAACAAGTCCTTGAGGAAAATCTGGCTACAACAATCGTCAAATGGCTAAATAGCCTAATATAATTGCAAAATCTTGCATTACTAGTGTGCAATAAAATACAACATCAATAAGAAGTTACCAACAATTCATATTTCAACAAAAAAATTTGCACATCACGAGCACCATGTGACTTAATAAGCCACCTAAGGGGAGGAGGGTAATGGTGGTTCTCTAACCACATAAGTATAATATCATGCAATAACTGGTGGTCCTTGACCACATAAATATGAATAACTGGTGGTCCCTAACCACATATATATATGAATCATTGGTGGTCCCTAACCACATGAATATGAATAGCTGGTAGTCCCCGACCACATAAATACGAATCACTAGTATCCATTGACCACATGAATATGAATAGTTAGTGGTCCCCGACCACATAAATATGAATCACTGGTGGTCCATGTAATTCCATCCTTTACCCATGGGTTATAACATCAAGGAATAGGTTTTCACTATGAACCAACAAGTTTGGCCCTCATATATGGTGGAGTAGGCCATGGTCAATGTCCATGGGAGGATTACAACGACTCGACATAGATCCTTTATCAGGATTAGGGACAACACTCTGAGTGCGTAATTTCTCGATGGGAGAACATGTGCCTCTCAACCCCTATTTACACTAGCTAGCATCACACTCCCATAAGGGGGAATCAAACACTAGAGGTACACATTTAACATACAAATAAGACTAAGACAAAGGAATGCATCACATTTCATTTAATAGATGCACATCCACACATTCCATGCTTACTCCTTTTTCACAACAAATCAACTACATAATGTATACACCTAAAATTGGTCTAGAGAATCTGACTAATTAAATATAACTTATTTAATTAATTATCCTAAATTCCTCTACTATTGAATAAATAGAAATATTTATTTATATAGTTCATGTTTAAATTCTTATTTAAATTCTTCTAATTCTACTATTATCTCATCATAATTAAATAAACAAAATTAAATACTTTTTCTTATTTAATTATCAAATTCCTCTATTTTATCTTAATCACATCATTCAATCTTAATTAATTAAACAAAGATTAAATATTTTATTGTTTAATTATCATATCCCTTCTATTTAATTTAATAAACAAACCTCTATAGTTTGTTTTATTAAATTATTTATTCCCCTTTTGCTAATTTAAATAAATAAAAATATTTAAATAAAGGCATAAAGAAAATTTTCTCTATTTACTCACCTACCAAATTAGATATTATATGTCTAATTTATGTCTAAATTAATTCAACTGGTATTCATGAGAAGCTGTGGAGACAAATTGGAGACAAATTGGAAATCAATCTCTCAATCCTCTTCCATCAATTCTTTCTATCCTCTTGCCTCATGTTTTCATGGGTAGGAACCATTCCCAAAATCTTCTCAATCTTCTCAATCTCTCACCATTCAATCCTCCAAATTGAATCCAAGCCTCTACTTTGCTGCCCCTATGCAAATGTGTTGCCGGGAAATCTATAAATGCAGCCTCATTCAACAGTAAATGGATCCAGAATCCCAACTTTGTGCAATATTACTCTACAGGAAATAGAGAAATCAAGCATCAGAACAATAGCATTCAAGCAATCATAGCATCAGTAGAATCATAATCATGGCTACATCATAGATTACAGTTGCATTTATTTATCAGTTTCATGTCAATTTAGTTTACAATATCATCATATAGGATTAGTTTCCTCTATTTTGGCAACTTCTCATTCTCTAGATTGTCATTTTAACAGTCACAGTGCTTACATGATCTGAAAGCCATAGTGGTTTAATAAACCTTTGGAGATAGAGAGCAATATGACGCTTTCAATGGATTTTTTGTTTTTAATAGCTTAATTGTTGATTAAATTCATTGATATAATGTTATATTAAGAGGTATTTTTAGTGATTTTACTATTTACTTATTCACAATTACAATTTGGTGCCCACCTTGGGGCCTAACCCCATATTTCATAAAAAAAATTTATGAAAAGTGGCGCACAGGTTTCTGACGTGTTCAGGTTAGTGCGAGCAAGAGATTTTCCGGCACTTCCAACAAAAACTATAGCACTTACGAGCTCTGTTTCAGCACTTCCACAAAAACTATAGCACTTCCGAGAACTATTTTAGCGCTTCTGAGGAGGAAACTATAACGCTTCCATGATCTATTTCAGCGCACTAGCCACCCGTTTCCAGCACATCTGGTATAACGCTTTTGCGATTTTATATGGTGCTTCAGAAAACTGTTGTAGCACTTTTGACTTTAGCGCATCTGATATAAACTATAGTGCTTCTATTTTCTGTTTCAGTGCTTCTATAACTACTTATCTGGATTTGATGTGACCACAGCCAAAATTTTATTTTGATGCATTTGGACTAAAAAGAATCAATCCTAGGATAGATATCACACATTTTTCTATATCAGTTAAAATTGACACCATGACTTTTGTGAAGCAAAATCTTCACATAGAATAGAAAAAATTGTCTTTTGGGTTTTAAAATTGAACATTGATTATTGTGCTTGTGTGGTGAATAGGCTTATTCTCTCCCCATTACTGGGTTATCAAAACACCAGACTCGTCCTTTATTTCCATGCAATTTACACTTTTTAAATCCTTTAGAAGGCCTGCCGTAGTGGGAAAAACTACTCACCCTACGGGAATGACCTTAGTGGGAACAACCAAAGCTGGGTTTTCCACCCCACTATAAAATTAAAATTGAATCTAGGGAAACCCACATTTTCCGGAGTTGTGCAAAGATAACCATCCCCAAAATCTTTGTTCTAAAGATTGGAAGGTCTCTTGAGGGAGTTTATCTATTACCTCTCTAAATGGAAACTCTATCTAAGAACCATAGTGTAGTATCTAGTTGAGTCAGTAACCAGACATTGTAATACTCACAGTGCAAGGGGAGGGAAGAATTTTCCCCCAAGACAGTCACCATATAATTGCCAAGGACTGTTTCCTCAAGGGATGAGAAATACAACTTTGAGTGCGCACCTAGAAAAGACAAAAACATGGGCACCCTCTAGGGGGTGACATGACTGTGTGAGTCAACACAATTTTAAGATGTGGGTTGTTGAGTATAACGATGACCTTTTTGACCTTAAGAGAAAGTCTGTCTGGAGTGTATCTTTGTTAAAGAAAATACTAGTGGAAATCAATAAGGACCATTCATGGTTCTGGGACATACACTATATGTTCAGATTCTAGGATTAAAAACAATTGTTCTACAATTTTCTTGCTATGTTCTCAAATCATTGTAACTCAGATAAAAGATCATCCTGAAAGCCACAAACCAAATCAAGCTAGAAAATTTATGAATAGAAATTGGAAATCCAAAAAAATTGTCAAGAAATCCCTCAAAATCAAGAAACCAAAGAAACCACTTAGTTACAAACATATTTTGAGAAGAAGACATTTCTTGTATTAGAGTAGAAATTTTTTGCTTCATCATAGAACTTTCATACATAGGTAGCACGATTTCGCTAGGGGTTTTACTAGTGATTATGCCATAGAGCCTCTTTATTCACAAGCCTATTTCCAAAGAAGAGCTCTTACACAATATCATAATCATAGTCAACCCATACATGAGTTCTCCATCCCGTAGCCAAGGATAAAATACTCCACTAGGCCATATCAAGTTTTGCAATAAAGAAACTCAAAATCTTTAGGCTTATCATCCAACTTCAGAAAATTACTAGTGGAGATATCTTGTCAAGATCAAAAATCCCTAACAACAATCTCTTCATGAGTAGAAAAAAATTAGATAAAACCATTGAAACCCAAAATAGCTCTTCCATATTCTGTCTTAGTGCTTCTAAGGTCTGTTTTAGTGCTTCTGAAATAGAGCTTACACACTCTATTGCAGTGCTTCTGAACTTCATTTTAGCGCTTCCGCAAAATAGCGCTTCAATCAAATATCATAGCACTTTTCATAAAATAGCTCTTTGAAAAACTGTCATAGCGCTTCCACACTTTGTTTTAGCGCTTCTGCAAAATAGCGCTTTTGTACCCTATTTTAGCACTTCTAAACTCTGTTTTAGTGCTTTAAAAATAAATAGAAAATAGAGAGCTTCCAAATATATCAGTTAGTTTGGTTAAACTCGAAACATGTTTTTTTATCAACCAGAACTATTTTTTCAAAATAGACACTGTCTAGAAACTAGAAACAGATAGGTTCCTACAAGTTAACATTCTTTTCAACTAAAACCCAGATCTTGCAAGCTACAAAGTATCAAGCAAATTAAACCAAAATATTGGTTATTTAGCTAAGTTTCCTTATCACGATATTATCATCCTACTATCATGAAACAATGCATAGTAATCAGATTTTAACCTAGTCTCATCAATAGGATATATCATCCTATTTGACTTTGTTAAAATTCATTTGACATTTATCAGACATAGAAGATCAAAGTTTGGTAGGAAAATCAAACACTTGTATGCCAATCTTCACCAGATTACAAGAATAGAGACTCTTAGAAGAAGAACTTGAAACATCAAATACCATGGCAGAAGGAAATCCTTGGAATAGCTTAAATTAAAATGACAAGAATGAAATCACAACATAAGACATACAAAAAGCACAACAGGACCCAAAATTCCATAAATTTATGGAAAAGATCTTAGAGCAAGACATGGAAAAATATCTCCTAATGCTAGCTGAATCAGGTGCCAATATTCCCAAAGATTTTGATGTTGATCGCTTAAAACAATCACCTAGAACGAATGAAACTTAAATACCACAATACACACCAAATGTAGATCAGATTGTTGCCTTGAAAAGTCAAATGAAAAACTTACAACAACAACTATAGGACATAACAAAGGGAAACACGAAGAGGTATGCATTGCAGGACATTTTTCCTTATCCTTTTAACCCAATAGTAGACATGATACCTTTCCCTAAACACTGTGAATTCCCAAGATATGAGAAATATAATGGTAAGATAGATCCAATCAACCATATAAGGGAATTCAAGACCATGAGCTTAGAATTTGTGCAAGAAGAAACGTACCTAATGAGGTTATTCCCAAGAAGCTTAGGAGGGAAATGTATGGAATGGTTTTCCAAACTACAACCAAGAATACAAAATTTTGAAGAGCTCATCAATAGGCTCATATCACAATATTCTTTTAACATCCAATATGACATCACAATAAAGGATCTCTATAACATGAAGCAAAACAAAGGTGAGACATTCTTGTACTTTTTACAACGATGGCGAAGAATATTTTCTAGGTATCCTCACTCCATACCTGAGGAATAAAAAAATGGAGTTATTCATAAACAATTTGGTAGATGAGATGACCTATAGGCTGAAATTACAATGCCCTCCAACATTTGAAAAGGTGATGGAAAATGGCCTTAAAATTGAAGAAGCTTTGGTCAAACGAGGGGTGATCAAACACTATAATGAAAAATCAAACAATACCAACTCCTCAAATCAATACACTAACAATGGCAAACCTAAGTTCTGGAAAAAGAATAGAAATACTGGGATCAATGAAACTACAAACGCTTTACAAAATGTGAAGCCAGTTTTTAACTTGATAACCTCTACTACAAAAACATACCAGAAGAATGATCAAAACATCAAGTCAAATAAAAATCAAAACAATGAAGACTCAAAACCACAAACATATCAAAAATCATCAAACCAGCATAGATTCACACCATTAGGCCAAACATTGGAATCAACAATGAGGGAAATTTTTGTAAGTGGTCTTATCACTACACGAGAAGCACGATTTTGGGATCCAAAAGTCAAACCACCATGGTGGAATGACATAGATTATTGTAATTTCTACAACAATAAGGGACACAAGATAAATGATTGCATGAAATTAAAACATATAGTTTAAGATATGATTGTCAACAAGGTATATATAGAGGGACATCAAAACAACAATGATCATACAACCTTTAAAGACCCTTTACCAAATTATGACAAGGGAACATCATCTTCTACAAATAATAAATGTAAGAATGTCAATCACATCTACGATAGCGTGATCTTTTTTTTTCCGAAGTAGAAAGTGATACTTTCACTAGTAATCACATGGATAACAACAAAACTAGTGACATTATACCATTGGATCTAATCCCAAGCATACAAATATTCAAAAATCAGATAAATGTTTTAAAAATCAGAGAAAGACAAGACTATCAACTAGTTAATGTAATGACAAGGGAGAAATCCAAGGTAATTTTAAAGGGATTTGCACCTAAAAACACAACTCACCTCCAAGTCAATACAACATTGTTGATGAACTTCAGAAAATACTAGCACAAATATCAATACTTGAACTCCTTAAACTATCACCATCACATAAGGAAGTTTTAGAACAAGCACTTATTGCCACCACAGTACCCAATAACCTAGATGTTTGTCAATTCCAAGCTATGGTGGAACATTTGACCATGCCACACTGTCTATCATTTTCTAAATAGGATGATGTGTCCCTTAATCATCCACATAACACCACCCTCCATATTGAAGTATTGATCCAAAAGCATTGTGTTAAAAGAGTCCTAATAGATGGGGGAGTTGGTTTGAACATTTGTAATTTAAAGTTAATTCGTGCACTAGGGTATTCAAATAATGTTATTGATGCCCGAACAAAAATGATAGTAAAAGATTATGA
The DNA here is from genome assembly GCA_007115665.2 of Sequoiadendron giganteum. Lineage (NCBI taxonomy): Eukaryota > Viridiplantae > Streptophyta > Pinopsida > Cupressales > Cupressaceae > Sequoiadendron > Sequoiadendron giganteum. The sequence goes on along the minus strand of CM021105.1, from coordinate 464,435,401 downwards.
TGAGGAAGATAGATCTTCTAAAGGACTGATTGTGTTGCCCATTGCCAGGTACTAGAAAAAGAGTTAACCTACAATATACTCTTAGGAAATATGTGGATTCATGAAATGTAGGTATTACCTTTGACCTATCACCAATGTTTGAAATTTCTAGTAAATGGATAAGAGGTGACTATATCAGTAGATTATAATTATCCTCAACATTGTGACACACTCAAAATCTCTCAAGACACCTTTGTACCTCACAATAGGGAAGCATGCATTTAAAATTCATCAAATGAAGAAAAACATCCAAATATTACATCTAAGTGGGTTGAGAAAAAGGATAAATCAAAAGATACAAGTACTGTTGAAACTACATTAATAGACAATAAGGATCCCCAAAATTCTCTAGCCCAAAAATTCAAAGAAAAGGTCAAGCTAATGGACAAGGGCATGGGACAATATTCTATTGAGTAGGCTCTTAATATTTCACAATTGATGCCATCTCCAAAGTCATATGGACAACCATCAATGATTAAATGACAACCATCACAACCTGCCACGGTTCTAGAGGAAAGATTTTTGAAAGTCGGTACTATAGAGGATGAATCAGAAGACAAAGCTATCCTCGATTGGTTGTACAAAGATGAAGAAATTTTGACATCAACAAACATCAACAAACATCAACATCAAGATAGATAGGTATCGCAAAGGAAATGCTATTTTAGAAAAAATGGGTTATGAAGGACAGGGAACTATTGGAAAAAGGAAAGAAGGCATTGTAGAAACTATTCAATTGCTTACTCTTCATTCAAAAGATAAGACAAGACTGGGATACTCAGAAGAAGAAAAATAAGAAATGACAAAGAAGGCAGTTGAAAGAATCGTTTAGGTAAGAGATGGCTCTAAAACAAATTCTAATGAATATGAATGGGATCTATATTTTGATATATCTTACATGGATGTACAAATTGATGTCATAAAACAATATGCACCTACATGTGAGGAGGGACATAGCTCTGGGTCTAGACCACTTGAATTAGAATCACAACATATTGATTACTCAAGTGAGGATAAACAAACATTGAGTGAAATAGATAATCTTAAGGAAGGTACCTTCATTGATATCGATATCCCTAATACCAACTCTGAAAACATAACTATCTGAACCCTTACTGCCATTGATTCGAGCCAATTCGATGACTTCCTACCCTTAGTCCATCCCGAACTTATCGACTGGGAGCCCATTGAACCTATAAATGTACCCATATTTGCAAATGATGAGGGTATCATAAATTTCCTTTGTTGTGAAAAACCTGAAACAATTTCTATCTGTAACTCTCATAACAATGCAATTCGACAGGAGGGTGTCAAATATTCCAGTTACAAAAATAAAAAAACAGGAATAATGGATCTAATGGTGAAAACCATTCTATGGAAGCATTAGATCTTGATAAAGGAAAAATAAAGAGTGCATCAGACGGTGAAAACCTCTCTGAGGCACTCAAAGATGGGAGATTTGACACCCTTTCAGAGCATTATCATGAAAGTTCATCAGTTCTAGTGGAGCCTACACAGTCTATAAACATTGGCACAAAAGAAAGAGCAAATATTTTACATCTAGAAGAATCTCTGATAGAACAAGAAATACCTGAATTTATCAAATTCTTTGAAGAAAGAAGCATTAAATTTTCTTGGTCATACTCTGATATGTCGGGTTTGGACCCAAATCTTTTAATGCATCATTTGTCTTTACCTACTGGGATCAAACTTGTAAAACAAAAATTGAGAAAGATGCATCCACACATCGCACTAATGGTAAAGGCTGAGCTGAAGAAATTATTGGATGTCGGATTCATTAGGTCTATTGATTATGCCGAATGGATATCAAATATTATACCTGTATCAAAGTGGGATAATAGTATTAGGATATGTATAGATTTCAAGGATCTAAATAAGGCATGTCCCAAGGATGATTTCCCCTTGCCTAATATAGAAATCATTGTAGACTTAACAGTAGGGCATGCCATATTGTCAATAATGGATGGTTTCTCCAGATACAACAAAATCAAGATAGCACCAGAAGATTAGGAGAAAACTGCATTCACATGTCCATGGGGAACCTCTGGCTGGAATGTCATGCCCTTCGGGTTGAAAAATGCGAGGGAAAATTATCAAAAAGAAATGGCCACTATCTTCCATGATATGATGCATAATTTTATGGAGGATTACATGGATGATATTATAGCTAAATCTTATTCCAGAGAAGGACATCTGGATATCCTTGACAAAATTTTCACAAGGCTAGAAAAGTTCAATATCAAACTAAAACCTAAGAAATGTGTCTTTGGGGTTACATCAGCAAAACTCTTAGGATACATAGTCTCAGAAAAAGGTATTGAAGTAGATCCAACAAAGGTAAGGGAAATAATGGAAGTGCCACCACCTAGAAACATAAGTCAACTAAGGTCACTGCAAGGAAGGCTACAATCAATCAAGAGATTTATCTCCCAGTTGGCAGACAAAATTCACCCATTTAATCATCTATTACATAAGAATGTTGTTTTCAAATGGGATCACGGGTGTGAAACAACTTTCAACTAAATAAGTCAGTATATGATGTGACCACCTATTCTCATTCCACCTATAGAAGGAAGACCTTTAATACTATACATTGCAACAATGGATATTTCTTTAGGAGCACTGTTGGCACAAGAAGATTATGAAGGAAGGGAACAAGCCATTTACTACATCAACAAAACTTTGAATGGCTATAAAATAAATTATACCTTCATTGAGAAATCTTGTTTGGTGGTGGTATTTTCTATCCAGTAGTTGCGACATTACATGTTGACTCACACAAATAAGCTCACAGAAAAAATCGATCCATTAAAATATCTACTCAGTAAGGCTGCTTTAACAGGTAGACTAGCCAAATGGGTCATGCTTTTAAGTGAGTTTGATATTCAGTATGTGGAAAGAAGAGCCATCAAATGTCAAGTGATCACCGAAAAATTAGCTGAAGCTCCTTTAATAGATGATCAACCTATGACAATGGAGTTTCTTGATGCGGACATTCCGACAGTAACACCACAACAATGGATACTTTACTTTCATGGATCATATACACAAAGAGGATCTAGTGCGGGAATTTTGTTCATTACACCCCAAGGACATACTATTCTAAGATCTTATAGACTAATGTTTCAATGTACTAATAATTTAGCAAAGTATGAGGCATTAATCATTGGAGTCAAAGTGACAATTGAATGGAAAATCACATAGTTACAAGTATATGGGGATTCTCAACTAGTCATTTATCAAGTAAATGATGAGTATCATATGAAAGATGAGAAGTTGATGCCCTATAATCAATTGATAGATGATTTCAAAAAATACTTTGTCAATATCAAATTTGAGAAACTTCCAAGGGCAATAAACAAAGTGGCAGATGCTATGGAAACAATTTCTTCTCTTTTACAATTACTAGAGAAACGTGGTCATTATGAGTTTATGGTAGAACAAGTATCTAATCCTTCTTATAATAGTTCAAAATACCAAACTATATACCATTTAGATACCGTTGAATCCTCCATCTATGAAAAAACCTATGCATACCTAAAAGACAACATCCTTCCCCCTAATCTTTCCAAAAACCAAAAATGCAACTTCATCTAGCAATCCACCTGACATACTTTATTGTCGAGGTCTAGATGGTATTCTTCTTTGATGTTTAGAACATAACAAATTTGAGACAGCCTTATGTGAGGTTCATGAAGGGATTTGTGGAACTCATTCAAGTGGTATAAATCTAGCAAAGAAACTCCTTCATTTATGGTATTACTAGCCAAGTATGGAGAAGGAGTCTTATCAGTTTGTCAAGAAGTGCCAAAAGTGTCAGATTCATAGTAATCTAATCCATGCACCAGCTCAAGAATTACACCTATTCACATCAATATGGCCCTTTTTTCAATGGGGATTGGACTTGGTAGGAAAGATAAATCCATCTTCATCCAATGGACACGCGTTCATAATCACAATGACATAATACTTTACAAAATGGATAGAAGCAATTCCTCTCACAACTATCACTTGAAAACAAATCTCGTCATTCATATTGAACTACATAATTTGTCGGTATGGCATACCTCAATCCATTATCACTGGTAATGGACAACCATTTAAAAACTAGGATGTCTAGGCATTGTGTGAAAAATTTCATATCCAACATCGTTTCTCAACACCATATTATCCTCGGGGAAATGTCCAAGAACAGGCCTCTAACAAGACAATTCTAAAAATACTCAAGAAAATGGTTAACGATCTTGGACGTGATTGGCATGTTCATCTTAATCTTGCACTATGGGCCTACAATACCAGCATCAAAACACCAATGAGAGCTACACCATATGCCTTCGTATATGGATCAGAGGCCATACTACCCATTGAGGTAGAGATTTCATGACTTTGTGTGTCACTAAAAGGAATCATTTCAGATGAGGACTATAGAGTATCTAGGCTTCAAGAACTGGAACTATTGGATGAGCATCGTCAACAAACTGTCAAACATCTAACAGCATACCAACAAAGAATGTCAAGGATCTATAATCATAGGGTAAAACCTAGAGTCTTTTAGGTTGGCAATTTGGTCCTAAAAGAGAACCCTAGAAATTTAGCAGGATAGAGAAAAGAAAGGGAATTTTGAACCTAACTAGCTAGGTCCCTTTGTCATCATGTTAGTGTATGGATCAAGTGCTTATCAGCTATAAAAATCTAAAGGAGATTGGTTTGATGAACCTCTCAACAGTATCCATCTCATAAGGTACTACACCTAAATCACCTAGTGCACATTTCAAACTTTTGAAAAATGGTTTCCTTGATGAAAACTTGGCAAACAGGCGTCTTGGTAACAGGAAAATACAAAAAAAAAAAAAAAGATCATAAAAATATGAAAAAGTGCAATAAAAACATATAGTGAAAACTTTGAAAGAGGTGCTACTTGTAATTTAACTTGATTTCACCATCTATTGGGGTACATATCATGGTCATTACTTTCACCATCACTTTGCATCCATTATCATATCAATGCAAATAGTCATGTCTGACCCTAGCTTGAGGAAAACATCTACACATCACTGGGGGCAATAAAGAAAAATGAGCTTAGCAAAATGCAACAAAAAAAATGATCAAAACACAAACCAACATAGAACATCAATCGCCATCAAAAACACTTCGAACATCTGTATCATATCAGAAAATCCAAAAACAAGTCAAAAAGTCAGTCTCAAAAAGTCAAGCCAAAAACATGAGTCTGTGTCAGTCAAACTACGTGGTCTCTGCATGTATAACATAGGCAAGGCTAATCTTTGATTAGCCCCCGAGGCCCCTAGGATAGGTCAATAGGTTAGGTTTGGTCCAGAATCTTAGAAAATCACAAAAAAAACATCACAAAATTAGGATGAATGATCTAATCTGAATAATGGTTGAAATACTTTAAGCGAAAGTTAAATGGTTGTACTTTGATCTTTGTTATCATTTCTTTGGAGCATCTCGATGATGTATTGAACTAGAGAAGCTAGGAAGGAGAATGATTTTTTCGTTGTCTGTTGTCTGTGAGTTAATCACTATTATTATGTTAATTGTTGTGAGACATGCTCTACAAAGTATCACTGATGACATTCAAAATTCACATAGGAAAGTGATAAATTATTGTTTGTTTACGCAAGAAATTCTCAGGCCATCTCGATTTAATTATACCTAGATGCTTGTGTTCACTTGCAATATCAAAAATCATGGAATGATTTTTCAGGTCATCATGGTCTAAATAATACCATTAATGCTTGTACTCATTTTCAGTATTTTTAAAAAGCTCTATGATGATACAAAGCACAAAAGTACTATTAAAATGTCAATTTTTGCATGTAGATCTGCATGATTAAATTAGATTACATTCATAATATTTTTTGCATCTACAAAGGGTTTGTTATAAAGACTCATAAAGGATTCAAATTGATGATAATGTTTTCTATTAAAAGATTGAGTATACTTGACATTAACAAAAACATCATCATGGTCATATAGTTGCATCATCATTTTTAGTTGGCATACATTAGAAAAGCATTTAATTATCATTTCATCATTCATACATTTGAATCAAATAAATTTTGCATCATATCGCATAAACATTACATAAGAAAATCTCAAAAATAAATTTATATCATCACATTTTCATTCATCCATCAAACATATCACATATCATGCATTCATTCAAAATATCATATATCATTGTATCCACTTATTACATCATATCATTTCACTTCCATCTATCATATCATCTCAACAAGTCATTTTCATCCATTTCTTACATCATATGTTTGCATTTACACCAAAATAAAAAAATGTATATACACATCCCATTTACATCACATATCACATATCATTAAAACACATCATATTCATAAATAAAATGTATAATTACATCATACATCCATACAACATCCACACATCATCATTATGCACATCATAATTAGAACATCATACATCATAAGCATATCATCATCATATAAACTACATTTATAACATCATAATTAGAATCATCACATGGCATATAAAACATTGAAAGTAAATGCATCTATCATATAATTATAATAGAACCATCATAGATTGATAAAAATCTGCTGCATATCATATAAATCATATAAATCATCAATTTCAAGTATACAATGAAGTCTGAAATAAAAGAGATATATCATCAAAACTGGTTGAATCGAAGTATACATCATGTCTCAAAATGAAGGAGGAGGAGATGGGGGTGGATCATGTGCTTGTTCTGGTGAGGTAGGAGGTGAATGTAGAGGATATTCATGTCGAGGGAAGGAGAAATAAGTTTTTTGAGCTTCTTATTGAGTAGATCTTTCCCAAATGGCTTCTTTGGTCGTTCTCTTTCTTACTATAATTTCTCCTTCCTTGACATCTTATTCATTTGAACCAATAGATATTGGTTACTTCTCTTTTCTTTTATTCCCTACCACTTTGGGAGGAAAACCCATTTTAGTCTTGGTTGTATTAGCAAAGGATCCTTACCTACTTTCTTTTTATCTACTAATTTTTCAAACTTTGGTAGCTTCATCATAGGAGAAGACTGTCTAATCCAATTAAGAGAATGGGATATGACACCTATTGCCCTTGTTTGAATAATTTCATCCTTGTTTAACAAATAATATTTGTTGAAGATTTGTTGATTTTAAATATTCTACCCACTATAAATGTGATATAAGAGCTTCCCATTTTCTTTCACACCTTCTGAAACTCAGGCCTCTATATAAGACTAGATCATATTTATTATTAGTCAAAAATAATCTTTCATTCTCACTTCAAAATATTGTTCATATTTTTCCCAATGGTCTTATATTTCAAGCTCATGGATGAAGAATTATTCTATTAATTTTATAACCTTGCAAAGTCACTCAAATCTTCCTCATGCATCATTATACGTCACCAGGGAGTATTTTTCCAATTCTATTTCTGCACTCTTGGAATTCTACATATTAGCGGATGAATACATTCCCATTTTCATTAGGAAACTATATCCAAAGTTGTGTTTCCTTTCTATTAGATGGTGGATCTTAATCACCTCTCTAAAAACTTCCAACAAGATCAGCTTATCTAATGATTACCTTAGAAGTTTATATGGAGCCTTGTGGAAGCCATCCACTCATACATATGTGAAGGTTCTAAACTAGATATACCAATTGTTGGATATATGGGAGCCTTGAAACATTAGAATGAAGTGTATATAGGATGTTTTGATTGTTCCTATGTTATCATTAATGTTAAAATTATGAAAAAAATGTGGGAAACATATTTGGTATACTAGAAGCTGATCTTTACTGATGATCTAGTACGTCAATTTTTGAGTTTGGAATTAAGTGCAAGAAGAGATATGACTCTTCTCTATTAATCTAATTATTATGACTCATTCCAAAAGATATATCCAAGATATTGAGAAATTTTGTAATGCACATAAAATGTCATCAATGACAAATTTTAACTCTGTATACTATAGTTGTTTCTCTTTTCAGTATATTAGCATGGGAGACTCCACATTGTATTAGGAAGAACATTCCAATGTTGTAGTTCTAATGGTAATCTATTTGATGTTAATGTGATAAGAAACTGAAGTAATGTCGGATCCGAAAGGAATTTACCTTGAGAAGTGTGTGTCGGTTTGGATTTTTTTTTATTAGGTCCTATTCTTGGCCGACCTAATGTATGACATGTATTAAGAAGAATAATTATACTTTGTAGATATTATGCTGACTTGATATGATACACCACATGGATAAAAATGTTTTAAATCTTATATGGTGCCAACAAGAGCTATTTTTATTGGTTTCTTACATCTAATTAGGCTGACCTAGTTGATGTATGGAATATACTTGTATATATATATGACTTTTTAGAGTTGGAGTGTGTGTGTCAGTGTGAAAAACATGTGTATGAGATGAAGGATATCGAGAATGGGTGAACTTAAATGATTTATTAGTTGCAAGTAGTGTATTATGGAAGGAGATAAGGATCAGAGCAGAATTGTTATGCAACTACTATGTAGAGCAATATTTCACTTCTAGATCCTCATGGAACTGAACACAACACATAGAAGGTACATTCCATCAATTAATACTCTTGGCAATGATCCATATATTTTTGTATGTTGTCAATTCTCCACTTCATTTTGTATTTTGGATATGAGCCTTCTAAGGACAGTGAGTCCTAGCAGTGAGCCATGTAATATTCTACATCTAAATATATTATATTGTGAGTTAATTCTCACCATGGTTTTTCCAATTTTTGGTTTTCCACGTAAAAATCTGGTGTTGTGTTTTGTGGTGTGATGTTCATTTCAATGTCTTCATTTTGGTTTGCAGTCATATGTGCTTTATTAATTGGGTGGCTTATAGTTGAGTGGTTTAATAGAATACCGTTTCATCCCCCCTCTTAGTATTGCAAACAATAAACACTAGTTTCCCCAACTCTTAAGTTCTTTCATGGCTTCATTAGATATTCTCCTATAGAAATCTCTCTCCAACCCTCTAATCATAGCATATATAAAGATTTCATTGACAACATAGAAATGGGCATAACTATCCTCTAATTTTGGTTGAGGATAATACTCATAAATGGTTACCTCCCCAAGCTAGAAGGTACCTACTCTACCCAATCTAGGGAAAGAGGCTCGAGAATCTAATAAATACACCAAGTATGAAGTCATGTAGAACTTGGAATTTTAAAGAATACTCTTTAATTATTCATGGATGGTGTCACTGATCAATGTGGCATAATCAATTTTTTCGTTCTTGTTGTCATTGATGATAATGATGAATTTGACCATCCACAATGTAGAAATCCCTTGCACAAGGGTGCCCGAATACTCTACTCAAAAGGACAATCAAGTCCTTGATATCCTCCTTGAACTCACTTCTATGTTGGACTTTGGTTACTTTGAGGGCCACCTTTCTAGGGTTAAATAGATCTGACTATTAATGTGGTTGAGGTTGTTTACCTCATTTTCATCAAAATATTTCAAGGCCTTCCTCATATCAATTACCTCATATTGGGGGGATACGGGAATCATGAAGACCTTTTCAATCATATTGGAGCTCACATTGAGTACCACTTCTCCTATTGATTCCATTATCTTCCTTCTTCTATGATTATAATAGTTACCATTTATTAACAATAGCTCTTGGGTTGAACAATTACTAGGAAATTAGCTACCTGCATGAATCTAGAAATTTTAATGTTTGTGGTACCACATGTTTAGGTTTCCCCATCATAGATCCTCCTCTTTAACTCTTCCATTTCAACATGATCCTTCATTTCTATAGGATCCTTGGGTGGCATATCTCTCATATATAAAAACACCATGTGTTACAATAAATCCATCTCAAAAGAAAAAATCACCTTTTAGACCAAGTTATGCTAGTTAAGATATATCTTATAATGTAAATAAATAACTTGTTCAAAAAATTCTAAAGGAAAAACATAATTTTTGAGGATCAATCCTTGGGCCTCCCCCTTAGAGCCTACCAAATGGTTTAAAACATTCTTAATGAGATAATTATGATATTTTCTTGTGGTATTTTTGGAGTTGAGGATTGAGCATTATAGTCTACCATTTACTTGCAAAAAATGTAATCCTTTAAGAGGGGTTATTGTCTAGAGACATATAAAACATGTTGAAATGCTTTCAAAAGTCAAGGATCATATATAAAACCTACCTCTAATTTGCAACAATTTTATGGGTTTCAAAAGTAAGTCTCGATCAACAATAACCTAAAAGATTTTAAAGGCTATCGGGGGTTGGGGATTGGGCATCGAAACTAATGTTTATATTTCAAAACTAGTATTTGGTAAAGGTTATTCCTGATTCTTGATGTTCAAAATTCTACTTCTACTTCAAGATTGATTTTCAAACATTTCACTCAAGACTTCACTGAAACATGCTTTTGAAAATAATGTTTAACCTATTTTAGCAAAGGGTGTTTCCTTGTTGGTTTTGGGGGTTATGGATTGGGTGTATTGATTAACATCTACCTCTATAAGAAGTTAATCAAAAGGTACACCCAATTAGTGACTTCTAAAATAAATTATACAAGTGTTTACTAAGGGTTTATATTTGAACTTTGAGGGTTTGTACTTTATTTTATCATTCATCAATTTATAGGTAGGACACATCTACTACCATCGAAACCTATAACCTAAAACTTTAAATATTGAAACTTGTAAGTTTAAGAATGATCAATAGTTAGGCATTGGAGATTTCACATAATTCTTATCACACCATTGGATAAGGAGTAAGTTGATTATGTGACACTTGATACTTGAAAGAAAACTCATTTTAAAAAATGCTAAGACACCAAACCCTAGCAAGGCCAAGGCCTAACATGTTATTAGATGATTGTCATAAACATCCTCGATCAATGCATCAAGAGGAAAATCAATCTAGGAATAAGAGACAGATAGAAAAGAAGCAAAATGAAAGAAATGAAGACGAAAATAAAAAATAAAGGAAAATCAGCAAGTGAAATGCCAAATCAACCCAAAAATGAAAAAAATATAATGCAAAAACATGAACAAACCCATATAAACCCAAGAATAATCCATGGAATGCTCAAAAACCAATAAGAAGAATTATTTGACTTGGTAAAATATATGGAAAGAGGGGGAAAAAAGGAATACACAACACCATATGGAGCACAAAAACATGAACACCTAAGTGAACACCAATGAACAAACTAGGAACCAGTCACAAGCAACAAGAATGGAGGGCAACACAAGAATAGGGGAAGGGATTTCTTCACAAGCTTAAATATTTTGTAGAGCTTAAGATCATGAATAGTAAAAGTGAATGTCAAAATGAGCATCATAAACTTGATAAAACCATTTGATGATCCCCAATAACTCATTAATTTATCATTAAAACTTTGTCAGCAAAATAAATTTTCTTGATTGATGTGATTATTATGGGGCTCAAGGAAACAAGACATCACTACAGTTAGGTATTTATGATTGGTGGTTTCCCTTGATGAATACCTAATACATGAAAGTGTTAAGCTCTAACAACCACCATTGAGCACTTGATAGACGTCGAGGTTCTGACTCGCTCCATATGGTATAACAATATAGAGAATATTCACATCTAAAAACCCAACATGGTACTCAAAAGAAGGATGAAAATTAAAGGGGAAGGAAGAAAGGAGGAGAAAGGAAAGATAGGAAAAAGGAAAGGAAGAAAAATGGAAAAGTAAGGGGAGAAAAGAAAGAAAAGGAAAAAATAAAGGATGAGAGAAAACAACACAAAAAAGAAAAGAAAGGAGGGGCCCCATGCAAGGAACAACACATGTCCTCTCCATCCCATATAAACCATCATCCATTCCATCCATACAAACATATCCTTATCTCTAGTCTTGGATTATCCCTTTCCATTAGTTCCAGTATAAGAATGAAAAACAAATTGAAACACTTATCCAAACATATTCATAATTCATAAGAATTCTCCATAAAAATATTTTTCCATGTTGAATCCTTAAATCTAAACATTCCCCATCTAAAATATTACATCCATCCAAACACATCCATAATATTTTATCCTAATCTTGCTAAAAGTTTTGTTGCATCTATAATCGATATAATCAATCATCATCTAAATGTTTTTCCCAATCCTTGAAATATTTTTAGGATGAGTCCTTCCCACATTAACAATGCTATCATCATAAAAAATCAATCAATTAATCAAATTCTTTTATTTTAAACAAGGGAAATCTAATCTAATCCTCATCATTAATCCTTAGATTTAACCAATCCATTCAATCCCATATTTTCATACACCATTAGCTTCACCATGTTATTGGATACCAATTTATGTATTTTTTGTGTTTTAATTTCTTTATTTTTTGGGTTTATTTTTATTTATTCCTATAGTCATACTACTCCTACCATCATGATTTCCTTCATTCTTCATATGATGGTGTTACCATGACCATGTGTCTATTAGATCACCACACCATTTGCAACTTATTTCTTTTTGAGTTATTCCATATATACATGACACATCATGTCTCTTATATCATGGTGCATAATGCTATGTTCTATAGTAAAATAAAGGTTGTTCCTTGCATGTGAAGTTACTATGAAAACATGTATTCCTCATCCATTATATCATTTATCTCATCATTAATCCATAAATATCTATCATATTTCATTTTGTTGCATTACATCCTTATGATATTTGATCATCCGATATGTGCATCCATGCCAATCCAATCAAATCATCCTAATGTAACTAGTCCAAATTCCCAATCCATAATTAATAATTTAGTCCTATATTCATGGAATTTACATCATCCTAACATAATGTTTCTCAAGTCACCTTTTATCCTTTATGACACATATTATATTTTTAGTACACCTATTGGATTCTATTTCACCCAACAATTCTCTTTAGGGGACATAACTTACATCATCATCCCTAAGCGATCGGGGCAACTTTACACTAAAGCTTCATTCCATCCCATTTTACCTTTTAGCCTTATTTGACACAATACCACTTAATTTCATGTATCAAAGAGGGGGAAAATTTAAAACACCTAAAATATTCCCTAGTTTATATTCATCATCACTAAACCAATCACTTATTCCCTAACCAACCAATTTCATCACCTAGGCCTATAATTCAATCACCTTTTCCATCTCCTCATAATAAATAGAATAATTGATTTCCGATTTCCACCTATTATCCACCTCACCCATGTGGCTAAATAATTAAATAATATTATTAAGAAAGCCTATATTCCCTCACCACTTTCTAATAATAATGGGGACCTAAGAACACTTTTCCTTGTGCTCCCATTATTCTATCAACGCCTTCCAATAATATTGGGCGCCTAGGAATAATTCTTCTTATGGTCTTCTTATTATCTTAACATGTCCCAAATTTATAGCTTTCTTAGGTGCACATTTCCCTAATTTCCCTCATCCTCTCAAATACTTACTAAATGTGATAAGTTAATCCTAGCCATTCACATTTTAACTACCTTCATTTGCATCCTTAATCGTCTCCCGAATCATAGGGAATTCCTCTCAATAATTCACACTTTTTCTCATAATTAGACCTTTTTCATCCATTCCCTATTCCCAAAACCTATTGTTGTTGTGAATTCATATTCTTTTGACAATTGCATTGCATTGGTAAGTGGGTTTCTCATTTATTTTTTTGATTTAATTAATTGAATTCATTTTTTTATGCTCATTTAATATTTTTCCATTACATTAAATGACATCCTCGGTCGGACTCCTATCTCCGATCTAACATTTTTATCAATTTTTTCACGAGTTGCAGTTTTCTAGGGAACAGTCATATTTTATAGAAGTTATTATCATTAATGAGGTCACTATTGTAATAAGCAGGGTCACTATTGTAATAAGCAAGGTCACTATTGTAATAAGTTGATAAGGATTATGTTCCCTACAATTTCAATATGTAAGTGTTATCTTTACTAAAAGTTTGTATTAGGAGATTATCATAATTGGTTTAATGTGTTGAAATATTTTGGTTTCCTAATATCAAGGTCTAGTTGATATTTTCATGGAATAGTTGAGATATTTTCTCAACTTATTTCGTATTTAAAAGATCTTATCTCTCAATTTATCGAGAAAGTTTTCGTCTTTAAAGCTATAAAACCTTTTTATCCTATTAATAAAAGATAGCAAAATTTATATTCATTCATTATTTTGTATGAATTGACTCTCATGAGTGGAATTTCTCACTTTGTTGAGTAATTCCACATCATTGGTATCAAAGCATTAGATCATGGGTTGTAGCATTCATATTCATGTCTATAGGACTCGGTTTTAGCTTAAAAATAAATTTATTTATTTTTCACTCTAATTTGTGTGGATTCCAATGTTTAGAGAGGTACCACGATCTCTGAAAAGTGTTTTAGAGGGCTTATAATAGATCATTTTTAAGGAATTTTTTTTTGCTCAAATGGGTATTTTACAAAATTGGATTTCATTTCCTGGTTCATGAGATATCATTGATTGAAGCATCATAGCTTTGCTAAAACGTGGTCACGCTTATGTTGCATTTCGAGGTGAATTTTATCTCTACAATGACCATAATGGAGAATTTATCTTATATCAATAGAAATATATCTTTGATACCTCAAATGGGTCTTTGACGGAATTTAATTTCATATCTTGTAACAAAAGTTACAAATGAATTTGTAGCTAGAGGTCCACCGGCTCTACAACTCCTATGCTTATATCTTAGCTTCTTTTATTTAATTCTATCATTATCTTTTCCTGCTTGGTCACGCCCATAAAAGGATATAGAAGTCACGACAAATCCTAACCTAGGAATTGGACATTCCAGCAGGTGACTGACATCTTCTCATGGTCGTTCATTTATTTGTCAAACCAGGGAATGCATACTTGAAATGGAGTGGCACTGTATGTGCACTAAGAACCAATTTTAGCCATAAATTTCTAGAAGTAAATGCTTGAAAGGAATTCTAATTCTGATGCAGGGACATGAAGTAAAGTCTTACTAACTTAAACATCACTTAACTAAAGCAGAAATCATAATAACAATTACTGGAAACAAAAACCATAAACTGGCCTTATGCTGTAGGAACAGACACAGGGATGGATTCCTTATGTTGCAGGAACATTTTAAGACTGAGTTTGCATCAAAGCTTATGAAAATGGAATTCTAACAGATAAATAATAGAAAGCAAATAGCTAACTACAGATACTTACTAAGTGGGCCCCCCTAGCAAGCATCAACCAATTACGCAAGAATAGAACTCAAAACTTCATCAGTTCTTATTCATACTTTTGAATCTCATACATGGCTGTTGCTTGTAAGAAACTTAATGCAAAGCTTTGTTCTTCATTATAACAGTAAACAATTACAATCTATTGTATCTCTATTCTCTAGTCTAAAACTCTCTTGATCAACCTTGTTCACTCACGCAGGAGGAACCTTTATTTAAAGAGAAATGACTAACTAATCAACTAATAGAGGAAGATGCAGGTATAAATGCTGCCTGAGATGGAGGAACAGACTTCATAAATGCGAGTCTATCCACTCAACTGTCTCAGAGGAAATCTAGAGCTCCACTCATTCCTAGATCGATGATTCATTTGGTTCTTTCCCAAAGACTCAGACAAAAGAATCTATGCTTTGAATGACTCCTTCACTAGTGCACTGAAGACAGTGATTTCCCACGAGTTCTACTATGTATTAACTTGTTCATATCAGCTCCAACAACCTATAGAACACATGGCAACAAATGAAAAAGAAGGCATGCACTCATAATAGCACGACATTATCCATTAATCACATGCATTCAATTCATCTTACTTATTCAAACACTACATTCATCACATCAGTCAATTGGGAAGTCAAAACAGGGCTATGATTATAGACAGGCTAAGGTATTTATGCATCAAGAGTATAGGATTTCTTATCATCAAATACTACCCATAAACATTAAATGTTTGTAACCATAGAGTTTAAACATTCAGAAAAAGGGAGCAAGAGTTTCTAAAAATTATAATCATGATATCCAAATTATAGCCATATTATGGGCTCATCATCTGCCCCCTACTTTATCCAATGCTGGTCCTCCAGCATTAGTCTTTCTAGTTGTATCTTGAAAATCCGTAGGAGTCACATGGCCTTGTAATGCAGTCCCAAATCTGAAGTGAAAATACTTGTAGTTTTTCCATCTCTCATATCTTCTGGCCTTTGTATCTTCATTGAGTTCCGTGGCATGATAAGGATATAATGGCCATAGTAAAGTAGGAGGTCTAAATGTGGCATCCATAATTCAAATCTTTTCTGGAGGCCAATCTGCATGTATCTTTTGGACCCCCTAAGAGCTGCTGTTAAATGTAGGGGACTATGAGGCTCGGACTTCTTCAAACCAACTATCAACTTTTCCCATCTAGTTTTGCTTCTGGAAGCTGCAAGCTTCCAGAATGAATATGGTTGGCACTTGAACTCGTCATAGACTTGTTTCCTTAAATCAAATATCCTCATCCTGGCTATAGGATCATAAAAATCATATGCAACAGAAAGTCAGGTCCTCCGAAATTCTTTGGGGTATGTGCTTTCTGATCTCAGGGGAAGAGGTTCTCTTTTTTTAGTCTCCTCATAGTCTTTAGATTGCTTTCCATAATTAACTTCATTCGTTGCCCAAGACATTAGTGATCTTAAATGGATGTCGCCAATAAATCGGAGTGGATTCCACTCCGTTTCATCACGAATTAATAAACCATGCAAATAGAACTCACACATGGAATTCCTTATCCAATTAGGTGCCATTTGATATGCATCATAAAATTCTTTAGCAGTGGTAGGAACAGGGTCAAGGTCTTTAGAAATCCTCATCCACTGAAACCACAGAAACTGCTCTTTGAGGCACATTGCATAAACTCTAGGCAGTGGCCTACATTCCATAATCTGACTGGCTACCTTCATCATTTTATTCATCTTTTCCTTTACCTCCTGGATTTCGTGTTTCTATCTTTCAATTTCTTTCTTCAGCTTCTTCTTCTCTTCTTTCCATAGACTCTGCTGCATTTGAGTTTCGGCCAGAAGGCAAAAACTCAAAGTCTGAAGTGTCACAAGATTCCAGGTTTCCTGAAGGTGCTCTAAGCATTGGGTTAGCAGTGGTTTCTTATATCTAACTAATGTCTGACATGTTTCAGAAGATAATAGGGTTGCATTGGATGTCCCAAGTTGCTTTGGTTGCTCCTGCTCTTGCTGTAGGACAAACTCTTGTTGCAGGTCAACAAGGGATTCTGCTTCCTTAGAAATTCTATCAGCTGCCTCAACCAAGTCATCAAGACTCGGAATTTTCCCCCCATCAGTAGAGCCTTGTTGTTCTTTCTCAACTTCCCCTGTTTCTTGTTGCATTTCAATAGGAATTTATGAGGTGCCGGGTGGGAAATTCTCGGATGTACTCTGAGAATTTTCAGGAATGAATTCTTCGGACTCCTCAGAAATAACAATTATTTCCGGTTGGGTAGAAGAGGGTGGGGTAGCCTGACTTTGTTTTCTTGCAGAAGTTCTTCTTGGTAATGCAGTTGAGGTAGGAGATTCATGGGCAACTTTGTTTTTCCTAGGTTGCATGGGGGTTTGAGAATTGGAAAGAGAGGATGATGAAACCGCGGTGGTATCGGATGTTGCTACAAGAGAAAGTCGGGTAGCTTGTTTTTGCTTCTTGGCCTGAGGGTTTTCTCCTAGGGTATGCCCAGGGCTAGATGGTTCATCTATCTTGGTTTTCCATTTTTCACTCCTTGTTGCAAACCTAGTTTTAATATGGGTAGAGGGCTCAGTTATGACGGCTAAAGGACTAGGTGCTATAGGAGAAGTAGGGGAATCTTGTTCAGCTTCTCTACTTGAAGACTCTACTCGTTTTCTCTTTTTCTTGGGTCGTGTAGGCAATGTTCTTGGAGGCTCAGGAGGCTGCAACCCTTTCTGGGCAACAAATTCTTGCCAAGAAAGGGGGGAAACATCCCTCAGGGAATGCTCAGTCAGTTTTTTAATGAGGGCATGATGAGAGACTGAATTGTCTTTCCCTTTCTGGGTTTCACTAGCACTGCGCTCTAAAATTTTTAACAAAAAGTTTGGGACATTTATAGCTAATCCATGCCTTATATGACTTAACAACTTAAAATGATAGGAGTGCAAAAAAGAAAAGTGTTCCTTGCAAGTTAAGTACCTGATTATATAGGAGGCATACTCAGAGTAAGGGTAAGGTAGAGACACTCTTCTGCACCCTTGCTTTGAAATTTCCAAGGGTCCGTCAGCTGGCATTATGAATTCTACCCTAGTAGAGATGACATCCCTTCTTGTAGGAAAATCTTCACTAGCTGTAGGAAGACCTGTTATTTCTGCAATCTGTTCCTCAGTGACTGCTACCGCTAAGCCCCATACTGTGGCTTCTCCCTCGGAAAAAGTTCTTAAGAATTCGCAAGCAACCTCGTCATCGGAGGAATCAATGCTCAAGAAGCAATTCAACCATCCGCTTATGCTAAATGCTTGCACTATCTGAGGGTCTTGTGTCAAGGCTTCATGAGCCACTAGTTCACGATGTACAAGCTGACCACCCATTTTCTCAACCATTTTTGTTATAAACCCTGAATCTCAACTTCTTTTGAATATTTCAAAAACTCTTTTCTTTGCTCTGCTTCTCCCTGTTCTACTTCTTTCTTTTTTTGCTTTACCAGAAATAATGTAAAAACAATTGCATGCAATGATTTCGAGGAACAACTTTACTAGCAGTTAACTTGTTGATCTAGAAAAGGCATGCATTCATTTGGCGAAATGTACGATAAAAAAAAATTGTTTTCACTAAACGTGGCCATAGCAAAAAGGAAAGAATTGTTTCAAATTATCCCCGCCCCCTACTTAAAATGTGACATGTGTCCACACATGTGGGAAGTATAGGCGAGGTATGGTGAGTAATGACATAATTGACTGATAGATGTAATGCAATAAATGAACAAATAAAATTAATGAATGATATGATGAATATAAAGAATATCACGTACCTTTTAATAAATGCCCACGGATGTTGGTAGATTTCATAGCATAATCGAAAATGACATTTTTGGAAAGAAACCATAAATGAACATGGTACGGGAGATGGATGATGTGGATGGGTGACATAGAAAAGAAGAATGAAATGAGTGATTGATGACGATGGATAATGATGAAGAAAGTGGCTTTTGTATAGAAAACCTTTATTATGGATGTTTTAACATAAGTCAAAGAGATGCTGCAAGAAGAGGACTGAAGCCCTTTGCTGCATGAAGATCACTGGCCACAGGAGAAAAAAACTAATGCATGAATTTCTCTTTTGAAACTAGTTTATGGTACAACCGAAGACGGTGTCCATTAACCAATAGTTTGAAGTGGACAGGATCGATTGTCACCAGCTATACCGAACCGTTATCAAATACATTCTCAATTTCATATGGAACAAGCCACCTTGTTGTAAGCTTACCTTGATTTTCTTTATATCTGGAGTCATAGAGTAAGGCCCAATCACCAGCAGAAAATCACTTTGTCTTGATATGGTGATCGTGCCACTTCTTCCTTTGTTGTTGCATTGCTTCAGTATGCTGCAGGGCAACTTTCCGAATCTCATCCAATGCATTCAACTGGAGGAGGCATTCTTTTTGCACTTCAGAGAGATCAATCTGTAGCTGTAGAGCAGTCCTTGAGGTTTTATGTTCAAATTCAATTAGCAACATAGCAATCTTACCATAAAGTAGCTCAAAAGGTGTGAATCTTGTAGTAGTTTTCAAGGTTGTCCTGTAGGCCTAGAATGCTTCTGGAAGATGGATGCTCCAATCCTTCTTATGTAACTTCACTGTTTTGGTGAGGATTGCTTCCAACTCTCTATTAGTAACCTCCACCTGACCATTTGCTTGAGGGTGATATGGGCTTGATTTCCTGTGTCTGATTTTATAATCATTCATCAACGCTGTAATCAGTGTTGATGTGAATTGAGCTCCCCGATCAGTGACGAGTTCCCTGGGAACTCCAAATCGAGTGAAGATTTTTTCATACAAGAATTCAACAACATTATTGTCCCTGGAAAATGTGCCATTGCCTTTACCTCCACCTATTTGGTTACATAGTCAGTGCACACCAAAATATAGGACTTTCCATTGGATGGCGGGTCTATAAGACCAACAAAATCCATACCCCACTTGTCAAAGGGGGTTACTACCACTTGAGGCTACAAAGGCATTTTATAAATCTTTGTTGGTCACCCCATTCGTTGGCATTTGTCACATTTCTTGGTATATGCTACAACATTTTTGTGTAAAGTGGGCCAATAATACCCTATGTTAAGTACCTTAATTGTTGTTCTTTTAGAGGCAAAATGGCCACCACATGGCTCGTCATGACAAGCATGTAGTATGTCATATGTCTCATCTTCCCTCACACACCTACACATGAATTGATCTGGTCCAATATAGAACAAACAATCGGCTATCCAGGAAAAGTTGAAACTCTTCTCAATCAGTAGCTTTCTCTTTTTTGGGGTGAAGTGAGCTAAAATTTTGTTGGCTGCCAAGTAGTTTGCAATATCTGCATACCATGGGGTGTGAGCAACAATATAGAATAGATGTTCATCAAGAAAAGTATCATCAATTACCTCAGATGTGGTAGGTGTAGTTGTTTGAAGTCTTGATAGGAAATCAGCAACCACATTTGTTTTGCCTGGCTTATCAATGACTGTGATATCAAACTCTTGCAACAACAGTAGCCACCTTGCTAACCTTCCAGAAATGGCAGATTTATTCATAAGGTACTATATTACTGCATGATCAGTGTGAAAAAATACTTGGTAGCCAGTTACATAATGCCTAAACTTATTCAAAGCATACACCACTGCTAGCAACTCCTTCTTTGTGACAGTGTAATTCAATTCTGGCCCTTGTAGATTCTTGCTGATCAAATAGATAGCATGCTCAATGGAATTCTCCTTCTTTCCTAACACAACCCTTATGTCATGATCAGATGCATCTATATGTATGTGAAAGGGCATACTCCATTTTGGTCCTTGAAGAATAGGTGCTTTGGTAAGTAGGTCCTTCAGGTGCAGAAAAGACTTGTCATAGGCCTCAGTCCAGTGAAATTCAGAGTCCTTAGTTAATAAGGCATACAATGGACTGGCTATTTTGCTGAAATCTTTTATAAATCTTCTATAATATCCAGCATGGCCTAGAAATCTCCTTACCCCTTTCTGCTTGGTAGGACAGGATAGATTAGAGATGACCTCAATCTTAGCAGGATCAACCTGTATTCCTGCAGCAGAAATATAGTGACCAAGCACTATTCCTTCTTGCATCATCATGAAGCACTTTTGACTATTCAATAATAGGTTGTGATCTTCACATCTCTGTAGTACTTTCTTCAAGTTTGCTTGAGCTTCCTCAAATGTTGTACCATAAGCAGTAAAGTCATCCATATATATTTCCATGCAATCATGTGATATGTCTAAGAAGATGCTTATGACTGCCCTCTGGAAAGTTGCAAGTGCATTACAGAGATCAAAAGGCAAGACTGAGTAGGAAAAATTCCCCCAAGGGCATGTAAAAGTAGTATTTTCTTGATCTTCAGGAGCAATTTTGATTTGATTCTACCCGCTGAAGCCATCTAAGAATGAGAAGTACTTTTTCCCAGCTAAATTATCTAGAACTTGATCAATGAATGAAAGAGGAAAATAATCTTTCTTTGTTTCCAAGTTGAGTTCTCTATAGTCTACACATACCCTCCACTTTCCTCCTTTCTTAGGAACAATAACCAATGGGGAAACCCACTGGCTATCTGAGATTGGGTAGATAAAACCAGTATTCAACATTTTCTGCAACTCCTCTTTAACAATCTCTCTCAAGGCTAGATTTATTCTTCTTTGAGGCTGCCTGATAAGTCTGAACTCACTGTTAATGTATATGTGATGTGTACAGAGTTTGGGGTCCAAACACTTCATGTCACCATATTTCCAAGCAAAAGCTGACTTATGACTGGTAAGCATTTTAACCATGGATTCTTGTCGCTCACTGGTGAGGTTTTTATTGATGCTCATAGTTTTTTCTGCTGCTACCTCAATTTGGGAGGTTAAATCAACCATAGATACTTCAGGCAGAAATGGCATTTCTACCTCGTGGGGTAGCAAGGTGTGTAGGCAGTCAGTTGTTGTAGGATAATGAGCTAATGTAGGCGAAGGAAGAATGGTCTGCAAGGAACATGGATTTTTTTCATAATCAAAGTATTCGGTACCATAGTTATTCAGAAGGATATTGGACAATATACCCTCTTTTTCTTATTTTGCAATGAAGGGCTCTCTAGTAATCATCATTAATTTGGCCACAGAGTTCACCTCCTCTTCTTCTCCCAAATCTGGCCAAACAACTTCTCCACACTCAGGCTGGGGTTGGGCTGGAGAATAGAGGGTAAGCTTCGTTTTGTTATACCCATCAGATATTGTCATGTTACCTGATCTACAACCAATGTAAGCATCAGCAGTAGCCAACCAAGGCCTTCCTAGTATGACAGGATATCCCCCCAATGATGCCTTTGGAGATAAGACCATAAAGTCAACAGGGTACTCCCAGGAATCCAAGGTGACTACAAGGTCTTCAACTCCCCATCAGGTTTGACAGTTGAGCTATCAACAAGCTGCAATATTGTAGGTGTAGCCCTTAGGTCTGAAATACTAAGTTTTACAACCAGGTCTTTTGTCATGACATTGATAGCTACACCAAGATCTACTAAAGCATTCTTAATTTGCACCCCATTAATATTGATCTCTACAATAGGGCTTCCTGGATCAGAATATTTTGGGATGGTAAGCTTCCCTAGCATTAAGTCAGAGAGTTGGCCTATGACATAGATAGTTTGAGGGTCTTTCTTTTTCCTCCCCGATTTCTTCAGACATGCCTCCGTAATGGCTTTGCTATAGATAGGTACCTCTTTGATTGCTTGGAACAAGGGAATTTTCACACAGATATGCTTTAGTTGGTCAAGGATGTCAAAGATAGGTTCTTCTTATTTTTTAACATTTCCACCTTCCAACCTTTGTGGGAAAGGAGGGGACACTTCATTAGATGCCTTAGGTAATGATGGAATCTGAACTAGCTCAATTGGTTGGGAAAGGTCATTTGTATCCTCATCTTGGTCAGCTTCTTCATATGAAAATTTTGAGATTATGGGAGGAGATGGTGCAGGTAACACAGTTCCTGAACGTAAATTGATATTATTCAGGTTGAGAGCATAGGCAGGCTAATGATTAGGATCAACAAAATAAACTTGCTGCTACTGTTGTTGTGGCTGCTGGTTATTTGGATTGGGTACCCCTTGAGCTGGTAATTGGGTTGGCTTTGGGTTGGTTCCTTGATTAGCTGCAGTAGGTGGCATAATGGATTTCTACTAGGGTTGCTACAGGAAACCAGTGGATGGATTTGACCATTGTTGGCCTCCTCTCCATTGGTTAGACTACTGCCAATTTCCTTGAGGAGGCTACCATTGATTTTGCTGTGGTGGTTGCCAATTCCGTTGTGGGGATTGCCAACGGTTTTGCTGGGCATTTGGCCAAGGATTATTCCATTGAGTTTGAGAATATGGGCCATAACTTGGAAGATATTGGTTATGCCGTTGATTATTATATGAACCAAAATTTTGCAATGGGTCCTGAGGCATACCTTGTCTTGGGGCCCATGGCCTGTGCTGAGCAACAAAGAACACCTCTTCCTTTCCTTCAATAGTTTTGAACTCGGTAGGAAGATGGTGCATCTCCAAATTAGCCACTGATTTGCATCTACAGTCCCTCTTCTTCTATCTGCAGTGAAGGCAATACTCAGCTAGTATCACATCAGCTTCTTCCTTCTTCCTTCTAGCTTGCATTATGTCTAGCTAAGTAGCTACATCATTGATGATGTCTTGCTTGAGGTCAGACAACAGATTAGAGAGTTCTCCTTTTGATATGCCTAAGCCACTTCCTTTGGCAACAGAGGGTCTGAATCCTCTGCCTTTCTTTACACTTGCCCTAGAGTAATTGAGACATATTGTCTTGATGTCATCCCAATTACTTTGGGTAATATCTCCTCTAGCCATGAGGTCTAGTGCTTCCATGCAGGTATCATTGACTCCCCCTAGAAAGATAAGTTTTTTTGACTCCTCATTTAGCTCATGCTGAGTATTTTTCTGCACACTAAACAAAAACCTGGAGACATAGTCCTCCAAGGTTTCATCCTCCTTTTGTGCCATCTTGAAGAGGTCATCTCCTCTCATATCATTTCCCCTACAATATTCCTTATACTTCCCTAACAACAATTCCTTCAATTCATCCCAAGTGGCTACTACATTGCCTCCTAATCCTATGAACCATCTTAAGGCTGACTCCTTTAAGGTAGAAGGAAACAATTTCATCTTATGGGCATCAGAAGTATAATCATAACTCCTACATAGGATGTCAAATTCGAACAAGAAGGTATGAGGGTCTTCTGTAATCAGGCCATAGAACTTTGGGAGCAATGAAGCAGGGATATTTTTGAGATTATTGTTGTCATGGAACTCAAGGAGTGGAAAGGGAAAAGTAGGCATTGCCATCCTTGGTGGTGGTTTTGGGTTAGATCCTGGCTGGTGGACAACAACGGCTAGTGGATTGTTATGGGTATGCAGGTTATTCAACTGTGATGCAAGTGAATCAATATTATCAGGTATATCAAATAGGTTCAAACTAATCTTCAAGGAAGAAGAAGATGAAGTGACAAGGTCTTGTCCGACATCCAAATATGGTTCTTTTGGGATAATTTCTGGGTCAATCTCTGGGTTATTTTCTTGGATATCTAAATTTCTAGGAAGGAATCTTCAAAACTGGTCTCTTCTTCTATGCATGTAATGGACTTAACTGAAATGAAGAATTTTTAAAATTCTTGAAAGCTAAAACTATTGCTAGAAATGGTTAGGACATGTTCTTAACTTGACACCATCCCTGACAACGGCGCCAAAAAATGGTCGCACCTATAAAAGGATATAGAAGTCACAGTGAATCCTAACCTAGGAATTGGGCATTCCAGTAGGTGACTAACATCTTCTCATGGTCATTCATTTATTTGTCAAACTAGGGAACGTATACTTGAAATGGAGCAACACTGTATGTGCACTAAGAACCAGTTTTAGCCATAACTTTCTAGAAGTAAATGCTTGAAAAGAATTCTAATTCTGATGCAGGGACATGAAGTAAAGTCTTACTAACTTAAACATCACTTAACTAAAGCAGAAATCATAATAACAACTACTGGAAACAAAAACCATGAATTGGCCTTATGCTACAGGAACAGACATAGGGATGGATTCCTTATGCTGCAGGAACAATTTAAGACTGAGTTTGCATCAAAGCTTACGGAAATGGAATTCTAATAGATAAATAACAGAAAGCAAATAGCTAAATATAGATACTTACTAAGTGGGCCCCCTTAGCAAGCATCAACCAATTATGCAAGAATAGAACTCAAAACTTCATCAGTTCTTATTCATACTTCTGAATCTTATACATGGTTGTTGCTTGTAAGAAACTTAATGCAAAGCTTTGTTCTTCATTATAACAGTAAACAATTACAGTCTATTGTATCTCTATTCTCTAGTCTAAAACTCTCTTGATCAACCTTGTTCACTCGCGCAGGAGGAACCTTTATTTAAAGAGAAATGACTAACTAACTAATCAACTAATAGAGGAAGATGCGGGTATAAATGCCGCCTGAGATGGAAGAACAGACTTCATAAATGTGAGTCTATCTACTCAACTATCTCAGAGGAAATCTAGAGCTCCACTTCTTCCTAGATCAATGATTCATTTGGTTCTTTCCCAAAGACTTGGACAAAAGAATCTGTGCTTTGAACAACTCCTTCGCTGGTGCGCTGAAGACGGTCTTTTCCCGCGAGTTCTGCTATGTATTGACTTGTTCATATCAACTCCAAAAACCTGTAGAACACATGGCAACAGAGGCAAAAGAAGGCATGCACTCATAATAGCATGAAATTCTTCATTAATCTCATACATTCAGTTCATCTTACTTATTCAAACACTAAATTCATCACATCAGTCAATTGGGAAGTCAAAATAGGGCTATGATTATAGATAGGCTAAGGTATTTATGCATCAAGAGTATAGGATTTCTTATCATCAAATACTACCCATAAACATTAAAAGTTTGTAACCATAGAGTTTAAACATTCATAAAAAGAGAGCAAGAGTTTCTAAAACTTATAATCATGACATCCAAATTATAGCCATATTATGGGCTCATCACTGCTCTCGCAATATTTTCTTATATAAAAATCAAAATTAGATTTTGAGAACTAATGTTTGGCATAATCTACCAACATTTTGGGCTTCTTTGTAATACTATGTCCAGTAGTAATTTTTCCCACTCCTCAAGCATTTTCCTTACAAGTTTGCTTCGGTATCCATGATTCTGGGAGTATATTTTTCTTTTTGATAGTTACTCAGGGTTTGAAAGTCCCCATGCCATTTTTTTGTTGAAGTACATTCTACTTTAATTAGTCGTGTCATTTGGATCACCACATTGTGTATGGTGTTATAGCCATTTAGCATCTTGTTTGCTAAGAGAATTTCAATTGATTTTGAGCATGGATTTGGGTTCGAAGTTTTTGAATCACCAGTTTCATCAAACATCTATGTCATCAGCAGGATCAACTACATCAACATAATTTTCCTTCTCCCATGATAGCATTGGAAGCCAATGCTTCTATGGTTGGGAGGAATGATAAGGATTATGTTCCCTACAATTTAAATATGTATGTGTTATGTTTACTAATAGTTTGTATTAGGAGATTATCATAATTGGTTTAGTGTGCCAAAATATTTTGGTTTCCTAATATCAAGGTCTAGTTGATATTTTCATGGAATAGTTGTGATATTTTCTCAACTTATTTCGTATTTAAAAGATCTTATCTCTCAATTTGTGGAGGAAGTTTTCCTATTTAAAGCTCTAAAATATTTTTATCTTATTAATAAAAGATAGAAAAATTTGTATTCATTCATTATTTTTTATGAATTGGCTCTCATGAGTGGAATTTCTCACTTTTTTGAGAAATTCCACATCATAAGTAGGGTCGCTATTGTCAAAATAGGCTAGATATTATAAAATAGCCTAGATATTGTAAAATAGATAAATATTTTAAAAAAGGCTAGGTATTGTAAAAATAGGGTCACTATTAAACATAACAAGGCTGCTATTGCAAGAGAAAAGCCTGCTTTTGTCTTTTTATTTCTTACTATTTTCTTTCTCAAACTTATGGATTTTGGTTTTCTAACCCTAACCCTAACATGGTTGTTGTTGTTGACTGATTGAGTTTATCTAACTTGGTTTTATGTAGCTCTTGTAGGGTGAAATTGAATCATCTAAAACTACTAATCCACCAGTTTTGTATGGTTTCAAATGGTTGAAGGCATCCAAGATTAAATATATTAACAATTTGATTACAGACCCTTCTCCAAGGATCAATTATTTCAAGAATTTTTGTGTGTTTGTTATCTTGCACATTTATTTTGGTGTTTAAAACTCAAACTACTATAATATGAACACTCAATTTGGTGGTTAAAAAATGAATTACAAAAAAATATCTTTCATTTATTTTGTGCTTGGAAAGTCAAATGTGTATCTTCTCCCCCTCACACCTAGTGTGATCTTGGGTGATAAAAAACATCTTGGGCTTCACATTTCTGAGTCATTGAAAGTGTGTTGAATATGTATCCTCTCCCCTTGCATTATTCAATGATCCTAGGTGAAGAGAAATATCAATAAATTCAAGCTTTCTTTTCTTATTAGAGGGGTCTACTTTGAGACACATCCTGCAATAGTGAACCTAAAAGCACATGTTCAGGTAGGCTATATAAAACTTGTGAAAGAGAATGTAAGTAGCATGTATTTGAGGAATTTATACCTTGGGTGAAAAAATCTAGGGTAGATGTATGGGTTGCTTGGATGATGATTAGATACTTTAGTGTCTCACATCTAAAGTATACGTCTAGTGTTCATTGAGTCATTAAAAACCTTGTACTTAGAGGAAAATCCAGGTTTTCTAAAAAAATTCATTGTAGTGGTGCATGAGAATAGCATTATTTCAAGAAGTTACTTACCACATTTGGTCTATGATTGAGGAATATGGCTTAAGAGTTCATTCTCTTGCAAAAATGTAGGAGTATCAAGGTGGTACATGACCCTGGTATGTCCTATTTAACCCATCTGTTAGAAATGGATTACATCACTCTTTTGGGGGTGAAGTAAGTCTACCATGAAGAAACGTACCCTTACTCCTTAGGTTGTAATTGACTAATATATCTTATTCGAGCTAGACCAGTGAACCTTATGGAAGAACGTTTATGAAATATCCCCCTTACCATTTGACTCAGTTATTGCATACTTTGTTTGATGCATGTATCACTTGCTCTTACAAATAAATCACATAAAACATCAAAATCAAACTTTTAACCTGCAAAATTTTTTAAAACAGTCATCAAACTAGAAATTAAGAAACAAAGTCACACTTTTCAGAAAAATAGGTCATTGTTATACATCCTACTATGTTTCTCTCAAAATATAGTTTCTATTGTTAAAATTCTATTTGTTATTGCCTAAGAATTTGGTTGCTATTATGAAACTAGTCGTCATTTCTTATTTTTCTCATTTACCAGTCACTATGTCTAAAAATAGTCCTTATGATAAAGAGTTGTTGCCAACACATACACACTTTTTCAAAGCATGATCAAGATAATCCATTAGTTTCTAATAGTGATCCATTTCAAAAAATATTAACATCATTTGATCTCATAGTTGAAAAAATTGACAAGATCTCTACCTCAATTGTGAGGATAACACCCAAGATCCATCTACCAATGATCATGTTGACAATGTCTCTACATCATCCAATCAACAAGGTGACATATCTCAAGAATTGTTTTTCCCAAACATGATCAAAATACTTCAAAAAAGTCTAGAAATGGTCCTCTATAAGACATAATGACATCATTTGACCTCATGGTTGCCGATATTGAAGAAATTCTTAATTCAACACTTGATCCAATTTAGCTTGAATATCAAGAGAATCTTAAACCAATACCCATGCCTAAGGAAGACATTCAAGAACCCCTTGCAAACAATCCTTCCTTTTAAATTGACCCATGTCAAGAACTTGATCTAAAGCATCTCAAAATAAATTCCAAAATTAGTCAAGATTAAAAATCCACATCTCCAACATATTACAATGATTTAATGGGTATCTTCCAATCCATACAAGGTTTCACAAACAATTATCATATCCATATACGAAGCCCAAATACATCTACTCATGAGATGCTTACTCTTAATGTACATGTAGATGATCTTCATCTAAAACAAGAGTCTCATACTCTTGATATCACTACTATGGAACAAGAGTCTCTTATTCTTAACATCTTTACCCATGACCATGGCATACTAGAATCCATAGACATATCAAAAATTTATCATGAAGAAGACTTCTACATGGATTGTGAATCAGAAACATCCTTTGAAGAGAAAGAAAAAATAGATCATGAGGAAGACCCCTACATAAATACCTTTTGAAGACGCATTAAAATTAGAAACATCCTCCATGTAGATTGAAGACATTGAATATGAGGATATGTAGCATAGTATCTTGGAACAACCAAAGATAATTAGCAATCCTGAGCAATAGAACATTGGATATATAATAGTCAAGGAATCCAATCATGCCAATGATACCTTTATAATTGTAGACACCTAAAAATGTCCTAGCTTGCAAACTAGCATTTTGGCACTCATATTCATCTATTGATTAAGTG
Source organism: Sequoiadendron giganteum (assembly GCA_007115665.2). NCBI lineage: Eukaryota > Viridiplantae > Streptophyta > Pinopsida > Cupressales > Cupressaceae > Sequoiadendron > Sequoiadendron giganteum. Next base: position 464,405,459 of record CM021105.1, on the reverse strand, counting down.
AGGTAAACATCATTTAATTAATTCATCTTCGAACAACATCAAAAAACACCGAACATCATTGAAAAACATCGAACAACATCAAACAACATAAAACAACATTTAACATCATTCCAAAACATCTTAGAATCATCTTGGAATGACTTAGAACATCTCGAAATCATCCTATAACATCTCAGAACCGCGTTGAAATGACTCAAAACATCTTGGAACCACCTCGAAATGACTCAGAACATCTTGGAATCATCCTATAACATCTCAAAACATCTAAAAATCATCCCACAATGTTTTGAAACATTGCACAACATCACGCCACATCAAACAACATCAAAAACTATAATTCCTCTATTAATTGAATAATACAACATTATTTAATTAATTCACTTTTTCATCATTTCCTACAAGTTAAATAAATTTCATTTATTTAATAAAATCCTAAAAATGATCATTTTTTTGAGGTTTGCAGTGGGATCGATAAAATAGGATTTAGGAGCTCTGATAAATGGCAATGATGCGTCAATGGCAGAGAATGATAGGAAATAATAGGTCTTGTGGTCCTCATAGCAGAAGGGAGCATGACTTTCAACAACAACTCCAGGGCCTTACTTATAGTCGAAGGTGGTTTCATAAAGATATGGGGTGTCCAAAGCGACATTGCTTTGCTCGACCAAATTGGGCTCCACTGTCGATTAATAGGGTTATTAGAAAAAATGGTCAGCAGATCATTGACATCTATGAGAAAGATACCCTCTATAATAGAGAATTTCAAAGCAAATGTCATGAGAAGGATTCAACTTTGTTCCAACAATTATATCAGGAGGCTAAAGCTGATCTGAAATCATTCGCAATTAAGGAGCCTAATGTGTTCAACGAAGGGCCACAAGATCGTATAAGGAAGGGTTTGGACGCTTCATGTTTGAGGTATGATTTAACTAGTAGGATTCAAAGAAATCCAAAAGTTCTTGAAGTTGTGCAAGGGTTTTTAGAAATCGCAAGGAAGGGTTCATAAGTTTTGCACTCGAGATATGATTTGACTATTAGGGTTCAAAAAAACCCTAAATCTTTTGAAGTTGAGCAAGGGTGCTCAAATTCAACATGCAAGACCACCAAATTTCTTGCTCCGGTTCCTGAAAACCAAGGTGCTTCCTTCAATCCAAAACCTCAACATAAGATTTATGCACAAAAGGGCATTGAAGACACTATTGGAAACCAGATTCCACCAAGTGTTGTGCCTAGGAAGGGGAAATCAAAGAAAAACAAGAAAAAGGGAAAAATAACTAAAGTGGGTTTGAAGAAGTTTGGGAGACGTAATGTTTTCTAGTCTTTGGGTGATGATTTGCATGCTTTATCTAGTCAGCAATGTGTTCAAGATCTTCCTTCAGATGGCGGTAATGTTCTAAAAATCACCTTTCTAGAATCTATGCTGCTCTCACAAATTAAAGATTTAAGGGATAAAGCCCTCGTTTGTAAGTTTTGGAAATCCACTCTGTCTTTAATTGATTTGAAATATTTAATTTATGGTGATTGGGATGGGGTACAACAAGTTTTTTATTTGGATTTTGATAAGGGTATATTTGTAGCCATATTTGATAATAAAGAAAATAGAGATGTTGTATTTCGAATTAAGTCATGGTTCTTCCAAGGCTTAGGTTTATGCATGCAACAATGGATCCCAAATTTCAAAGCTGAAAATGCTCCTTTTCATTTTGTTCCACTCTGGTTTCAATTTCCTGCTTTGCTACTAGAGTATAGGGAACTGAATTTGGTTGAAGCGATAGAAAATCATGTAGGAGTATTTCTTATGCATGATAATGATTTTTTTTAAAATCCCACAAAACCCATTAGAGCATATGTTTTAATGAATACGGGTGAACAATTTCTAGAACATATTTTAGTATCTTTAGAGTTTGGAAATTGGAATCAACAAATTTGTTTTCAATGGCCTGAAACTACTTGCTTTCAATTTCATACTATAGGTCATTCTTTTTCTCAGTGCTCTCTTGGGTCTTCTTCAAATTATGCCCATATGAGTAATGCTAAAAGAAGGGATCAAAAAACTAATTGCAATTGTAATTAGAATGATCAAACCCTATCTTTAAGAAAAACATTTCAATCTTAAGAGGGTAACGATCCATATGTTTTTAGACACTTTATAGCTCAATTTCCAGAGTGTAACAAGCAAGGAATTCAATCGTTTAAAAGAAAATGGGTAGAGGGATGTTCACAACTAGGTTTTTATTCAGATTTTAGATCATCCAAAAAAGATGAATTGAACTATAGAGTGTCTAAAAACATATGGAACTTAATAGAAATTTTTTTGCCCTATTTCTCAACTTATATTCTCTAATGGAGAAACTAAATTATGAACCACATCTAGGAGAAATAGTGACGAAGTTAATATTTCAAGGCACTAGGGATTTGTTATTTGGGGGGTCATTTGAAGAGAATGGCCATATGTAGAAGGTGGGTCAAGTTGAACTAGGGGTTCAAAAGGATAAGTAGTTAGCATTGGTCACAACCATAAATCCTTCACATGTTGAACTTGAATTTTTAGTAGATAGATTATTGGTGTCAGTGGGATCTGATTTATTTGATGAAATAGTTGTTGAAGAAGATTTATGGGAGGCTAGAAATTTATCTCAAATACAGTCCTTAGGGAAGATTGAGATGTGGCATTAGGAAGTTATGCCAAAGAAACAATGACGAGATAGTTTTCTCATGAAAGACCAAATATTATTTGAAAAGGGAATCAAAGTTAGTCAAGAACTATCGCAAGAAATTCAAATGAAAGGGGTTTTAGTGGAGTTATTAGTTGACAATAATAGTCTTATGATATCACAATCTCCTTTACAATCTTCAGCCAAGAAGTCCCCAGGGAAGAGAGGTAGGAAAACAAGTCTCATTAAATTGAAGGAACAAACCAAAGCAGGAGTGCAGAAGACAATTATTGAATCACTGCCAAATAAGAGACCGAGGAGAGCATGTTTCTCTCCTTGAGCCCAATGAGGATCTCTTCATGGAATGTCAGGGGTATTAATGCCCCTAACAAGAATTCTCGTATCAAGCAGTTAATAGATGCTTGTGGAGCAGACAATTTTTTGTTGCAAGAAACTAAAACTTCATTAGAATTATTTGAATCATCTATAAAGAAATTGAATAAATGGGCATCTACACATTCACTAGCTCAAGGGGCATCTGGAGGTCTTCTAATTCTTTGGGATCCAAAATCACTGAGTGTTATATCACATAAGAATGGAAACTCTTGGCAGCTCATAGAAGTAACAAAATTTGACCTTCATTTTTGGCTAATAAATGTGTATGGACCTACTTCCACAGTAGATAAAAAGAATCTATGGGATGAAATCACTAGGTAGCTTGGGTTGTTACAAAATGAGAAAGTTATCATAGCAGGTGATTTTAATGCAATAACATCTTTGCATGAAAAAGGTGGAGGCATAAGTCCTCTGGCTAAAGTGATGGCAGACTTTAGTCATTTTATTTCAATGAATGCACTACAAGATATACAACCGACCTTTGGAAAGTTCACTTGGACTAACAAGAGGAAAGGTTTTTTGAAAATTGCAGAGAGGTTAGATAGATTTTTAGTGTCCCCAAATTGGTTCACCTTTGTGCATAATCTAAAATCTAACATTTTTCCATATCCAAGTTCATACCGTTATGCAATTTGTTTGGACATTTCAAATATTACCACAAGAAGAGAAAAATCTTCATTTAAATTTGAAAGCATGTGGTTTTTTCATCTCCAGTTTCAGGATCTTTTGAAGCAATGGTGGGTTAATGCCCCATATGAACAGGGGACTAAGATGTTCCAATTCCATAGTAAATTAGTCTATGTGAAGCATCAAATAAAAGAATGGAATAAGCATGTTTTCAAAAATATTTTTCATCAAAAGGAATCAGTGTTTAAAGAGCTTACAACCATGCATGAAAATATAATACAAAATGGGTTAGATGCTGGTCTGTATGAAAAACAAAAGTTGCTATAGTTGGAATGGGAAGAGTTGTGTTCTCGGGAAGAAATATATTGGAGGCAAAAGTCTAGAGAGTTATGGTTAAAAGAAGGTGATCATAATACAAAAAAAATTCATGCCTCTTCTCAATTCAAAAAAGTGGCTAAATCAATTCAATCAATTCAAGAGCTTGATATAGGAAAATTGTTAACAAAAGAGGAGGATATTAATAATGAAGGGGTTAAGTTTTTTTCAGAACTACTATGAGCCCCACAAACAACTAATGATAACAAAATTAGAGATGAAAATGAATTATTGGATTCAATCCCTCACCTTATCTGTAATCAAGATAATACTATCCTAATGAGACCTTTTACCTTGGAGGAGTTGAGGCACGTAGTTTTTTCTCTTCCTCCAGAAAAGGCCCCTGGCCCAAATGGATTTATACCCTTGTTTTTTCGGAAATGTTGGGAGTTTTTGTGCTTCAAGATTTTATGGGCACTTGAAGAATCTCAGAGAACTAGGTCTATCCTCAAACAATTCAATACAACAAATATTGCAATAATACTGAAAGTTAAAGAGCCTAAAACCTTTGTTGAGTTTAGGCCTATTTCATTATCCAATACAATTTATTAAATCTTCACAAAAGCAATTTATTTGAGGTTACACTGACTCATTCCAAAGATTGTCTCTTTGGAGCAAGGATACTTTGTTCTCGATAGGGAAACTCATGAAGGTGCAATTGTTGCCCATGAAGTGTTGCATACAATTGCAATGTCAAAGTTGCCTTCTTTCATTGTCAAATTAGACATGATGAAAGCTTATGATAAGGTAGATTGGCAATTTCTTAATAATATTTTGAAAACAATTGATTTTTGCTCTCAATGGAGTAGATGGATTAGGTCTTGTTTATTTGGAGAATTTTATTTAGTAATTATAAATGGGAATCCAATAGGGTTCTTTAGCTCCACACAAGGTGTTAGGCAAGGGGACCCACTTTCTCCATTCTTGTTTATAATTATGGTAGAAGATTTAAGTAGATTCATTCAATTGAAACATAATTTGCATCTATGGCAAGGAGTGTAGATACCAAATTCAAATATATCAGTCACTCACTCTCTTTTTTCTGATGAAACTCTTTTATTCAAAAAATATTCCTTACTAGAAGCTAAGCAGGTTAGAGAGGTTCTTGAAAAGTGCTCATTAGCTTCTGGGCAAAAGATAAATGTGCAAAAATCAACGATTTATGTCCTAAACACTCCAGATGATCTAAAAAACAAAATAGTAAACGTGTTAGGATTTCAAGAATAAGAATTGCCTAGTACTTATTTGGGGATTCATATTTTTAAAGGATAAAAAAAGTTACTTATTGGGGTAAGGTAATTGATAGACTAAATTCAAGAATATTAATGTGGAAAGCTAGATGGTTATCTTTATCAGGTAGAATTCTCCCGATCAAAGCAGTTCTAGCATCAATTCCAAACTATTTGTTGGCAGTCCTTAAAGCTCCTGCATCTATCATCTCAGAAATTGAGAAAATAATAAGAACATTTCTTTGGAAAGATAATATTGATGAAAAGAAAAAGATACCTTTAATTACTCTGGAAGGATTAGCAAAAGGAAAGAAACAAGGTGGGGCAGCCATTTCAAATCTCTCATGGAGGAATCAAGCTTTTGGGGAAAAACTTGCATGGAAAATGTGCACTAAGCCTGAAGCTAAATGGGTTAGAATTTTTCAAGAAAAGTATTTGGATACCACAAATCCAACAAGAATAATTATAGTGGTAGATCCTTCAAATGGTTTAGCTATTTGGAATTATATTATAAATAGTAGGAACCTCATTAGCAAATTTTCATCCTGGGAGGTAAATGATAGCCAAAATGTAAAATTTTGGATAGATTCAAGGAATGGAAGGCCCCTGTTGTCAACAATCGAAGATCTACAGAAGGTTAAAGAAATTCTATCTCAAGACTGGAGTGAAATTTTTTTGGATTATGTTTAGTCATCAAATTATGATTGGAAAGGTAATATGGAAAAGTCCTTCAAATAGCCTTGTAAGTGATCATTAAGTAGATCTGATTTGTAAATGTATGAAGGAAAGAATAGTCTATTTATCTGGGAAACTAGATAAAATCATATGGGAAAAATCTAAAAAAGGCTCATATTTAGTGAAGGAAGGGTATGCGGTTTTAGCACAGTCTAAATTTTTTGATCAACCCCAACAGGCATACACTTTTTGTTGTAATAATAAATTCCTACCAAAAGTAGGAAGTTTTGTATGGCTTGCTTTATAGAAAAGGATTTTAACAAGTGATTGCCTTTTTAAATTGAAGAATACTGATTTTTTTAAATTTCCTCTATGTGAAGAGGGATTTGAAAAAGTAGATCATTTATTTCTTTAGTGTTCTTTTGCTACTCAAAGTCGGAATTTCATTATAAATAAGCTACAACTCTCTATCCCTCTACCAAATTCAATTTGGGATCTTTTCCAGAGTTGGCCGCTATTATATCAATCTTCGTTCTTTGCATGCATATGGTATATAGTCCCCGTGATTGTACTATGGAATTTATGGTGGGAAAGAAATATGAGAATCTTCATAGAATTAAAATATCCAATTGAGGTAACTCTTGATAAAATAGAAAATGATATATCAGAAGGGGTTAATTCATGTGTCCAGAAAGAGAAATTTACAAACTCATTATTCACAAATTGGGATAGTGACATTTTGAAAGGCTGGAAAGGTATCAAATTGCCATTTGATGCCAGTATACTCAAAAGTTGTACTCGAAAAGTTGATATAACATTAGTTAAATGGATTCCACCTTTTAAGGACATTGTAAAGCTAAAATTTGATGAGGCATCTAGAGGTAATTTAGGGTCTTTAGGAGTGGGATTTTTCATTGGAGATGCATCAGGGTCAGTCTTGCTAGCTTCTTCTTATCATCTTCAAGATGGTACAAATAACATTGCAGAAGCTCAAGCTTTATTATTGGGTTTTGAATTTGCGGTCCAATTAGGTTTTTTAAATCTCCATATTGAAGGGGATTTGTTGATAATCATCAATGCACTAAGGGAAAGGAAAGTTCTTAATTGGAGTTTGAGTTATATACTACATAGAGCATGGGCACTACTAGACAAATTAGTAGCATCAATAATATCTCACACATACATAGAAGGAAACAAGGTAGTAGATTATTTCGAAGGATTAGGAAGTGATAGCATTGAGATCAGGGTTTCAAATGATCTCAATGTTTTAAATATCTATCCTAGTCTGTTGGAATTAATAAAGCTAGATGCAAAAGGGTAGAGTTAAAAAATTAAGGGATGGTCGACAAAATTGAAGGTTTGGCATATACTTTGATAACATGTTCATATAATCTATACTAATGTTTACTATCATTGTAAGTGCAGGATTTGAGAGGTCTAGGACTTTGGGCCTACATAAATTGACACATGTCTCAACATGATACTTAGAGAACAATATGTCAAAGGCGTAAAGGATTTTTCATGAAGTTTTAAATTGAATTTTATCTTGAGCTTTAATGATGGCACATTTGGGATGTTTATATCCATATAGTGTACATATATATCTGTCCTAGGTTGGCAAAGTCGAGTATTAACCAAAGTTTGGTTATCAAATGAAAAATATCTATAGCTTTGATTCTTTTAGCATTTGTTTCAATATATCATGTTTAAATATCTGTACTAATGGTGTTATCATTGTAAGTGTAGGTAATAAGCTTGCAGAAATATGCACATGTGCTTAACAACTTGGCATAAGCATAGAAATTGTAGGACTATGAGTCTGTAGAACTTGGCACATGTGTTGTCACACCGTGGCATATAAGTACAATGTCTTAGCTTGCAAATCTATAAATTTGAAAAGGCTTTTCATATGATATTCATTTGTGATCTTCAAGGGTGGCACGCTTGGGATATCTTGATATCCATGTAGTGTACAAACATATCTATTTGTGGCATTTGCAAATTACATGGCCAAATTTGGATAGTCTTTAGTATGGTTGTTTATCGGATTTAGCCAACATTGGGGAATTTGAATGATTGTTGACTAACTTATATACTTGTGTTGATGTTGTCATAAGTACAAAGATGGCTTGGAAATTCATGTGAAATAAGGTAATGCAGCTGTAGTTGGGATATCGAGATATTTCAAGTGCGATTTCTTTGTAAGGTGATAGGGTTTAAAGATCAAGATGAAATTGGCTTTGAAAAGGCCTACGGTATTTCATTTGTTGTATTCTCCTTTTTAGATGTTTCTAGATGCTAGGTATAATCTAATATGCAGGGTATGTAATAGCATTATGCGGATAGTAAGATTTCCAAGGGCATGGAGCTTAAAGAATTTCAAATAAAAAATTATTGAGTCCCAATGGCAGTTAGACAAGGGGAAGAGCCCTTTTCGTCACACATTACAATATGAATTCACCAATGGTGATGGACTGGTAGGAGGTTTATTTCCTAGGCATTTAATTTTTTACAAAAAGAGGTATTTAGAAATTTTCCAAGGCATGTTGTTGTCCACAATGCATGATACTTCCTCTCACCTCTATGAAGTCTTGAAAAAACATCATTTTGCATTTATCATGGAAGATATAGATCAGATCAAACCAAATTTTCATTCAATTTCTTTTTGCGAAGTCACTCATGTGTGCATGACCTACTTTTAACTCAACAATTTTCTAAAGAGAAACTCTGCTATTGTTATGTTCCAGATATCAATGTAATAGTGCCGTCACAAGAGTGTGATTCCAAGAAGAAGAAAATAGTGGATGAGAGTTTGGTGAATGGTCCTAGATGGGGTGGAAACAAATCATCTCCTTTCTAAAGATTTGAATCTTTTTCTGTATAGTTCTCAGGGGTATTATGTAATCAGCCATCATTTGTGGATCTGTTAGTAGGCATTGGAAATAATTATCTATGTAAAGACAGGGTTGGTTTGAATGTATCTATGAAGGGTTAATTTTGTGTATAGTAGGGGTTAGTTTGCAATGTAAAATGGGATATATTGTAAAGTGGGATATTGTACAGTGGGATATATAGTAATGTAGGGTATTTTGTATGCAAATGCAGTAGTGATATAATTTTGGGTTGGAGTAGAAAATTGTAGGAAAACTATATACTGTTACCGAGCTATAACTGGAGGTTTTCTTCTCCTGGTTCTTTCCTTCCGGTATGCTCGCCTGAACAAGATTTTATAAAAATATTATAATATAATATATAGTGGCTTGCCACTTTTGTGTAAAAAAAATAAATCCTAAAAACCCAATTCTACTATTAATTAAATAAAACAACATTATTTGATTAATTCACATTTCATCATTTTGACTAATTAAATAAATCATATTTATTTAATGAAGTCCTAATCTCACTTTATTTCATCTTGATTAATTAAATAATGTCATTTATTTAATTGCATCACTAAATCACCTTATTCCCATAAGTTGATTAAATTATTAAATCATAATAATTTAATTACGACACTTTCCCTCCAAAACTTGAATAATTAAATCAAACTATTCAAATCAATTATCAAAAATCAAATCAAACTAATACAACTTTGTTTTCAAAAGTCAAACTTGATTTTCACATTCACCTCTAAAAAAGAATTAATTAATTAAATCAATTAATTCATATTCCTCACCTACTTTCTAATTGAGAAAATTACAATTGCTGATTGAGCAATCTAATTTGTTAGCTAATCAATCTAAATTGCTAGTTGAGAAATCTAAGTTGTTAACTAAGCCATGCCAAATTCCTAACTAAGCCATCAAATTCCTAACTAAGACATCAAATTCCTAACTAAGCCATCTAAATCCTGACTGGTCAATCTAAAATCCTGACCGATCAATCTAATCCCTGACTAGACAATCTATTTCTCAAGTGCCCAAATTATGCAATCAACTTTGCACAATTTTCTCATGTCTAAATCCTCTCAACACACTTTGACTATTGATCTGGATATTCTTCAACACAATTCTAATAATTCATTTGAAATCTCATTTTCTATATAACAAACATCTTTCCTCACAAATAAGGATTCGAGAATTAAATTCATTTGTACACCAAAGTACTGATAAAAATCATAATCACCATTGATAGTTCTTCATACCTCATTTCTTCGATCAACCAAGCAAGGAAGTCACACATTAGGCTTTTGCACACGAACTTTGTAGGCTTCACGGTGATAAGAACAACCCAACATCAGGAAAATACACTCCACTATGGGATGGTAACATTGTGTTATTCTTGTACATTCAATTCTATAATCGTAGATTCATTTATGTATGTTCAAATAGCTTAGTTTCATTTCGTAAGTGTAGGATTAGATCTTATATTAATATGTTTGATCTTAGTTTAGATTCTTAGATTATCATATTTTATCTCACCTTTGGTATAATGTTCTCCTTCTCACACATTTTGGCAGGCCTGATGGGACCCTATTCCTCTCCTCTAATGTTCATTTGAGTTGTTTTTGAGGTTGTGGGACCCAAAAGTACACTTGACGAAGTTTTCACGCACTGCAAAAAGAACTGCATACTTGACTGTCAAGAAAACTAAGTAGTTGCAACAAGAACTACGCACTTTCCATGGGAACTATTCATTTGCAACAAGAACCTCATAATTTGTTCTAAAACCTCACACTTTCTTCTTCTTGGTATAGCATCTGCATGAAGATTTGAGCATTTGCTTCTGGAACTGAGCATTTGCATTTTTTCCAGGAATTTTCTCTAAAAGACAAGTGCACGAATCTTGCACTATTGTAATGAATTTCCTTGCCAAAGTTTGCTTGTTTTGAAGGTACTAATGGGTTTTTTTTGTAGGGTTTGAAACACATAAACCCATTTTATTTACGGAATACGATCAGTCCAATATTTTTAGATCCACAAATGATTTTTTATTAACTTAGGAACTTGATTTTGGTTCTTTAAAAAGAATAACTCAAACTCACATTTGTTTATGGTGTTAAAATTAAACCAATTACATGTTTTCTTAACTTAGGAACTCTGATGTTGGTGCTCTAAAATGAACAGACACAAACTCACATTTGATTTTAGTGTTTTAAAATTGAACCAATTTCATGCTTTCATTAACTTAGGAACTCTCATTTTGGTGCTCATAAAAACAACAAAAAAACACTTCAATTTTGGGATCTAAAAATGAACACATTTCATGTTTTCATAGTTAGGAACTTTAATTTTGGTGCATAAAAAGAGCGCAAATGATTTCCATTTTGTTGATGCACGCTCGATTTACATTTGTTGACCAATTAAATACCAAGACTATTTTCATAGAAATACCCAAGTCTGGAGCTTAAAATGAACAATTTATTTCTTTTTCATTGCACCATTGCTATTTTTGACTGATATCCTAAATACTTCCTATTGGTGCAAATAAAAGAAATTTGTTTTTATGTTATTCGCATATCTTTAGGGATAACACCACTCGAGGTGTTTAAAAAGAATCAATTTGCTATGGATTATTCATTGTGTATTCATTGATTGACAAAGATAAAGTGTTTTATTTTCTCCCCTCGCACCTTTTGGCAATCTTGGGTGAGCGGAAAAACATTTTTGAGCTTTTCACTTTATTTTCAAGTTTACCTTAAAGAGGGGGCTTGATTTAAGATACATCCCATGCTAGATAACTCATTGCAAGGTCTTGAAGCACATTTAGTGGCAAGCTATATCGAAGGTTGTGAAATTGTAAGAAAGTAGCTTCAAGTTGTGCTGACAATAGACTACACCTAATCCCACTCCTTAAGTGGAATGGGAATGGTTAAAGAGACTTAAGTGGCCAGTGGGTGAGTTTCATATTTCCACATCCACAATTATCACTAAGAACCAAATTGTTTTAGAGGCCACCCTATTATCCAAAAATATTCTCTAAAAGTGGTGCATCAGAATTTACTATCGAGAAGTTACTTTCCATGTCCGACTATAGGCCTGCAACATAAGTTGCATGTAAAATTGTCTCTTCGGAGAATGAGGCAAGCCTACCTAAGAGAATGGTTTCTATCCCCTAGGGTTGTAGTTCTTAGTTTATGTTAAACTTCCCCATTACATTGAAAACAATTTGATATCAAATTCTATGATTGATTTAAAGAAAAAGAACACATTCAAAAAACATTGAATGAGATGGTTGAAACACAAACCCTTTGATTTAGTGCATACTTGTAAAAGAAGCCTTATGTTCTCACCCCTTGAAAGGATCTTTTCTTAAAGGTTTCTGAATATTTGGGCTTTGATTTTAGGTTACATTAATCAAGGTAAACATTTGGGAACTATGACTTGGCTATTGTGATTTCACAACCTAAGTTATAGACATGAAGGTCACATAAATCCATGCTTGTTGAGTTAGTCCAAGTGTTGTTTTATCACTTGCAATACTTCGAACATGGAGAATAGTTGAGAGAGAGTTGTTTATAGGATCATCGTTTGAACCAAAACAATTGGAAAACTAGAAGGTCACATAGTCCCACATCCATTATTTCCATCCTAACTATTTGAAATAAAAAAAAAACAAACCATTCGGGTCATTCCTCCACTTAGATGTCTATGGTATCAACAGTTACTTGGGACTCATAGATAGTATAAGTAAGCTTTCCCACAACATATACTCTGGACAAGGAAGTGGAATATCGACCCTAGTTCTTCAACATTTTGATTTCCAAAATGTAGTACCATTCTAGAACAACACTCAAACCCTAGGGTCTCAAGCTTGAAAACAAACATCCCATAACACCATCCAAATTTATGACCATTTGGCGACTGACTGCTCTAGTTCAAAAACTAGACCTTGTAGCACCAATCCTTCAACCTACTCTCACATACATCGAAGGTGAGCAAACTAACTTCATAAGTAGCTAGAGAACCTTCATACTTCATAAAAACAAAACACCCCTCCAGTTTCTCACCCCATCAATCATCTTAGACAAAGAGGAAGAGAAAGAAGGCATAGCATCCAAAATACCTATGTTACCACCTCCTATGTGGCAATAGACATACACACTTCATGATCTCTGACAAACACCATAAATGATGGAAGTGTCCCATGAGGATATAAACCAAGTGAACTTTTGATAGGGTATTGAATATCAAAACATCCCAAAAAAATGTCGATCTATTACCCAAATCACTCTTATCAAGGGTCACAACATCAAGGCTTTCAAAACCCCCATCAAGGAATAAGTCCAAAACATCAAATTTTCCAAAATAAAATTGAGAGAGATCTTGAGAAAATTAAACAAAATCAAAATCCGATGTATCACCAATGCCATGTGCAAAGTTAGAACATTACAATCAACATATTCACAATCCTCAAACTATTGGAAGTATGCAAAAGATTAGTCCTATATTTTAATTGGTGTCACCATGTTGGTCTGGTACCTTATATCATTGTGCATATCAAGCCTATCTCATCTGGTATTTGATCTAGTATTTTGGTCCACATATTCTCTCTGGTAATCACTGAGGTTTAAAGTTTTGGGAAAAGGCTTATTATCACCAAAAGCACATATGTATGCATTCTCATATGTTCATATGTTTGAATTGTACGTTGGCATTGGTTTTTTATTATATTTCATTATTAGGTTAATCATGGCCGACCTAATAATCAATCTATAATTCAACATAAATTATCATTATATGTGAGACCTAGCTTTGGTCTCAGCTGACATAATATTGTATCACACAGGTGAATTACTTTTGGAAAAGTTTTATATGAAGTAGACAAGTTATCATTTTGAAGATATGAATTGCATCTAATTAGGATGACCTAATTGATGTGTGTAAATATATCAGGTATATATGCAATATGGTTTGAAGATGAATGTATGCAAAGAAAAGAATAAGTATGTGTGTGTATGTGATGATAAGTGAAGTATGAAAAAAGAAGGATGAAGATTAGTCTGTTGTCATGCGAGCGAATACTCTAAGAGTCAATGGAACTGAATCTGCACTTGTGGTGTAACTTCATCACTTTAACTCTATCAATAAGCCATTTTTTTTACATAATTTTTGTAGGTAGTGAGCCTCCATGTTTGGATAGTGTGTCCTTGTAAGCAGTGAGCCTCCCTTGTAACCGGTATTGAAATAACTATATATATATTGTGAGCTAATCCTTGTCGTGTTTTTTCTCTTATTGGGTTTTCCACGTAAAATCTAGTGTTGTTGTGTTGTAGAATTTCATTTTGTATCATTACTCTTATCTTTTATATGATGTAAATTAATTAAAGGTTTTTGTTTAATAAGTTTAAGAGGATATTGATTCACCCCCCCTCTCAGTATCTTGATTATTCAACAATTGGTATTAGAGCATTGGTTCCTCTAGAGAAGCCTAACAACTTGAGGGAGATCCTGTAGATTGAAAAAATGGATAAGGAAGAGCTTCAGACCAAACTTGAAGATCTTGACAAGGCTAAAATTGAAAATAAAGATCTAAAAGAAAATCTCGATGAAGCAAATGAAATCATCCAGAAATTGAAAGAGCAGTTAAATAAATTCAAAGAAAGATACAAAGAAGTGAGTGAGCAATTGACAAAATAAAATGAAGAGAATACTAGACTAAAGTTGAAAATAGATGAAAAGAAGAGAGTTGAAGAGTGTATAAAAATAGTGATACAAAGCAAGGTTGATGTTTGCTCTAGGCTTGAACAGGAAGTGATGAATTTGAAAGTAGAACTTGAGAAAGAAAAACTTTGTGAAGATGATCTCAAGACAAGCTCCACCAAGCTTGATGAATTAATAGCATGATAGAAAACTTATAAAGACAAAAGTGGTTTAGGTAATGAAGTTGATGAAAAAATATAGAACATGGATTGATTTAAATCAGATAAGGCAGAGAAATGTTGTTTGTTACTATTGCAAAAAAATGGGACATATTTCAAAAGTGTACAAAAGTAAAAATGGAAAGCAGTCTGCTCCAGTGGAAGATGATGAACCCATGAAAAATATTGATAAGGAAGAGGCTAAGTGGGAAATGAATAAAATATGGAAGAAAAAGGAAGAATCAAAGACTATTGATGTGTCTGTACCCTCATCAAGTACAGATGAATCCTCTGGGAATTAGACTTAGCATTATCAAAAAATTAATCAAACCCCTAGAAACTCAGCGTGTTAGGTGCTGGAACAGGGATATATTTTAAGGAATGATAGGATAGAGGTGATGCAAAATAAATTAGAAGAAAAAGAGCTAGCATGTTCTTTTGCAGAGTAAATTAGGGTTTCTCAATAGAGTGGAAGAAAAGTTTTGTTATCTTTTTGCAATTAATGAGAGTTAGGGAAAAATGATGGTGTATAAAGGAAATTTCACAAATCATTTTGATCATAAAATGTATTCGAAGGATTTGTAGAGTGACTTGGAACCTTCTTGGAGCATTTCTAAAGTGATTTGGAGCCCTTCAAGAGATCTTTGTGGACATTCGATTGAAGTTTCTCTCTCTCGCAGTTGCAGAGGAAGGTAGTAGAAGAAATCCTTGTTGAATTTTAAGAATTTAAGAGCTATGATGGAGATTTCTAATAGAGTATCCATTGGAAATATCCCTCTGAGATTGAAAGGAGTCAAGCTAGATGAATTCGATCATCACAAAATAAATAAGATGGAATTAAAGTTGGAATCGAGCAACTTATGAAACTTACAAACCCTAGGTTTGGATTTGTGGGGAGAATTCCCTTGGATTGATGACAAAGAATTTATCTTGTTCCTTTTGAGAAAATTAAAGGATGGAAACACTGTATTGGATAAATCCTATCCCATTACAAAGGAAGAGATCAAAGCAATTACAATGTTTTGCAGCATTAGAGAACTTCCTGGATGAAAGACCATAAAATACAAGTAGAGGAAATGACGAGAGTTGACAAAGATCCTCGAGCACTGTTGATTGATACTATTGGAAATTCCTCGGTTAGGTATGTTGAGTATGGCATTTCTTACAAAGTTTATGTTAGAAATCAAGATGGCTCTACTTTAGCCATTGTTGTGTATTTGGCACATAAAATGGTAAAAGAGAACAAGCAGTTTGATATGTGTAGGCTAATTCTTGAAAATCTCACTGAAAACATATGAATGTCACCAGAAGAAGGATACCCTTTCCATTTTGGGTCCTTGATTACATGTTTGGTACTCTATTTTCTGAACTTGATACTAGGAAAGAAAGACGTTAAGTTGAAATTTGGGATTCTCATTGCAAGACAAATATGAAGACACTTGGAAAGTTTAGAAGATAAAGCAAGTGCATGTAAAAACTTTTTCTTATCTGTGCAGAAAGTAATGAGCTTCGGCAAAGTTATGTCTAGTTGATTTGCGGAAGGTTCTTCCTCCAGAATAAAAGAATTGGAAGTGTTCACTAATGATTCCCCTCTGGAATCAAAGAAAGAAAATTTATCTCTAAAAACATCATTTTTATTCTTGAAGCGAAGGAAGAAGAAGAATCTCTACTTGGATCAGAATCTTTCAATCTAGATGACATCTAGTCTATGTTAGTAAAAGGGAAAATGAAGAAAATTGGTGAATTATGGAGTATAGCCTCTCTGATTTATAAACTCAAAATTGATGATGCCTTAGTTGAGTATCTACTTCATAAAGGTATTGATGTATCAATCATTTATGATTTCTTACCAAAAAATTTAGCCGAAGTAGTTTAAGAAAGAATGATGCTTGAAGGTCCAGAAGGATGCAAGTGGGAAGCCTTAGTTGAAAAGAGATGTTCTAAAGAAAATCAGAGGCTATATGAACTTATCATGGAGACGGAGAAGTGCATAAAAAAAATATCATATATCTACAAACATTGTCTTTGGTGGCCTATTGTAGTTGATAATTTCAGAAGTAGGACTGAAGCAATTGAATCTAAAGTGAACAACATTGGAAATAAGTTTGATATTTTTGAAGACAAAGAAGGAAAGAAAAGGCTAAGAGTGGATGAACTACAAGCTGAAATGATCATTTTGCAAAGACAAAGGGATGATGTAGTGAAGACCTTCTAAATTCTTAAGGAAATTGTTGAGGCCTGGTTAGATCATCTTTCTGGAATACTCTCTGATGCAGAAGATTGTGAAAGGCATTGCTCATCTACAAGTTGGTCATCCTCTTTGACATTGTTGGCTCTATTGGAAATCATATGTACTAGAATGGACTCTGTAGTACTTGAATGGAATAAATTATATCTTGCTATCAAAGAAAGGTACAAGAAGGTATTTTTGGAGAAAAGTGTCATTCTGATTTGAAAGATTGGATGCTTGAAAGTTTTGATGTTTTGAAATTTTGAATGAATTATAATTTTTGAATATTAGATGTCACCATGTTTATATTTTTTTTTGGTACCCTTTTCCATTGATGTCAAAGGGGGAGAGATTTGGAGAGATTGAAGGAAATTTTTGCATTGGAATTTTTGCACATGTTTCCATTAATGCCAAAGGGGGAGATTATTGGAAGTATGCAAAAAAAAACACCCCTCCAGTTGGAAGTATAATAGAGAACCTTCATATTAAAAAAAAAAAAACACCCCTCTAGTTTCTCACTGCATAAATCATCTTAGAAAAAGAGGAAGAGAAAGCAGCCATAACATCCAAAAGACTTGTGTTACCACCTCCTATGTAGCAATAGACATACATACTTCATGATCTCTGACAAACACCATAAATGATGGAAGTGTCCCATGAGGATATAAACCAAGTGACCTTTTGATAGGGTATTGAATATCAAAAAATCCCCAAAATATGTCAATATATTACCCAAATCACTCTTATAAAGGGTCACAACATCAAGTAGGGCAACAAAATCAAGGATTTCAAAACCCCCATCAAGGAATGAGTCCAAAACATCAAATTTCCCTAAATAAAATTGAGAGAGATCTTGAGGAAATTAAACAAAATCAAAATCTAACATATCACCAATGCCATGTGTAAAGTCGAAACATTACATATCAACATATTGACAATCCTTAAACTGTTGGAGGTATGCAAAAGACTAGTCCTTTGTAATTGATATCACCATGTTGGTCCAGTACCTTGTAATGGTGTGCGAATCAAGCTTATCTCATCTGATATTTGATCTGGTATTTTGGTTTACATGTTCTCTCTGGTAATCACTAAGGTTTAAAGTTTTGGGAAAAGGCTTATGATCACTAGAAGTGCATATGTATGCATTCTCAGATGTTCATATGTTTGGATGGTATGTTGGTATAATTTGTTTATTGCATTTTGTTATTAGGTTAATCATGGCCAACGTAATAATCATTCAATAACTCAACATAAATTGCCATTATATGTGAGACCTAGCTTTGGTCTCAATTGGCATAATACTGCATGACACGGGTGAATTACTTTTAGAAAAGATTTATATGAAGTTGACAAGTTATCATTTTGAAGATATGCATTGCATCCAATTAGGCCGACCTAATTGATGCATGTAGATATATCAGGTATATATGCAATATGGTTTGAAGATGAATGTATGTGAAGAAAAGAAGAATTGTGTGTGTGTATATGGTGATAAGCGAAGTGTGCAAAAAAAAGGATGAAGATTAGTCTATTGTCATGCGAGTGAATAATTTGAATGTCAATGGAACTAAATATATACTTGTGGTGTAAATTCATCAGTTCAACTCTGGTAGTAAGCCATTTTTCTTATATAATTTCTATAGGGAGTGATCCTCCATGTTTGGACAGTGAGTCCTTGTAAGCAATGAGATTTTGTATCTGGCAGTGAGCCTCCCTTGTAATCAGTATTGAAATAACTATATATATATATTGTGAGCTAATTCTCACTATGGTTTTTCCCTCATTGGGTTTTCCATGTAAAATTTGGTGTTCTTGTGTTGTGGAATTTCATGTTTTATCATTACTGTTATCTATTCTATGTTGTAAAGTAATTAAAGGTGTTTGTTCAATAAGTATAAGAGGATACTGATTCACTCCCCCTCTTAGTATCTTGATTATTCAACACAAACACCTCAATATCCACATCAACAACACTTCTCATATCTGTAGTACCTAGAAGTTACACAACACTAAGGTGTACCTCAAGTGCAATATCAAAATGTATGTCAACTGCAGTATCAAGAAGTTTAACAACACCAAGGTGTACCTCATGTGCAATATCAAAATCTACCTCACAGAGTATCAAGGAGTTCCACAAAATCAAGAGCAAAACAATCAAGAAAAGCCATAGAGGAAAGATTACCAATGAGGAATGAAATTCACCCCTTTGGAAGAGACTTTAGAGGTAATAATGCACAAACTAGTAGAACATGACCTTATCAAAATCAATGATAGTCCAACTTATGGTGAAACAAGCTTTAAACTCCCTTGGTATAACCAATATGAATGATGTGAGTTCCAATAAATCAAGGGTTATAGAATGAAACAATGCAAAACACTCCAACATCTCATCCAAGACCTTATTGATCAAGGATAAATAGCTATTAATGAAAAAATTCAAGTTTCATCTACCAATGACAACAATGATAATGTCTCAACCTCAAAAGTTGAAAAGAACGATCAAGAGCTATCTATCATTGATCACATTGACAATGTCTCTACATCATCTAGTGAGCAAGAGGACATACATCAATATTTTTTCTTGAGCATGATCAAATTCAATCACCCAAGTCTAGCAATGATCTAGTCCAAGATATATTGACATCATCTAACCTCATGGAAATACATATTGAGGATCAAGAGATTCTTAATCTGATGATTATACCTAATGCAGAAAATCCAGACAAAGAGCTATCACTCATATGCCCACATTTTAAGAAAAACCAAGGATCCTTTACAAGAAATCCCTTCTTTGAAATTGATCCATGTCAATAATGTAATCCAAAGCATATCAAAGATGATACCACACAAAGTCAAGATCAATAATCCCTATCATAAAAATACTATAATGACCTGGTAGATATCTTCCAAGACATTCCATGTTGTCCAAAAGAAGAGAAAATCCAAATACCAGGCACACATACATCTACCCATGAGATTCTTACTCCTAATGGACATGTATATGATCTTCACCTAAGACAAGAGTCCCATTATCTTGATATCATTACCAAGGAATAAGAGCCT
Source organism: Sequoiadendron giganteum (assembly GCA_007115665.2). Classification (NCBI taxonomy): domain Eukaryota; kingdom Viridiplantae; phylum Streptophyta; class Pinopsida; order Cupressales; family Cupressaceae; genus Sequoiadendron; species Sequoiadendron giganteum. The sequence goes on along the minus strand of CM021105.1, from coordinate 464,385,410 downwards.
CCTACTCTTAACATCTCTACAAAGGATCAAGACATATCTGAAAGGGATTAGGAAGAGGACTTATACATAAGTTGTGAACCATAAACATCCTATATGGGCATATCAAAAGGGGATCAAGAAGCGGACTTATACATAAGTTGTTAATTAGAAATATCTTGTATAGACATATTAGAAGGGCATCATGAAGAGGTTTTATACATAAGTTATGAATCAAAAACATCCTATGAAGGCATATCAAACATGAATCATGAGGGATACTTTATTGTGGATATTAAATCAAAAACACCTCTTGAAGAAGAATTAAAATATGATATTTCACAGGATCAGGTTGAAGATATCAATTAGGAAGTTATCCCACATATGGAGGATCCTATCACTTATCAAATTGGATCACTTACATTTTTCAAAGAAATCTATAGTACCAATGAAGAAGATATCACCTTTGAAGATCCACAACAAAGCAAAGAAGGATTAGCACCTTGTTCCAAGAAACAAAATCCTATTGCAAATAAGATCTTTTAACGAATGCATTATCAAGGTAGAGGATTGGGCCTACATGAATAGGGTATCCTAAAACCAATGTAGATTATTGGAAATCCTAAGCATTGAGGTCTTGGTTATTCAAAGGATTCTAAACATATTAGGGATACCTCCATAATACTAGGGGCAACTTTATCTAATGCAAACACCAACATAGGGAGCACAAAGTGTCCTTATGATGAAACTTCTACCAACACTACAACTAGCCATACCATGAATCATCATTCACGTATATTTCAACCCTCTTATTGGGACCAACAACAAGAAAAAAACTATATCAAAGAATGAAACAAGTCATTGAAGAAAAATAATTAGCAAGAAAAAATGGACAAGAAAAATTCAAATGGATACAAAAGAAAAAGCAAGAAAATCATCCCTATAAAACTCCATTAGTCAAAGAAACTATGGGGAAAAATCAAAAAGGGAAGTTCATCCATAAAAATGTCCAGCAATGCAAAAAAAGCTTCAAGAGCGACTTATAAGGTACATCAACATGTTGGTCCCAATTGAGTCTCCATATTGACCTATCATTTCTCATCATTCCAAGTTTGGACAGTCAAAAGCTCCAAACTATTAACCAATCCATCTAAATATCATATTCCTCAATGAATTTTACCATCCATGATATCCAAATCTCACATTGACAATGTGTTGGCACTAAATCTTTATCATAAGGACTCTGAGGGAACTCTATCATGATGTAAGCATCAAGCTAAGGTTAACTCCGATATCAACAAGGAAGATAAGAATTACCAAGGGTCACATTCAAGCACTCGTATCCTAGCAAAACTCCTCCAAGCAGGATATTGTTGGCATGTCATGACAATAACAATGACCATATCAGCACCAAAAATGTCTACATCAAAACCACCAAGTGGTATAGCATGAGCAAAATTTTTTTTGCCACCATGATGAAAACCTAGTAAACATGTGTCTTGTGTGATCAAAAATCAAGAAATAAAATCAAGAGAAAAATTGACCTCCAGTGAAAACCACTATGGTGGCGCTTTGAACAAGTACCATGATGAATACTTGGAAAATAGACATCATGTGTAGAATCAAGAATCTACATGTACCATTTTAGGTAGAAGCATCTCAGCTTATCCATAACAAACCCAAGCCATTGTTTCCAAAATACAACTTATCTTGATCTTGACAAATGTTTGATATACATTTTACACTTGCTTATGGAAAACATTTTGACATGGTTCATTCTCATTGATCCTATCCTATCCAAAATTATTTGAGCAATAAAGGCATTGTCAAAAGGGCATACTCTATCCAAACATGTTATCTTATCACAAGATAATCCATCACCTACATTGCTAGACACTGGGGGAAAATTCTTGCATCTTGCTTCAAAATAAATCTTGATCTATGTCTTCTAGCTCACATTGTGATCTATGCATTTATCCCAACAAAAAGGTGTACCACTAACACACTATCAGGCTAACCTTTGAAACAATTTGTCCCATCACCAAGGTATACCACCAATTCACTATCAGGGTAACCTTCAAAATAGTTCATCCCAAAAATAAGGTGTACCACCAATGCACTACCAAGGTAACCTTTAAAGATGACAACATGGATTATTTCTTCGCTTGAAAATTCTAAGATATCAACAATTACTTAAACCCCACAACCAGTTCAAGTAAGCTTTTCTACAACATATCTGCTAGAAAAACAAGGTCAAATATCAATCCAAGTTTTCAACATTTTACACCCCAGGCAAAAGGGTAAAAATCCAAAAACAAATCAAATTATCAAAAATCAAAAACATGCAAAAAACATCAAAAACAAAACAATATCGTCGGGTTATTCCTTCACTCAAATAGTCTAAGATATCAAAATTTTCTTGAACCTCATAGCTAGTTCAAGTATATTTCCCACAACATATCCTCTAGACATGAAAGTAGAATATCAATCCAAGAATTGTTTATCCCAAAACCAGTTTTATGCTTTCAGTCAAACAGTCAAACTATGTGGTCTCTACATGTATAGCGTAGGAAAGGATTATCAACCCCCAAGGCCTTAGGTCAGTCCAATTAGGTTTCCAACATAATTTATTCCAACTTAGTCAAAAATACAAAATCCAAACAAATCCAAAAACATTCACAAAATAGAAAAACCCACGAAACTAGTAATCGGATCAAATAGATCTCGAAGTTGTCTCTCCCTTGGCTACATTGGTTTGAGGACCACCTAAAATAATTTTAACCCATGATGTTAGGGTTTCACTCTAAACATGTCAAGCAACACAAAATGACACAAAACATGATGAAAAATGACATTTAGGATGACAACAAGAAAATGCTACCAAGGTTTAATAAAACAAAGGAAAATGCAAGCTCACGACACCAATGGAAAATTTAATTGAAAAAAAACTGAAAACCACCTACACCATTATAAATATCATGAAATTCTATCCCATTTAAAGAAAAAAAGCACTAAAAAATACTTCTGTATGACCAAGATATGGTCATTTGAAGATAGGGTAAAAATTACAAGTCATAGAACAAAGAAAAGCGAGTTTTTCAGGCAAGTGCGATCTTTTAGGTTAAAAGAGAGCAAGAAAAAGTGAAGTTTCAAGGAAAGTGCATGCTTTTAGGTCAAGGGTGAGGAAATAGAGGTGAGCTTTTAGGTCAAGTGCGATATTTTATGTGAAGGGCGAGGTTCTTAGTCAACTTCGAATTTTTAAGTCAAATGCATGAAACAAGGGCAAAGGTTTTAGTCAAGTGTGAGGTTTTATGGAAGGTGCAAGGGTTTCAGTGTCAAGTGCAAGGTTTTGACCTTACAAAGGTGAGGAAAATGATGCAAGTGCTCAACAATCACAAAAACTTTTCTATTAACTTCAAAAAACTGTGTACATGCAATACACGAACATAACAAGCCAAAAATGAGAAGTGACAAGGTACATACTAGAAAACCGATGTCTAAAGGACATCCAAACTCTTGAAATGTATCCATGTGATGTGAGGCTCCCTGAATCCTTGCCATAGCTCCTCGATAATCAAAAAAATTAAAGCATTCAGATAACTTGAAAACACAAAAATAAAAACATCAAATAAACATAAAAAAAGCCTATTTCCACCATCACGTATTCCACAATAAAGGTTCCTCCATAATAAATAGATCGCCACACTCACCCTTTGACAAAATAGACAAACAAATAAAGCAAACAACCTCAAGGATTTGAACACACAGAAAAAAACAAAGCCAAGTATAACTACCTATCTATTGACAATTCCCAACAACATCTTGAGAAATGTATTAACAGATTCATTCCTATAATAGACATGATCAACATCGGATAATAGTCCTGTAATAGATAGAGAAAGTGATACAAAAATATTGTTTTTATCTTTTTGTAGTCCTATCTTTTCTATTTACATTATTGACTCATTCCCAAGATCTCTCGAGGATGTCCTTAAGGATTTAGAGAAGAAGGAATGGGGGAAATTGAGTGCATCATTTCAATTTGTTGTTTTCGCATATTTTTGTTATACTACCATGGTGAATACTGGCTTTGTTCTGTGTGTGGAAGTCATTTTGGAGCATTTCATGTAGTAGTGGCATGTTAGGTTCTTAATACCTCGTGTTACTGGTTTAACATGTTTTAAAGCTTCTCACTTGATAGAGCTTTTAATTTTGCTACAAATCTTGGCTAGTTCTATGGAAAAGTTTGTTTGGCTATTACCTTTGTGCTTAGGGGTCAAATGCTAGGGTTTAGGGGTTTATTGCCCTTGTCTAAAATCTTTACATCTTTTGAAACCTCATGTTATTTTTTCATGTTGACCTATTGCTCTAGGTGGTCGGTTACTTAAGTCATCAATGAAGCCTTTTATGTCGTGCATGAACCAACCCCCTTTACCTAGCCTATCGGTCTTCTTCCACATTGGGACTTAATATGAATCTTCACCTAATGCCAGGTGATAAATTTTATAATTTTAAACTTATCTCTAAATTTTATGCCTTAAGAGTTGCCCCCCATCTACCTAGCCAGTCCCCTTTTATAATAAAAATTGTGGCATGTGCAGGATTATGGACCATCAGATCAAGGGTTTTGATTCTGATCGTTCCCCGCTGGCCTCACAGGAATTTTTTATGACATCACTAATGCATGGCAAGGTGTGTGATATGTTGCAACTTGTCATGTAGAGTGATGGGGCCCAGTCCAAATTCACCGGCGACTTTAATGAAGGCTTTCAAATTGATGATTGTCATGTGATAATGAGGATTAATTGTGGTCATTCCTTTCCAACTGCACATGATTAAAATAATGGTTTTAAAAGTACCGAGGTGTGTAGACAGGTGACAAGTGGATTCATTTGGTGGCACAAAGTGACATGTGGGTATTCTAACTTGGGTGTGTATTATTGGCCGATAGGCCTTCCATATGATGACATGAAATTTTTAAAGATGTTTGACTCGATTCGAGTCATTCAACATGCCAACTCACCAATGCATCAATGACCCTAATTCAAAACATTGAATCAACCATGTGATGGTTATTCGAGCCTTGCAAATAACATGTATTAATGGCAGAAGCTCTTTGATGGATATCAAGCCAATTTCCATGCATGCAAGGGGTTATATTTAGGAAATCATAATGAATAGTATGTCGATTTCCATGAACCTAGAAACTAACAATGGTGAAATTGACATCAACGAATAATCATTTGCTCACTCTATGCTACTATTAGAGCATTGATGATCATTTCATCAATTTTCTTTATAAATTCCTGTTGGTTATTCATTTGTTTCATAGTAATCTAGAGTCTAAATTCTTTTGTGATTTTTTATTAAGTGGTTGTTTCTTCAACAAGGGCTCTAGATTTGAGTGAGATGAGAAAGCAAATTGGTTCTGGCTCACCGATACACAGGTCTGCAAGAATGGGTATGAGAAGGTCTCAGGAGGAGATGAGACATCATGAATAGAGAACCACTCTGGGCATTTGTGGATCTAAAGAAAAAGATACAAGGTCTCTCTTAGGCCTTACTAGGAGTAGTCCTCGGCTTAAGGGTCAATTTGTCGATGCGGAGGTGACGAGATGTGAATGGGAAAAGCGGTCTATGGAGTGTGGTGAAGGATCAAAGGATGGGTCGAGTTTCAGTTGAGACTCTCTAGGGTAGAAGAATTCACCCATTGATGTCTCTAGTAGCTCTGGTAGCGATGGCTCTGAGACTGACTAAAACTATAATAGTTACCTCGCTGCTTTGACTAAGTTGGTTGGTGTTGATGAAGAGGTCCTCGCTGTAACCCAAATTGTTGTGGTAGCACTGTGTGTTGGATTTGTTCGTAGTGTTAGAAGGGAGGTTGATAAGGGTAAGGTGGTGTCTTCATCTCTCATTGAGGTGAAAACATGAAGCAATTGTCTGTATCGTGGCCGTGGTGCTAGTTCAGGTTCTAGGAGTTGATGTGGTTTTCTGGGATCTAATTTTTTGTTCTAGTGCTAATGTTGTCTCCTTTTGGGTCTGATGTGGATGAAAGCAACAAGGCCTTGGTGTGTTTTGCTGTGGTTATGGTGGTACTGACTGGTTATGAGGGTTATAACTATTTTGATTCCCCTATTCACCAAATGATGGCATTCAATTGTGTGGGAATTGCAAAATGCAGATGAAATTCCATTTTTGAAATGAAATTATGTTGAAATGTAATGGCAATGAACCCAAAGCTTCTCACTCTCCTATTCTATAAAGGAGATCTCAAGGCTCATTGTAGAGGTCAGATTTTTGAATCCTAAAGGTCTAGGTGTTATACACTAAATGCATATAATGTAGAATTCAGGATGACTTAGCTAGTAAATTGTTTTGGGTAGGGTATGTACATGAGGTAGTCATAATAGGTCTTATGAAATTACTGATATCGAAAGAAATCTATAAATTTAAGGCAATTTCTCTCCTGTGTATGTTGTGACAGATTATGAATGAAATTATCAAGGGTTGTTTCATTTGTCTTCAATGGTATATTTGAGTGTATGATTATTTTTCTTGCCTTAACTTAATGAGTTAATCAAATGCTTGAAAAGGGAATGTAGGTCTATGGTAATATGCTAAGGATCTGATAAGGAGTGTTGTTTTGAATACTGTGAAGTCTTATGATGTAAGGAATTTTGAGAGTTGTTCACTGATATCAGGGTTAAATTTTATGTATGACTAAATATTTTATATGTGACTCCTACCCAATTTGATGAGGCACTGGCTAATTCATTTAGGATTCTTTTCAAATAACTAAAATCAGAAACCCTTTGCATGTGGATTTAGGGTCAAAACATTATATAATTCAAATCCTATCTATTTTGAGATGTAAATATCACATAATACCTATATTCCTAGCAAATATGCGGTCATTTGTGTAAAGGTCAGCCAAACCTTTGATAAATCATGTATGTCTGCAAGTTAGTAGGAATTTATCTATGTATGAAGCGTTCTTGAGGTAGGAAATATCATATGAACATAAATAGGAACACCCTCCTTGGTCTCACAGAGCCGAAAGAGTAGGGGTAAAGCCCTGAGAAGCTTTACTTGTCAGTTGGCCACTAACTTTGATAATTCTTAAATATAGAGATTGGCTACCTCTTGGAGAGTGTCAAAGCTTAGTTAGAAAAATGACCAACATCACCCATACACTCTACAAGGTTTCCATATGTCTAGTATGAGCAAGATTAATCCTTGTTTGTAGAGTCAAAGTATACACAATGGATACAAAGTAACCTTGGTCATTAATACCCTAGTGCATTGTATATGTTTGCTACATCAAACAGGATTGTTCAAACTGCAAAGCCTCCAAGCAAAGGGAAAGCAGCTCATCCTTGAATAATATCATCCACTTTCTTCTATCTTCTCAATCTTACTAACATTTTCTTCTAATCAACTATTTTTTTGATCAATCCTTGCACTTAAATGCATCACATCACCTTATAAAAAAAATGGTTCATTATCCAAAATTTTCACCAAATTTCTTGACGGGGCACCATACATGCTATCCTTATGGGGCATACTGGGGAAAATCTTGCACCTGGGACATACTAGGGAAATGTTCTTTGAAACAAAGCAACCAATAATTATCTCAAAGAGGGGGAAAATGTAGACACCTAAAAAATTCCTAGCTTGCAAACTAGCATTTTAGCACTCATATTCATGTATTAATAAAGTGATTTAAACATTGTTTAATTAATTCATCATCAAATAACATCAAACAACCTTGAACATCATAAAACAACACTGAATAGCCCCGAACAACATTGAACAACATCGAATAGAATCGAACATCATCCTAGAACATCTTGAAACCATCCCAAAATGACTCGAAACATCTCAAAATCATCTTTTAACATCTTAGAATCACCCCAAAATGACTCGAAACATATTAGAACCACCCTGGAATGACTTGTAACATCTCAAAATCATCTAGTGACATCTCAAAACCATCTGAAAATAACTCAAGATCTCAGAACATCTCAAAATCTTCCCACAATATTTTGAAACATCACACAACGTCACACCACATCAAACAACATCAAAAACCCGAATTCCTCTATTAATTGAATAATTCATTATTTAATTAATTCACTTTTTCATCATTTCTAACAAATTAAATAAATTTCATTTATTTCATAAAATCCTAAAAACCATAATTCTACTATTAATTAAATAAAACAACATTATTTGATTAATTCATGATTCATCATTTCGACCAATTAAATAAATCACATTTATTTAATGAAGTCCTAATCTCATTTTATTTTGTCTTGATTCATTAAATAATGCCTCTTATTTAATTACGTCACTAAATCACCTTATTCCCCTAAGTTGATTAAATTGTTAAATCATAAAAATTTAATTATGACACTTTCCCTCAAAAATTTAAATAATTAAATCAAACTATTCAAATCAATTATCAAAAATCAAATCAAACTAATGCAACTTTGTTTGCAAAATTCAAACTTGATTTGCACGTTCAACTCCAAAAATGAATGAATTAATTAAATCGATTAATTCATATTCCTCACGCACTTTTTGATTGAGAAAATTATGATTGCTAACCGGGCAATCTTATTTGTTAACTAATAAATCAAAATTGCTAACTAAGCCATCAAATTCCTAACTAAGCCATCAAATTCCTAACTAACCCATCTAAATCATGACTAATCAATCTAAAATCTTGACTGATCAATTTAATCCCTAACTAGCTAATCTATTTCTCAATCACCCAAATTGTGTAATCAACTTTGCACAATTTTCTCATGTCTAAATCCTCTCAACACACTCCAACCATTGATCTAGATATTCTTCAACATGATTCTGATCATTCATTTCAAATCTCTTTTTCTATATAACAAAACCCTTTCCTCACAAATAAGGATCAAAGAAGCAACATCATTTGAACAACAAAGTACTACTGACATTCGTAATCACCTTTGCTAGTGCTTCATACCTCATTTCTTTGATCAACCAACCAAGGCAATCACTCATCAAACTTTTACACACAAAATTTGGAGGCTTCACAGTGATAAGAACAACCCAACATTAGGCGAATACACTCCACTATGAGATGGTAAATCTGTGTTATTCTTGTACATTCAATTATGTAATCGTAGATTAATTTATGTATGTTCAATAGCTTAGTTTCATTTTGTATGTGTAGGGTTAGATCTTAGATTAATATGTTTGATCTTAGTTTAGATTATTTTATTTGCATGTTTGATCTCACCTTCAGTCTATCATTCTCCCCCTCACACAATAATATTGGGGGAAACTTTATCTAGTGCAAACATCAACATGGGGAGCATGAAGAGTCCTTATGATGAAATCGATACCAACACTACAACCTTCTATATCATGAATCATCATCCACACATTTTTCCACTCTCTAATTGGGACCAACAATAACAAAAAAAATTATATCAAAGAAAGGAACAATTCATTGAAGTAAAAGAATCAACACACAAAATTCAAATGGATACCAAAGAAAAAGTAAGAAAATCATCCCTATCAAACTCCATTAGTTAAAGAAACTATGAGGAAAAATAAAAAAGGGAAGTTCATCCATAAAAAATGTTCAATGATACAAAAGAAAGATTCGAGAGTGATCTACAAAATATATGAAGAACTTTCTCCCAATTGAATCTTGATATCCACCCATCATTGCTAATCCTCCAAAGTTTGGAAAATAGAAGATTCCAAACTATTGACCACTCCATTTGAATCTCATATCCCTCAACACATTTCATATCCACTTCGACATCCAATATTTCCAAATTTTGAATTGATCATGTATTTGCAACAACTCTAAGTTATCATGAGGACTCTAAAGGCACCCTATCACAATGTGCACATCTACGCAAGGTTAACTCTAGTATCAACAACAACGACAAGAATTATCAAGGGTTACATTCAAGCACCTGTATCTTAGAAAAAAAAACTCCTTAAAGTAGGATACCATTAGCACATTATGATAGTTCCATCTACATCAGCACCACTAGGTGGTTCAACATGAGCATAAATCTTCAAAAAATACTAAAAAGACAGGAAAAATAGTCAAGAGAAAAATAGTCCTCTAGTGAAAACCACTATAGTGGTGCTTTGTACAAGTACCATGATGAAAACATAGAAAATAGGTGTTGTGTGTAGAATCAAGCCTCTGTGTGTGTCATTTTAGGTGGAATCATCTCATCTCATCTATAATAAATCCAAGCATTCATCCTTTGCATTCCATACATTGCTAGACACTGGGGGTAGATACTTACATCTTGCTTCAGGAATAAATCTTGTGCTATATCCTCCAACTCATATGTTGATCTCAAAATCTCAAGCATAATTGGTCATAAAATTTGTAAGAAAAAAATCCAAATCACCAACCCATGGCACATTTTGATGAATAATATGTTCCTTATTAAGCTATATATTTTATCAAACATCAATCCAAAAAATTAATATCAGTTCCTTCTAACTTCAACATCACATCAAATCCTTCCAATAGATTTTGATCAAAGCCTAGCTTCAAAATCTTGATCTATCTTATCAAATTAATCCACCATTATCTCAAGATATATCCTTTCCCAATCATTGTTTTGTTCAACACTATCCTTTCATTATTATGTATCCTCAATAATTTTATCACTATCGACATTCAATCAATTAGATCAATCAATCTTATCTTGGTTTTGAATAAAATATTAGAAAGAACATTGATATTGTCACATCCATATCCACTTGTTAATCCTGTGAAAATATCAAAAACATTCAAAACATCTTAAAAAAATATATCTAGAAAACACCAAAATCTAAAAATATTCAAAAAACCAGCAAAATCCAAAACAAAAAATTGTAAACCATCAAAAAACCCAAAATATCACTGTTCATCTTTGTACGAGCCACTTTGAGTCATAAAATCAGACAAAATTGTCTATGTGTGTATAACATAGGGAAGGCCAACATTTATGAGCCCTTGAGGCACTAGGTCAGTCCACTTAGGTCCCCCTCTTGGTCTCTAAATCTCTAAAAACACCAAAAAAATCCAAATATCTTGAAAATATCAAAAACAACCTCAAATAACTTCAAAAAGCACAAAAACATTAAAAAAGCCTCAAAAATATTATTCCCATTATTGCCTATCTACAATAAACAATCCATTGATAATAAAAAAATCTTCACCTTCAACCTTTGACAAAAAAATCAACAATTAAAGAAAACATCAAAATCTGAAATATTCAAGCCAAAAAAATGTAAAGACTTGATCACTATCAGACTGAAACAATGCCTAAGTGTTAACTACCTACCTATCAAAATTATCATCAACATCCTGACATGTGTCTTAATGGATAAACCATTCCTACAATAGACCTCATCAATGGATCATACCTTGAAGCATCAAAACATTCATGACAAGTGATGCAACAACATTGTTTATCTATTTTGGTCTTTTCTTTTGATTTATCTTATTATCTCATTCCTAGGATCTCTCAAGGATGTCCATAAGGATTTAGAGAGGAAGGAATGGGGCATTGATCATCGATTTGGTATGTCATTTTTGTTGGATATTTTTGTAATACAACCATGGCGAATACTTTCCTTGTGTGTGTGGAAGTCATTTCATGCAACTAAAGTGGCCTTGCATGTTTGGTTCTTTATACCTCTCTATGCACTGGTCAAAAATCCTTTAAACCTCTCACCCATACACTCTAGAAAGGTTTTTGTATGTCTGGTATGAGCAATAATACTCCTTGTTTATGGAGTTAAAGTCCACGCAATAGATACAAAGTTGCCTTAGTCATTAATACCTTGGTGCATTGTTTCTATTTTCTACATTGATAAGTATTTCTATGATGAAAATTACTTTTTCCATGAAGTAAAAGTGACCTCATCACATTTTACAAATCATCAAATCATTATACTTCATTCATTATCATCAATCCATTCATATCATCAAACAATCATAATCTATAGATTTTTCATGATTAGACCAATATCATACATCTTCTTCCATCCTCTAATCCTACTAACATTTTCTTGTAGTCAACATTTCTTCTGTCAGTCCTTTCACTTAAACGTATCGCATCATCTTGTTGAAAAATTTGGCTCATTATCTATGATTTTCATGAAATTTCTTGAGGGGGCACCATGCTATATCGTCAGCACTAGGCATACCAAGGCACCTCTTGAGTAGGAATTTCTATTTTTTATGACACAATGCTCAAAATCACATTGTATCAAAGAGGGGAAAAATGTAAATACCTAAAATTGTCCTAGATTGCAAACTCACATTTTAACACTAATATTCATCTTTCCCTAATGATTAAATAATGTTCAATTATTTAATTATTGTCTAAAATCATATTTTCACTATTATTTAAATTACTTTATGTTATTTAATTAATTCATTTCAATTATTCTTCTTGATTAAATAAATAAATCTTATTTATTTATTTATATCTTAATTCTTTTTACTTGTTGATTAAATAAATGAATCCCATTTATTTAATTATATCCTTTATTCTCCACATTCACACTTCCTATATTAAGTAATTAATTTAATTATTTAATTTTCCTATTTTCTGTCAACATTATCCATTCGTCATGAATAAATAAATTTATTTATTTATTTAATCCCCACTTGCACATTCCTCAAATAATTAACTTAAAATTATTATCCTCTCATGCAAATCTAAATTTATCTTCTAACTAACACTTTATTTCACTTCAGTTTTCATGTAGCTAGTTAACTCACACTCTAAGTTATCTTCTACATAATTAAATAAATTATGTCACTAATTATTCTTTATTCTTTTAATTTAATTAAATAAATTATTATTATTTAATTAATTGTTTATCATTCACTTCTTTTATAATTAAATAATTGTTTTAATTATTTGATTATTCATTATCTTGTTCTCTCTATAATTAGATAATTACCTTAATTATTTAATTATTTATGCACCATCTCCTAAACTAATAATTATTTTAATTATTTAGTTTATCTAAATTTATCTCCTCTAAATAAAGGAAAATATTCATTTTGTTTATTTAGTCACTTTGCACATTCCTCAATTAATTATTATCTTATCATACAAAAAACACTCATCCTTTACCTCAATCTTATCTTGCACGCTCCTCCAATAATTAATTAATTATTTAATTAATTATATAATGCACTTTTTCCTCAAATCATGACTTCCACTCTCTGTTAATCAACTAATATTGATGTAATAAGATTCAAATATGATGAAGGGTTGTGGGCATGACAGTTTGAGGGCCTGTGGCCTGTAACAGGTCATGGATTCTCCCTCTTTCTTTCCTGTCTATGTTGGTGTTGCATGTGGCATTTACCATTTTCCTTGGCTGTAATTTATAGTGGGAGTTTGTGTTAGTTTGCGGGGGGAGGGTTTTTGGTATTCTGTTTTTATTAATTAGTGTTGCTTGGTGCTTGGGGTGTGTTCTTTTTTCTTTCAAGGGGGTCTCTTTTGCTTGTCCCATGATGGAGCGACATGTCTCTTATAGTTTGATGGTGGCTGATCTTGGTGGGTTTCATAATGGATCTTCATCGAGATTGAATGCTCAACACTCTAAGTCATTTTATGTGGGGGAGGGCCCCAAATTTAAGAAAGTGAATGGATGTTTTCCTAGGAGTTAGGACCATCTAGTCTTAGTTCTTTCTCCTGAATCAATGGCTGATGATGTTTCTTATTGGAGCATACATGATTTAATCTATAAATTTCTTGGGATTCATATTCCTCTGATGACTTTGGATGCTTGGATCAGGCGTATGTGGTAGGTTGAGGGTGACATGGAGTTAATGGTGGCTACAAACAACTATTTTTGGTTGTTTTTTCTAATATGGCTAATAGGAATCAGGTGTCTGAGGGAGGACCCTAATTTTATAATAATGTTGGGTTGTTTATAAAACCCTAGCATATGGGTTTTTCTACAGTTGAAAAATTACCGTCGAGGGTTTCGATCTGGGCCAGCCTATTGCGACTCCCCTTGGAGTTTTGGAGAGAAGATATTTTACAATGGGTTGTAGCTATTCTTGGTAAGTCTATTGTAGTTGCTCAACAAACCCTTGAAAGAAAGGTTATTTCCTTTGCTTGGATTTGTGTGGAGGTTGATTTGAATAATCCCTTGATGGATTCTCTGGAAATTTGTCTTGGTTATTTATCTTGGATTCAATATCTTGATTATGAGTCCCTTCATTTTTGTTGTTAGATTTTTCATGAGTATGGGCATCTTCAGAAGAAATGTCCTACGATTAATAAGGCTCCTCCTTCTAATTCCACCCCTTTGTCTTCAGCTCCAAAAGAAGTTAAGGTGGATAAAGGGAAATCTTTCATGATGGAGGTTGAATTATATAAAGATGGATTTGTGCTAGTTAAGCCTTGACCTAAAGGTCCTGGTCAGAAGAAGTTGTTCAAGGATAGGAAGAATGAAGAAGACTTTAATAAGTTTGAGGTGTTGGACACCTCAACCTTGGAGGAAGGAATCCTTTTGGATGTGTCTTATGATGTTGTTGGTATGGGTTGTGCTTTGGGGCAGTGACAACGTTCCGATTAGGATATTCATTTATCACAGGGTATGCAGGATCCACTGGTATCTCGAAATGACCCTATGCAGGATTAAGATGATATTGTTTTGGTAGATTTGTAAAAGAAGAGGCTAGTTTCTAGCAAGAGAAAGGGTTCTTCTCTAGCTTTGGGGGTGAAACAATGAACAATTACAAAGGTTTTGTCTAAGAACTTTTCTAAAAGTGGACATAAGAAGGATGTTGAGAATATTAGATGTATTAAGGATTTTTTGGTGGAATCTGGGTCTGTTAAACCCATTGATGCTCACTTTTCTCCATCTCCCCCATGATTGTTCTCTCATGGAATGTAAGGGGGCTGAATAGAACCTCCCATCAAAAGGCTATTAATGATCTAGTTGTTGTTCATTCTTTGGACATTTTTTGTGTTCAGGAGACTAAGCTTTTAGTTTATTTCATGCTTTAGTATGCTTCTCATATCTGGCATTTTGGTTAGTGGTAATGCATTGGTTCTGAAGGGAGTTCTGGGGGTTTGGCTCTTTTTTGGGATCTAAGAAAGATTGCTATGCTTTGGTGGATTTCCAATCATTCTACTATTTCCATGGTGTCCTCTTCCTTGGAAATTGGTGAGACTAATTTGGTTACTAATGTTAATGCCCTAATTTATATTCATGGGAAAATCTGGCTTTGGGCTCATATAAGGTATGTTAGATCATGTGCTCCATATCTTCCTTGGTTTTTAGCTAGTGATTTTAATTTTGTGTTGAGCTTGGAGGAGAAAAGAGGTGGGCTTCCCTGGCTTGGTCTTGCTTCTGATATTTTTTGAGAGAATGTCAATTTTATTGCTTTAATTTATGTTAAGCCTTCTAATGGGGTTTTTACTTGGAATAATAGACCGAGTGGAGAGGAAGCAATTTCTGAAAGGTTGGATAGATTTCTTGATTCTTGATTGGAGGGGCTCTGATCATTAACCAATTAAACTTTTAGTAATCTATTTTACAACTCCCAAGGATCCTCCCTTTATGTTTTAGCTTATGTGGCTTCAAGAATCTTCTTTTCATGATCTTATGGCCTAGTGGTGGTGTGATGGCAACCCAACTTATGGTACTGCTATGTACACCTTTGTTAAGAAACTTTTGTATGTTAAATTTCATGATAAGAGATGGAATAGGATGAGTTTTGGTAAATTTAAGGTTATGAAGAGGAATTCCCAAGCATTCCTTGATGTGATTACTCGCCAAATTTTGGATTTTTGTTTCTCGGATGCTTTGGGTCAAGCGGAATCCTAGTATTCGAGAGTTGTGGAGGAGTGGGAGATTCAGGAGGAGATCTTCTAGAATCAAAAGACTAAGATTGATTGGATTCAAAAAGGGGATATGAATACTAATTTCTTCCATCATTTTGTGCAATCTCATTGTAATAGAAGTTGTTTCTCCTCTCTGATCACTATAGTTGGGATCCAGATTTCTTCTTTGTAGGCTTTATCTCATGATGCTAGAAAGTTTTATTCTACTCTTTTTTTTGAGGATTTCCCCGTACAAAAGATGAGGAGAATTTGATCCTTGCTTGCATTCCTTACCTGATCTCCAAGGAGATGAATGATTCCATCATCCAACCAATTTCTTTATCAAAATTGGAAGAGGTTGTGTTTGGGATGAATAAAGGTAAAGCCCCTGGTCCAGATGGTTTTCTTGCTAATTTTTTTTAGGAATTTTAGGATATTATAAGTTTGGATTTTCTGGAGTTTGTCTACGAATCTCTTCATAGTAAGTAGATGCTTCATCCCTTGAACTCTACATTTTTTATCCTCATTCCTAAAAATGAAGGTGTTGATCAGCTTGAATTATTTCAACCTAATGCTCTTTGTAATGTGGTGTATAAAATTATTACTAAATTGATTACTAAAAGGCTCAAAGTTTGTCTTCCTTCTATAATCTCTGAGGAGCAAGGTGGCTTTGTGGCTGGTAGATAGATCTTGGATGGGGTGGTGGTTGCCTCTAAATTCATTCACTCTATAGTGACTTCTAAGTACAAGTCTATGTTTACCAAGTTGGATATGGCCAAATATTATGATAGAGTTAAGTGGTTTTTTTTTTAGAAAATTCTCTTAGGATTTGGTTTTTGTCCAAATTAGGTCAATTGGAATATGAGTTGTGTTACATCTTCCTCTTTTTATTTTCTTATGAATGGGGAACCTTCCAAGATTTTTGAGGCTTCCAGGGGCCTTTGTCAAGGATATCCTCTTTCCCCTTATCTATTTATTATTATGGTTGAGGGTCTAGAAAAATTTCTTAAGTCATGGGTTGCCCAAGGTAGGATTCAAGGTTGGTGTTAGGTTAATGGGTTACCACAACTCTTTCATCTTCAATTTGTTGATGAAACTTCTCTTATGGGGAGGGCTTGCATTCAGGAGGTTGTTTCTCTTAGGTGGGCATTAGATATTTACTTCACTTATTTCAGCTAGAAAGTCAATGAGCACAAGTCTTCTATCTTATTTTTTAATACTCCTCAAGCGATTCAATGGTGGATTGCTAATATTTTGAGGTTTTAGATTGGGTCTCTTCCCTTTGTCTATTTGGGAATACCTCTTGATGTTGGTAGGAAATCCAAATCTTCTTGGCAAGGCTTTCTTGATAAGTTATGCAATAAAGTCAATCATTAGACTCACTATTGGCTTTCTACTGCTGCAAGAGTAACTCTTCTAAAGTCTATTATCTAGGCTCTCCCTATTTATAGGTGTTTTATTCAGATGACTCCTTTGTATTTCTTAAGGGAATTTGATGCTCTCTCATGATAATTTCTTTGGAGTGGTAATTTGCAGTCGACTAAGTGGAGCCTTGTTAAGTGGGTTATGGTGTGTAGGCCAAAAAGAAAGGGGGACCTTGGATTGTGTTCTACTATTTTGAATGGGAAATCTCTTTCTACCAATTTATATTGGCACTATTTTACTAGTCAACATCAGCTTTGGGCCTGTATTCTTACCCAAAAGTATTTTAAGGAAGTTAACACTTTTGGTGTTCCTCATTTTCCTTTGGAAGGAAGGGGATCTATGATTTGGAATACCCTCAAATCGGGGGCTCAGTTGGTCAAGAAGGGGATTTTTTGGTGGGATTCTTGGGATGGTAATCCTCCTATTCTTTCTGCTTACCCTCACCTCTAATCTCTTTATGACCATTTTACTATTGCAGGTTGGAACACGATTGAGCATTATAGGTCTATTTGGAATATTGGACTAGTTGCTAGACTTAGATGAAAGCACTCCTTGGATTGGTTTCCATGAGGCTCAAAAGGGGATAGGAGAGTGTTAGCTAGAATTCTTGCTTCTCGAGAATGCAATTCCATGGTGGGGCAGGATGTCCTAGCATGGAGTAACAATGATTTATCTGGTAAGTACTCGGTTTCAGCTGGGTATTGTGAGTTTCTTAGGTAGTTGTTTGGGGACATTGAGGTTCCTTCGCTGAAACAAGTGTGGAAAAAATTTTCTTGGCCCAAGTGCATTTTTTTTCTATGGTTGGTGGTCCAGAACATGTGTTTTTCTTGGGATAACTTGTGCAAGAGAGGGTTTTAGGGGCCCTCGATGTGTTATTTGTGTTGTAACAGTGAAGAGATTGTCTCTCATCTCTTCTTCCAATGTCCCTTTTCTAGAAGGCTTTGGAACCTTTGGTGGGCTTTGTGGAATCAACCTTGTTGGCATGTCTCTTCTTTGGCATTCTTTTCTCAGTGGGGGAAGGCCCTTGTTAAGACTTCTTTCCTTCAAGTAACTTGTGCTTTAGTATTGACTTTTATTATTTGGCATATTTGGATAGAGAGGAATTGTAGGAATTTTCAAGATGTGAAGCCAGTTGTCCAACATTTGTGGTGGATGATTCTTCATTATATGGGAGAAACTACTGTGGCTAAGTATGACTTAGATAAGGGTGTGGATCCTGGAGAAGCTTCCTTTCGTACTCATTTCAATCTTACTCTTTAGCAGGGGGCTATTAAGAATGTTGGCCAAATCATGAGAAACATATGTCATCATCCCCTTCAAAAGATAAATAGGGAGGTGTGTTGTTTCCCTCCTCCTCAAGATGTGTTGAAAATCAATAGTGATTGTTCTTGTGGAAATACAGGTCATGCTGGTATTGGAGGTGTTGGGAAGACTAGTTTTGGGACTATTGAGTTTATCTTTTCTATTTATAAGGGTTGGTATACTAAAAATGTGATGGAGGCTCTTTCCATTCTTTATGTTGTGGAGTGTGGTTGTGCTCTTGAGTGGAGATAGATCATTTGTGAATCTAATTCTTAGGTGGTAGTGACTTTTCTGAAGAGGTAATAGTTAGAAGATGTTAATTGGAATTTGGTTGTTATTATAAAATAGATTTTAATGTGTGCTTCCTTGGATTTTGTTTCTTTCTATCATATTCTACGTGAATGGAATGAGGTTATAGATTGTTTGGCTAAATGGTCTTCTGATCATTTGCAAGATTGGAATATTATGGAAAGGGGTCAATTATCCTCAGATTTGTCTCAAAATTTAGACCAATTAGTGGAGATTTATAGGGTTTTGTAATGACCTTGCTTTGTATTTCTCTTTTCTAATTTGATTAAATTTTTACCCCTCTTTTAGTCAAAAATAATAATTGATATTGATTGACCAATCTACTAATCAATCAATTCTCTTAACTCCCACTCACTCAAAGTTTTTTGATCAATCAATTGACTTAACACTTCAATCAATATCTCATGCAACTAGTTAACTAAAATCCTATAGCTAGTTACAGTTAGTTAACTAGGCAACCAATTCCTCTCATTCATTTTCCACCTTTGATCTCAAATCAACACATATTAATCCAAATCAATGATTTAATTTCCTCAAATATATAAATTAACCCTTCATCCCTCACATTCATTACCTAGAATTTTCATAGCAAAGCCATGTTCTTTTGATTCTTGAGAATTTGAGAATTATTTATCATAGCATCTAGGTCATCACATATTGAAGTTTTTTGCAAACTATCATGGAGGCTTTGAGTTGAAGAAATCCCACATAATTTTCAACTAAGATTACTCAGACAATGGAATGGTAAGATTGTTTTGGTTTTGAATTAATTTATGTTTGAATTTATCATCTAACTTTTGTTATGAATTTATAAGCTTTTGACACTTGTATTTCATTAGTAAGTGGGTTTGTCATTTATTTTTTTGATTTCTTTCATTGAATTCATTTTTGTATCCTCATTCCATATTTTCACCTTACACCTATAAATTTAGGCATCCCCTCATCCAAAAAAATGTAATTATCATTCATGCTAAGTATATGTTAGCAAAATTGGTATCATTCAAGAAAGGGGCATCCACATCAAAATTATTCGAGAAAATTATTCAATAATGGGGGCTTTGGTAGCATTTGAATTTAGTTTTTAATTTCATTGATGAGAACTATCTAGAGTTTTTTCTTAGTTTAGAATAGAATATCACATTGTTTATTTGTTTCTATTTGAGTTTCAATATTAATTATTTACAACTTCCATTCTAAAAACATTGGATACTAAAAGTGAAAAATATAATGAATGTATATGAAAGTGTTGGCTTGAACTCAAAGACCAAAGATAGTAATATTACAAGACATGTAATTATATCAACTATATTAATCAAACAAAAAAAATATCAAATAGTAATGGAAACAATTCAAGTACTAAAAATAAGTAGAAAAACAATAATGGAAGCCATTAATAGCAATTAACTATGAGTATTATGTAGTAAAATCCCACTAAAAGATAGTCATAGTTTAAGCCATGAAATCCTTGATTGAATAATTTTATAAAATAAAAAAGATTATCCTTTAATCAAAGATATATTATAAAAATGAGAATTGGTTATTGGAACCATGAGCCATATCCAAAATATTTTTTTGATATGAATCAAACATAAATTTCTTTAAATTTGTAGATATGTTTCTTCAAATAAAAATAATTCAAAGGTATTTTGAATTGTAAAAGAATTTTTATGTTAAAATAATTGGCACACACTTGTTCTTGTAGCGTACATATTGAATTTTATAATTATTATGATCTTTACCATCATATATGTGTAGTTTTACATAATAATGAGATTTCATAGGAGTTTGATAAAGTCTCAAACTAGATCTTGAAAATATTTTATTTTAAATTTTATATGTGAAATATGGATGGACAATTATTTTATAAGAAATCTTGTTTGGATGGAATATGTAATAGTTGTCATGGATTACTGTAAGTGTGAATAAGGTATAAAGAAATAAAACACTTCTTAATGAAACATTGCATCAAATATCAAGCTAATTAATCAATTGAAAGTGTCTCATTGTCTCTTATCTTCAAAGATTTATTAAGCTATGTGCTCTCAGATTTAAATAACACTATAACTATTAAAATGACCATCTAAAGAACAAAATGATGTTGATGCAACAATATAAAGCTAATATGATAAATACTAGATGATAAAGGAAACTAATATAGCATGGATTGACATGAAAACTGATAAATGCAGCTATAGAAGGCAACCATGATTGTGAAAGCTTGAATGTTGGATGCTTGGAGGCTTGATGCTTGAATTCCTGCAGAGTAAGAGTGCATAAGTTAGATAATCTAGGATCCTTTTCTTGGTTGAATGAAGCTTTATTTATAGATTTCCTGGCTGTAGAAATGCACAAGGATGGCAAAGAGAGGCTTGGATTCAATCTAGAGGATTGAATGGTGAGAGATGGAGGATATTGAGAGAATTTTGGAGATTGTCTCTACCCATGAAAACACCAGGCAAGAGAAGAAAAAAGATTGATGGAGGTGGATTAAGAGAAGAATTTGGAATTTATCTCCAAAACTTCTCGTGAAGTTTCAAAGCATTAATTTTGACATAATTTTGACATAAATTAGACATAGGATAACAAATTTGATTTTGAGGAAATATAGAGGAATATTCCTTATGCCTTTATTTAAATATTTTTGGTTTATTTAAATTAGCAAAAGAGGGATAAATAATTTCATAAAACAAACTATAGAATTTGTTTATTAAATTAAACAGAAGAAATATGGTAATTAATCAATAAAGTGTTTAATCTTTTTTTAATTAATTTAAGATTGATGTGATAGAATAAAATAGGGAAATGATGATTAAATTAAACAAAGTATTTAATTTTTCTTATTTAATTTAAGATGAGATAGTAGAAGAATTAGAAGGATTTAAATGTGAATGTGAACATGAACTATATAAATAAATATTTCTATTTATTCAAATAGTAGAGGAAAACTAGGATAATTAATCAAATAATTTGTATTTAATTAATCAGATTCTCTAGACCAATTTAGGTGTATACATTTTTTCCCTCTTTGAAGTGATGTGTTTATGCATTGATTTGAAGAAAATTTTGCTGCTACTACCAGTATCAATGAAAAAAAAATTAGTATGCCCCAGACATTGATATTTCAGATGATTAATATAGTGTGCCCCATACATGCCCCAAATATTGATTTTCAGATGATTGCTAATAATATGACCCCTTGGGAGATAACTTAATGATGTGATGATTTTTAGAATTTTAAAATTTTCATGATGATTTGATGAAAAAAATAATTTATCTCCTGACATTGATGAAGAAAATATTACCCGTGGTTGAATTTCAATTAATTCCATGAATAAAATTAATAAAATAAAATAAAACCCACCAAAATCCCTTTTCAAAAAGTTATATAAAGTCCAAAAGGTCATTTTCAAAGTCATTTGTACTTTTTGACTTTCAACACCTAGTTAGAGAGACATTTTAGCCAGTTGGAGCAAGATGCCAATCCCCTACCACACTCACCATTTCGAGTGCATGTGCCATCACCAGTGGCCAGCCACCTATGGACCTCCGGTATGTACCTATAATCCACCTCGTTTTTTATGCATTTTTGTTTTTTATATATTTTTTATGTTTTTGCATTTTTTGCTTAGTTAACGCATCCAAGTCACGTTGTAGTGCTTTGCACTTTGGTGTAGTGCTTTGATAAACTATTTTAGCGCTTGCATTATTTTCTCTAGCGCTTTCATTAGATAGTTCAATACTTTCATGATTTCGTGCTTAGGTAGTAAAGTTTAGCGCTTCGACACCAAAGCTTAGTGCCTAGAATGTTCTAGCGCTTGGATGAGGTAAATTCGTGCATCAATGGTTTGTTATAGCGCTTCTGGTAAAGTAGCACTTTGATGGACTATTTTAGTGCATTGATGTGGTAAAACAACACTTTGGGTAAAATAGCGCTTTGGATGCCTGTTTTAGCGCATCTGAATGATAAAGTGGTGCTTTTTATTTTTAGTGCCTTGGATGCCTATTTTAGCACATTTATGCCAGATTTGCAATTTTTGATATAGTTAGCTTTGATTTTTGCCAATTTTAATCATGTCCATTCTTGATTATCCAAATTCCCTGATAGCTGATTTTTGATGATTTAATAAGACTTACTCTCATGATAGGCGAGAAATAATCCTATTTGACATGATCCTCATGATAGGCGAGGAATGATTCATATCTGATAAACCTCATGATAGGCAAGATTAGATATTGTTTGTGATGAACCTCATGATAGGTGAGGTTTGTGAATGTTTTTTCATGAATTTTGATTGAAAATCCATACCGAACATTGATTGGACATAGAATGACTTTTGGTACTTGACATAGTGCACTAATTTTAAACTTTTTATGATGATAGGGGCATCTGGGTAATCTCCAGATGCGAGAGCAGTTTCTCTCGACTACCAATTTGATTCCCCATCTAACTTTGGATGAGATTCAAATCATAGGTCCATGTGGTCTTACGAGTCTACTTGATATGCCCCAATTTAGGATTAATCGGGGTCTCCTTACTGCTTTGGCCGAGAGGTGGCACAATGACCATAACACTTTTCATTTACCCACCGGTGAGATGACGGTCACACCCGAGGATGTGTGGTGGATACTGTGGATTCCATTCATGGGAGAGATCATTGTTTATGATTGTCATGAGGCTGGTGGGAGAGATGCTCGCCACAGGGTTTTTCAGGATCAGCACATTGTAGGTTCGAGTGTCCGATGGCAGAGGATTGCTAATGTGTATGTTTCACTACCAACAGTTTTAGCTGGATTCGTCAAAGGTTTCCTTTGCCTTGATCACAGGTCAAAGGGATTCTCTGTGGGTTGGGGCCGGATTTTGGAGAGCATGGTTGTGCATGGTATGAGATACGTGTGGGGGATGTGTATGCTAGCCCATCTCTACCATGATCTACATTCAGTGGTATACTTGGGAGCACACAACTTATTAGCGGGGATGACCTTGTTATAGGTGTGGGCATGGGATCATTTTTCCATTGCTCGACCATTTCTAGTTCTTGATAGATCAGCTGATAGACCATCCATTTTCAGGTACAGAGGCAGACTTACCCAGGCTTAGATGGGTAAGTTAGAGCATTGGAGATGAGTATTGGATGACATGGAGAGTGTTGTCTGGTGACCATATTTGGACTTTGAGTAGTGGGATGAGGATGATGCAGTGCTTAGATATCTTTGTGATTCTATGTACCTGATTGGCAGGACCTCGTTTGTTTTGGAGAGATTTTTGCTGCGGCGAGTGTACAGGTAGTATGGCATTGTTTAGTGTATGCCTCAAGGGGTAGCCCATTATGCCCGATGACAAAGTGATGTAGCTGATTGGGGGCCATGCTTGTCATATGATACACTAGTAGAGGGGTACAGGGCTTTGCAACCATATGCCTGGGATATGCACAGGGATATTACCGAGGCACCTGTGACAGAGGAGTATGCAAAATTTTTGGCATTAACTCCACATCCTCGTATTACTATTCCTGATGAGGAAGCACCATTAACCGTGGAGAATGATGTTGCGAAGGGTTTTGAGGAGAGAAGTGGGGATGATACTATGTTAGGTAGTAGTACCGAGAGGGGTAGTGATTCTAGTAGCAGTGATGACAGTGATGGTGGTAACAGAGGTGGTAGAGGGGCGGGTCTAGTCACTGTTGGACCATAATCGAGTAGGCCTCACAAGAGGTGAGCAGTGGCAGTACCATCGGTTGATCATCAGAGACAGATTGTTGGTCTACAAGCACAAGTACAGATGCTATAGGGACAGTTGGTGTAGGTACAGGTTTTGTTGGTTCAGATGCAGACACATATGCAGAGTCAGGCATAGGCTCATGCCAAGGCATTGGCACAGGTTTAGGGACAATTGGCAGCCATTCAAACTTAGGTTGATACTTTGACAACTGAGTGAGACAGTGCTAGACAAATTTTTGAGAGGGCACAAGAGACGACCGAGACACTGGAAAGAGTAGCTGATGGTACCTCTCTTGTAGATTACAAGAGGGAGGTTTTGCGGGTTGGCCGCGAGGCAGGGTTTTATCGGGGTAGGTATCATGATGCAGTGCCTATAGATCACAAAGTCATCTATGCCCCATCTAGATCTAGTCAGACACATACCCAGACAGTTAGCGAGGGTGTGACACAGCCTCCACGAAGAGATCCCAAACATCCTGGTCCTTTCAGGGGTGGTGGTGGTACTGGTCTTGCTCATTTTAGTAGTAGCAGATCATAGATGATGTATTATGATTCTTTTTAAGATATGGTGTATATTCTGAGTCAGCTTATTTGTGATGATGTATCTTTTCTCATTTTAGACTCCATTTTATACTTGACATTGATGATATATATATGATATGAATTGATTTCTATTTATGATGGTTTATGATTCTATGATGTATGTATTTAATTTATGTGATGATGTAACATCTAATGAATGTATGATGTTCTAAATGATGATTTATGATGTATGGATGTATGGATAATAATGATATGATGAAATGTATGGATGGATATCTGATGTTATGAAAAATGATGTATTTATTTAAATGATATGATGTTGATGGACGATAATGACATGACATGTATTTATTTCAACATGATGAAATGTATGGATGGATGGTAATAATGCTTTTTATTATAAAAAATGATAATAAAATGATGATTTTTTGATTTATGATATATGGTTTAAAAATTGATGAAATGCATATGATAATAATGTAACGAATGATATGATGTAATGAAACATGATGTATTTATTTAAATGATATGATGTTGATGGATGATAAATGAATGATGATCATGATCAAAACTTAATGATGAGATGATGATATCTATATGTTTTTGATGATTTTTTATTTATGTCAAGTATACTCAATCATATTTGTAGAAAAGATAATTGTTAATTTGAATCCCTTATGCAACAATTACTCTACAGATATAGAACTTATTATGAATGCAATCTAATTTATCATGCAGCTATATGCAGACCATTGTCATTTTAACAATTCTTTTGTGCTTGGTATCATCATAGAGATTTTTCGGATGTTGAAAGTGAGTACAAGTGTAAATGGTAAATGTTAGACCAATGACAACCTAAGTACTACTTTCATGATTTTTGATATTACAAGCGAACACAAGCATCTAGGTATAATTGAACCGAGATGACCTAAGAATTCATTGCATAAACAGGAAATGATTAATCATTTCAATGTGTGAATTCTGAATGTCATTGATGATACATTCTGCATAGCACATCCCCCGACAATTCATATATTCATATGATTAACTTACAGACATCAGACAATAAAAATTATCATTCTTCTTCTTTGTTTCTCTAGTTCATTTACATCATCGAGTTACTCCAAAGAAATGATAATATCAATCAAAAATATAATTTATCCACTTTTATCTTAGAGTGTTTCAATCATTATTCATATTAGATCATCCATCCTGATTTTGACCAAAGACCTAACTTACTAACTTATCCTAGGGGTCTCGGGGCCTAATTAAAGATTAGCCTTTCCTATGTTATACACGTAGAGACCACGTAGTTCAATTGACATAGACCTATATTTTTGGTTTTTCCTTTCTAAACTATCTTTTTGACTTTTTTTTAGATTTTCTGATATAA
Source organism: Sequoiadendron giganteum (assembly GCA_007115665.2). Lineage (NCBI taxonomy): Eukaryota > Viridiplantae > Streptophyta > Pinopsida > Cupressales > Cupressaceae > Sequoiadendron > Sequoiadendron giganteum. The sequence goes on along the minus strand of CM021105.1, from coordinate 464,358,878 downwards.
TACGGATGTTTGATGCCCTTTTGATGGTGATTGATGTTGCACTTTGATGTTGTTTTTGTTTTTCCAATTTGGCAAGATTGATGTTGTAGTTTCCCCTAGTGATATCCATATCTTGCCCCCAAGCTAGAGTGAGACATGACCATGTGACATGATTTCATAATGGATGTAATGATGGCAAGACTAATGATATTATATGAAATGGGAATGACTGCCAGACTAATGATCCTAATATGTATCAAGATAGATGGGAAAGCTGATTTAGAATTACATATGACACCTGTTTCTAGGTTTTCACCAGATTTTTTGATTGCACTCTTTGTTTTGTATATTTTTCTTTTTCTATTTTCTGCATTTTTTTTTGTATTTTTCATTGCCAAGACGCTTATTTTCTAGGTTTTTATCAAGGAAACCATTTTTAGAATTATGACCCATGCACTAGGAATTTAGGTGTAGAACTTTCTGAGATGGATACTATTGATAGGTTCATCAAACAAATCCCCTTCTGATGTTGACAGTTGATAAGCCCTTGATCCGTATACTGATATGATGACAAAAGGACCTAGCCAATTAGGATCAAATTTCCCTTTCTTTTCCCTGTCCTGTTGATTTGTCGGGTTTTCTTTTAGTACCAAATCACCAACTTGAAAAATCCTAGGTTCTACCCTATGATTGTAACTCCTTGATATGCATTGTTGATATGTTGTAAGATGATTAACAACTTGTTGACGATGCTCATCCAACAATTCTAGTTCTTGCAGTCTGGATACCCTATAGTCCTCATCTGAAATAATTCCTTTGAGTGATACACAGAGTGATGGAATCTCAACATCAATAGGTAGTATGGCCTCCGATCCATATACCAAGGCATATGGTGTTGCTCCTGTTGGTATTCTGATACTGGTTCTGTAGGCCCATAGTGCAGGATTGAGTTGAACATGCCAATCATGTCCAACATCATTTACTGTCTTCTTGAGGATTTTAAGAATTGTTTTATTAGAGGCCTTTGCTTGTCCATTTCCTTAAGGATAGTACGGTGTTGAGAAACTATGTTGGATATGGAACTTTTCATACAATTCTTGAACATCTTGGTTTTTGAAAGGTCGTCCATTATCAGTGATAATAGATTGAGGAATTCCATACCAACATATTATGTAATTCAAGATGAAATATGAGATCTGATTCCCTATGATTGTTGTAAGAGGCACTGCTTCTACCCATTTTGTGAAATATTTTGTAGATATTGTAATGAACTTGTGTCCATTGGATGAAGAGGGATTTATTTTTCCTACTAGATCTAGGCCCCATTGACAAAAGGGCCATGTGGATGTGAAGGGATGCAGTTCTTGTGCTAGTGCATGGATTAGATTACTGTGAATCTAACACTTTTGACATTTCTTTACAAACCGATAAGATTCTTTCTCCATGCATGGCCAATATTATCCTAAATGGAGGAGTTTCTTCACTAGAGTTATTCCACTCGAATGAGTGCCACAAATACCCTCATGAACTTTGCATAGGGTCATCTTAGATTCTTCGTGTTCTAAACATTAGAGTAAGGTACCATCAAGACCTCGACAATATATGATGTCAACGATTAAAGTATGTCGGGCGGATTGGCGGATAAAATTACATTTTTTGTTCCTGAAAAGATCGGGAGGAAGGATATTATCTTTTAGGTACGCATAGGTTTTTTCATAGATGGATGTTTCAATGGCCTCTAGATGGCATATGGTATTGAATTCCAAACTATTTTAAGGACATGGTACTTGGTCTACCATAAACTCATAACAACCTTGTTTCTCTAACAATTGTAATAGTGAAGCGATTGTGGTTATGACATCCACAACTTTGTTCTCCGCCCTTGGAATTTGATCAAATTTGACATTGACAAAAAATTTCTTTAGATCATCTATTTTCCACTTGTAAGGAATCAAATTTTCATCCTTGGTCTGATACTCATCATTTACTTGATAAATGACTAGTTGAGAGTCTCCATATACTTGTAGGTCTGTGATTCTCCATTCAATTGCTATCTTGACCTCAATGATCAATGCTTCATATTCTGCCACATTATTTGTACATTGAAACATCAGTCGATATGATTTTGGGATCGTGTGTCCCTGGGGAGTGATGAATAAAATACTTGCTCTAGATCCTCGCTATGTGTATGATCCATCAAAATATAATATCCATTGTTGTGGCGTTACTGTTAGAATGTCTGCATCTGGAAACTTCGTGGTCATGGGTTGGTCATCAGGTAAGGGAGCCTCAACCAACTATTTGGTGATTGCTTGACCCTTGATGGATTTCCTATCCACATATTGAATATCAAATTCACTTAATAGAATGACCCACTTGGCTAGTCTACCTGTTATGGCAGCTTTACTGAGTAAATATTTTAAGGGCCCGATCTTTTCTATTAACCTGATTGTATGGGTCAACATAAAATGTCTCAGCTGTTGAGTAGAAAACACCATCGCTAAGCATGATTTCTCTATGAAAGTGTAGTTTATTTCATAGCCATTTAATGTCCTACTGATATAGTAGATGGCGCGTTCCTTTCCTTCATAATCCTCTTGTGCTAATAATGCTCCCAAAGATATATATGTTGTTGGAATGTATAATATCAAAGGTCTTCCTTCAGTTGGTGGCATGAGAATAGGCGATGACATTAGATACTATTTTATTTGATTGAACATTGTTTCACACCCCTCATCCCATTTAAAAACAACATTTTTATGCAAAAGGTGATTAAATGGATGACTTTTATCCACCAGCTAGGAGATAAATCTCCTGATCGATTGGAGCCTTCCCTGTAGTGATCTGAGTTGACTGATATTTTCGGGAGGTGGAATTTCCATTATTGCCTTGACTTTTGTCAGATACACCTCAATGCCCTTTTCTGAGACAATGTACCCCAACAGTTTTGCTGATGTGACCCCAAAGACACTTCTGGGGGTTTAGCCTGATATTGAATTTCTCTAGTTGTGTGAATATTTTTCTCAAGATATGTATATGTCCTTCCCTTGTACAATATTTTTCCAAAATATCATCCATGTAATACTCCATGAAGGTGTGCATCATATCATGAAATATTGTTGTCATTGCTCTTTGATAGGTGGCTCCTGCATTTTTTAGACCAAATGGCACGACATTCCAGTAGAAGGTTCCCCATGGACATGTAAATGTCATCTTTTCCTGATCTTTTGGAGCTATTTTAATTTTATTATATCTAGAAAAACCATCCATGATTGACAACATGGCATGCCTTGCCATCAAGTCTACAATGATGTCTATATTTGGTAATGGAAAATCATCCTTTGGGCATGCTTTATTTAGGTCTCTGAAATCCATACATATCTAGATGCTATTGTCCGACTTTGAAATAGGCACAATGTTTGATATCCACTCAGCATAGTCAATAGACCGTATGAATCCAACATCCAATAATTTCTTTAACTCAGTCTTTACCATTAATGCGATGTGAGGATGCATTTTTCTCAATTTTTGCTTCACAAGCTTGATTCATGTAGACAAAGACAAATGATGCATGAGAAGATTTGGATCCAAGCCAAGCATATCAAAATATGACCAAGAAAAGTTGATACTTCTTTCCTTAAAGAACTTGATGAATTCTAGTCTCTCATGATCTGTCATGGATTCTGCCAGATGTAGGATTTTTTCTTTTTCTTTAGTGTCAATGTTAACAGACTATGTTGGTTCTACCAGAACTGATGACTACTCATGAAAATGTTCTAGAAGAGTGTCAAATCTCCCATCTTTCAGTGCTTCAGAGAGGTTTTCACCATTAGATACGTTCTTTATTTTATCTTTTTCCAGATCTAATGCTGCCATAGAATGGTTTTCACCATTAGATCTATTATCCCTGTTTTTACTTTTGCAACTGGAAGATTTGACACCCTCCTGCTGAGTTGCATTGTTATGATTATTATAGATATAATTCATACCAGGTTCGTCATGGCATAGGAAATTCACGATGGAATCATCGTTTGTCAATATTGGTATAGTTAGAGGTTCAACAATTCCCAATCAATAAGTTATGGATGGATTAATGGCATGAAGTCATCATATTCATATAGGTTGATGGATGTAAGGGTTTGGAAAGCCATTTCATCATAGTTGTTATTTGGAATATCAAGGTCAATGATGGTACCTTCTTCAAGATCATCTAGTTCACTTGATGCCTATTCGTCCCCACTTGAGTCATCGATATTTAGTGATCCTGATACGAATGGTCTAGACCCAGAGCTTTGTCCCTCCTCATGCGTAGGTGCATATTGTTGTATTACATCAATTTGAATATCGGTACAAGATAAATTAGAAAAAAAATCCCACTCATATTCGTTTGAATATGTTTCAGAGCTATCTCTAAGCTGAAGGATTCTTTCTACAACCTTCCTTGTCATCTCCTATTTTTCTTCTTTAGAGTATCCCAGTCCTATCTTCTCTTTTGATTGGAGAGTAGGGGGCTGAATAGGCTCTATGATACCTTCCTTCCTTAAACCAACAGGTCCTTGTCCCTTGTAACCCATTTTTTCTAGGATAGCTTTCCCTTTTCCATATTTTTTTGTATTGATATTGACGTTCTTGATACTACTATTTGATGTCGATGGTTCTTCATCTTTGTATAACCAATCAAGCATTGCTTTGTTGTCTGATTCATCCTCTATGGTGCCGGATTTTACAAACTTTTCTTCTAGGATTGTGATAGGTAGTGATGTTTGATGTTTGATCATTGATGGTTGGTCATATGTCTTTGGAGATGGCATTAACTATGAAAGATTAAGCGATTGCTCCATGTAATATTTCCCCATTCCCTTGTCTATCAACTGGACCTGCTCTTGAGATTTTTGTGATAAAGAGGATTGGGGTTTTGAATTTTATGTTAATTGAGTGTCAAAAAGATTTGTATCTTTTGCTTTATATTTCTTCTCTACCCATTTGGTGATGATATTCAAACGTTTTTATTCATTTGATGACTTTGAACTAGATGCTTCCTGAGTGTGAGGTACAAAGGTATCTTGAGAGTTTCTAAGTGTGTCACAATGTTGAGGATGATTATAATTGGTAGATACAGTCACCTCTTGTCCATTTACTAGGAATTTTAAGCATTAGTGATATGTGGAAGGTACTGCCTGCATTTCGTGGATCCAGGGACATCCTAAGAGTATGCTGTAAGTCAACTTTTTTTCTAGTATTTGACATGCTATGTGTTTCATCATTGGTCCCACTTAAAATGGTAACACAATTAGTCCCTTTGAAGATCATTCTTCCTCATCATAATCTTTATGGTCATTTTCCTTCGAGCATCAATAGCATCAGTGGAATATCCTAGTGCACGAATTAACTTTAGAGTTCAAATGTTCAAACCAACTCCTCCATCTATTAAGACTCTTTTGACATGATGATTGTGGATCAAGACCTCGATATGGAGTGCGGTGTTATGGGGATGGTTGAGTGAGACATCATCTTGTTCAGAGAATGATAGACAATGTGGGGTAGTCAAATGCACCACCATATCTTGGAATAGGCAAACATCTAGATTTTTTGGTACCATAGTGGCAACTAGTGCTTGTTCTAGAACCTCCTTATGTGATGGAGATAGTTTGAGGAGTTCTAGTATTGATATCTGTGATGGAATTTTTTGAAGCTGATTGACAATGTTGTAATGAGATGGAGGTGGATATGCATTTTTAGACCCAACTCTCTTTAACACTACCTTGGATTGCTCCCTTGTCATTATATTTGTGAGTTGATAGTCCTATCGTTCTCTGATTTTTATAACGTTTATTTGATTTTTCAGGAACTTGTATGCTTGGGAAAAAATTCATAGGGGTAGTGTCATTGGATTCATGTTTATCCATGTTTTGACCATTGGTATGATCACTCTCTACTTTGGTAAGACAAAGGATTGTTTTATCATAGATATGATTGATATTTTTACCTTTGTCATTCATAGAAGATGATGCTCCTTTGTCATAGTTTGGTAAAGGGTCCTTGAAGGCGGAATGATCATTATTGTTTTGGGGTCCCTCTATATACACCTTGTTATTTTTGATTAGATCTTGAACTACGTGTTTTAAATCCATACAATCATTAGTTTTGTGGCCTTTATTGTTGTGGAAGTTGCAGTAATCTGATACATTCCACCATGGTGGTTTGACCTTTGGATCCCTGAATCTTGCTTCCCACGTAGTGATAAGACCACTAGTGACTAGTTCCTTCATCGTTGATTCAAATGTTTGGCCTAAAGGTGTGAACCTATGCCAGTTTCATGGTTTTTGGTATGATTGCATTTTTGTAATTTTGTTGTTCTGAATTACATTTGACTTGATGATTTGATCATTGTTTTGATTTTTTTTTGAATTAGATGTTGTCAAGTTGAAGACTAGTTTAGCATTTTGTAAATCACTTGCCATTTTGTTCGTAGTCGTGTTTCGGTTCTTTTGCCAAAATTTTGGTTTATCACTGTTGGGGTACTGATTTGAGGAGTTTGTGTTATTGATTTGTCATTGAAATGTTTAATAACCCCTCTTTTGACTAGCACTTCTTCAATCTTAAGGCAATTTTCTATCACCTTTCTGAATGTGGGAGGACATTGCAATTCAAGTCTATAACTCATCTCCTCTATCAAGTTGTCAATGAAAAACTCCATTTTCTCTTCCTCAGGAATGGATCAAGGATATCTAGCGAACAATCGTCACCATCTTTGTAGGAAGGACAAGAACGTCTCCCCTTTGTCTTGTTTCAGGTTATATAGATCCTTTATCATAACATCGTGTTGGATGTTAAAAGAATACTAGGAGATGAACCTGTTGAGAAGTTCCTCAAAAGTCCTGATACTTGGTTGTAAGTTTGAAAACCATTCCATACATGCACCTCCCAAGCTTCTTGGGAATAATCTCATTAGGTAAGTTTCCTCTTGGGAAAACTCTAGGCTCATGGTTTTAAATTCTCTGATATGATCGATTGGATCTGTTTGTCCATTGTACTTGTCATACTTGGGGAATTCTTAGTGTCTAGGAAAAGGTATCATATCGACTATTGAGTCAAAAGGATAAGGACAAGTGTCCTATATTGCATACCTTTTGGTACTCCCTTTTGTCATATCATGTATCTATTGTTATAAGATTTGCATTTGGAATGTTAAAGCAACAACCAAATCTATTGCTTGTGTGGGTTGCGGTATTTCAGTCTCACTTGTTCTAGGTGCTTCTTTTAGATGGTTTACCTCAAAGTCCTTTGGAAGTTTAGCACTTGATTCAGCCAACATTAAGACATATTTCTCCATGTCTTGTTCTAAGATCTTTTCCATGAATTTATGGAATTTGGGATCCTGTTGGGCTGTTTGAATGTCCTTTGGAGTTACTTCATTCTTATCATTTTGATACAGATTGTTCCAGGGATTTTCTTCTGCCATTGTATGTGATGTTTCAATTTCTTGTTCTAAGAGTCTCTTTTTTTGTGACCTAGTGAAGATTGGCATACAATTTTTTGTTCTTTCTTCCAAAATTTGATCTTCTATGTTGGAAACGCCAAGTGAATTTTTAACAAAGTCGAATAAGATGATAGATATTATTAATAAGACTAGGTTAAAAATTTGATTACTATACCTTGTTTCTTGATAAAGGATGATAATATTCTGATGATGAAACTTCAGTGTAATAATCGACTATTTTTGAATTGACACTTTTGATTTGCAAGATCTGTGTTTCAATTGATAAGAGTGGAAACTTGTACAAACCTATCTGATTTCGGTTTCTAGACAATGATTCTGATAAAAAGATACTTGTGTGCTGATAAAAATTCATGGAGAAATTACAGATAGACTGACTGGTATTATTTGGAACTCTATTTTAAAAGCGCTAAAACAGAGTGCAGGGGCGCTAAAAGAGGTGATGGAAGTGCTATTTCATAGATGTGCTAGAATAGGGTTCAAAAGCGTTGAAACAGAGGATGAAAGCATTATCTTTATAGATGCGCTAAAACAGTGCTCGCAAGTGCTGAAAGAGATGATGAAAGCATTGTTTGATGGAAGCACTAGAATAATGACCGTAAGCTCTAAAACAGTGCTTGGAAGCACTATTTATGAAAGTGCTAAAACAATGATCCGAAGCGCTGAAACAGGTTTCCAGAGCACTAAAAACATGATTTTTTTAAGACTCCCTATTATAAAACTTGACTAGGCCTTGTGGAGTATTCTATCATGGGTTATGGAAAATAGGACTGACGTATGTGTTGACTATGGTTGTGATATTGTGTGAGAGCTCTCTTTTGGAGGAAAGCTCATGAATAGAGTGGTTCTACAACGTAATCAAGATTATGACCTCTAGCAAAATTGTGATATTTGTGAATGAAGGTTCTATGTTGTAAAAATATCTTTCGATTCTGATATAGAAAATGCCTTCTTCTTAAATTATCCCGATAAATGAGTGGTCTCTTGGGTATGGTGATTTTGAATGCTCTCTTGACAAACATGCTTGACTTCCACTTTCGAATCATGAATTTCTTGACCTGATTTGACTTGTTTATTTTTTGGATGATCTTTTTTCTGATTTTTGTGAAAACACAACAAGAAAGTTGTGGAATAATCATTTTAAACTGAACAGATCGTGTATATTCAGGAACCACGAATGGTCCTTATTGATTTTCATGGGTTGCTTTAAAAAATGTAAACAAATCAGACAAACTCATACTTAAGGTCAAAATAGCTCATCGTTATACTCAACAACCCACATCTTGAAATTGCATTGATGCACACAGCCGTGTCACCCCCTAGCGGGCACCCATGTTTTTGTCGTTTCTAGGCGCGTACTCAGAGTTTGATTTCTCATGCTCTAAGAAAATAGTCCATGGCAATTATATGGTGAGTGTCTTGGGGGTAGATTCTTCCCTCCCCTTGCATTGTGAGTATGACAATGTCTGGTTACCGCCTCAGCGGGATACTACTCTATGGTTCGTAGATAGACCTTCTGTGTGGTGCGACAATTGATAAAATCCCTTAGGAGACCTCCCAATCAATATTTTTGGGATGGTTATCTTTCTCACTACCATCAAGTTGGACTTTCATCAACAACTTGCATTTTGATTAGAGTGGGTTGGAATCCTTGGCTTTAAGTATTCCCACTTAGATTGTTCCTGTAGGGTGAGTACTTTTTCCCACTACGACAAGCCTTTTAAAGGATTTAATAAAAGCATAAATTGCATGAAGATAAGGATGAATCTGGCGCTTTGATCACCTAGTTAAAGGGAGAGCATAAGCCTAATCACCACACAAGCACAACAAATAAATTGTTTTGTTTTAAGCCCAAAAAGACAAGTTTTCTAATCTATGTGAAGATTTTGCTTCACAAAAATCATGATGTTCTTTTTTAACTGATACTGCAAAAGTGCGATGGCTACCCTAGGATTGATAAATTTTTAGACCAAATGTGGCTACCCTAGGATTGATAAATTTTTAGACCAAATGTGGCTACCCTAGGATTGATAAATTTTTAAACCAGATGACTATTCTAGGATTGGTTGTTTTTAGGCTAACTATAAAATTAAATTCTGGCCGTGGTCGCGTCGGATCCAGATTGAATTTACAAAAGTGCTAAAATAGTCCACCAAAGTGCTATAGTTTTTACTTGATGTGCTAAAATCAAAAGCGCTAAAACAGAACACCGAAGCACCAGATTTTTCCATGGAAGCACTAAATCAACCTTTTCTGGCAATGGGTGACTGATGCGCCGAAACAGTTCATGGAAGCACTAGAGTTGAAAGCACTAATTTTTTTTACAGATGCACTATCATATCACGGGAACACTGAAACAGAACACATAAGTGCCATAGTTTGCCATAGATGCACTATAGTTTTGATGAAAGCACTAAAATAGAACACGCCAGAAACCTGCGTGACACTTTTTAGAAAAAAATGATAAAAATATGGGGTTAGCCCCACGGTGGGCACCAAATTGTAAGTGTGAATAAGGTATAAATCAATAAAACACTTCTTAATGAAACATTGCATCAAAGATCAAGCTAATTAATCAATTGAAAGTGTCTCATTGTCTCCTATCTTCAAAGATTTATTAAGCTATGTGATCTCAGATTTAAATAACACTATAACTGTTAAAATGACCATCTAAAGAACAAAATGATGTTGATGCAATGATATGAAGCTAATATGATAAATACTAGATGACAAAGGAAACTAATATAGCATGGATTTACATGAAAACTAATAAATACATCTACAAAAGGCAGCCATGATTGTGATATCTTGAATGTTGGATGCATGGATGCTTGATGCTTGAATTCCTATAGAGTAAGAGTGAATAAGTTAGATAATCTGGGATCCTTTTCTTGGTTGAATGAAGCTTTATTTATAGATTTTCTGGCTATAGAAATGCATAGGGATGGCAAAGAGAGGCTTGGATTCAATCTGGAGGATTAAATGGTGAGAGATGGAGGAGATTGAGAGAATTTTGGAGATTGTCTCTACCCATGATAAAACCAGGCAAGACAAGAGGAAAGATTGATGGAGGAGGATTGAGAGAAGAATTTGGAATTTGTCTCCAATTTGTCTCCAAAACTTCCCGTGAAGTTCCAAAGCATTAATTTTGACATAATTTTGACATAAATTAGTCATAGGATATCTAATTTGATTTTGAGGAAATATAGAGGAATATTCCTTATGCCTTTATTTAAATATTTTTGGTTTATTTAAATTAGCAAAAGAGGGGTAAATAATTTTATAAAACAAACTATAGAAGTTGTTTATTAAATTAAATAGAAGAAATATGGTAATTAATCAATAAAGTGTTTAATCTTTATTTAATTAGTTTAAGATTGATGTGATAGAATAAAATAGGGAGATGATGATTAAATTAAACAAAGTGTTTAATTTTTCTTATTTAATTTAAGATGAGATAGTAGAAGAATTAGAAGGATTTAAATGTGAACGTGAACATGAACTATATAAATAAATATTTCTATTTATTCAAACAGTAGAGAAAAAATAGGATAATTAATCAAATAATTCGTATTTAATTAATCGGATTCTCCAGACCAATTTTAGGTGTATACAATTATAATGTTTCACAAATTATGTAAACATAAATAATGCACATGAAATTGGAGATGAGGAAGTAAGTTTTAGAAAATATAAGTGAGTTTCATGCACTCTAAAAATATGGTAAAAAGGTAAAAAGGTGGGAATTGAGGAGTGAAAAATATAAGTGTATCAATTTCTGTCCATTTTTTGAAAGAACATAGTGTATAAGTTTGCAAGACATATCCATAGAGATCAATTTTATGACTTTTAATGCAAGTTATGTAGGGACTTAATTACAATTCATATCATCCTCTCAATTGTATAATTTGTAGATATTTATACACTACAACCATAGAATAAGGTCCAATCATAGTACTAAAAATCCATTTAGGTTGCTATATATACATATAGTGTCCATTCATGTACTTGACAATATAAAGGAAGGCAAGAAAATATTGAGGGAGTGTCATTTTTATAAAAATGATAAAAAAATATTCTATTGAGTTTAACTAGGGTTTATTTTAGATGTTAGATACAATAATTTAGTTAGTAGGAACATCACATTTAGCCAACATATCATATCATCAAATAATTGGGCATCATAATTCAAAAACTCATATTTTCTATTGGTTGAGTAGACTGCATAATATGAGTGGTGTTTCATATATATAAAATTACTCTTAGGCCAAGTATGGAATAGGGGAGCATGATTGTGCAAGAATATTTATTAAAAGAGCCTTATCATGAGAAGAGTTGAAGTATTAAAATAGTATAAATTTACATATAAGTAATGAATGTAAGTATATACTTCATAGATTTATTTTGTGGGTAGATGAAACATTACAAAAATGTGCATATGATTTTGTACTAATAGAATTGAGTGAGCTCCACTCTTTTAGAGGCTCAAAATTTAGGTTCATTGATTTTTTCTCCATGCAAAAATTTTACTTGGAATGAGTGTGATGCAAAAGAGTGGGTTGATCAATGGTATGCTAGAACTCTAAGCCCACTTGAGACATATAGAATTTTTGGAGCACTATAACTCATGGAGATTGAATCATTAGTTGAATTTGACCATATTCCATATCTATTTCAAAAAGTATTATAGGTGCATTATTTAATCAAATTTACCATTTTATCTTATTTTTTACTATTTTGTATCATTTACTAAATTCATATTATTAAATATAAAAATTAATGCAATGCATGTTTATGTAGTTATTATAAATGAAGAAAATGAATAATTTACATATTATTATTTATATTGTTATGTTGAGGAAAACAAAATTAGACACCCCTATCATAGATGGAGTAGACATTAAGTATCCTACAAGATTTGTAGTTGTTACTTTAACATGGATTAGAAGGTGATGGAACCCCTCAAAAAAATTATGTTCCACCCTAAAAATTTGTGAAAGTCTAGTTTGGTACTTTGTGCCTAATTTAAGGTCATGTTCTCATCACTGTGATAGGGTTTTTATCTCCATAAATCTTCCAAGAATTGGCCTATAAATCAAATAAACCCTTGGTCATTTTAACATTGCATTAACCTATCTTTCCCATTCCCAGCCACTTAAGTTGTTATTTATTCCATCGCATTCGTTGTCTTACTAGCCCCTGACCTTAGGTTTGTCAGTCGCCTTGTTTCTTCTTGGTCTTAATTCCCTATGGTCAAAGGCTTAATCCTAAAATTTAAAATCCTCAGCCTTTGTTATGGATCAACACTTCATTCACCTAGTCATGTTCCCCTCTTCATGACTAACTTTTGCTGAGTGTGCATAAATTATGCCTCATGCTGGCTATCTGATGATAAGAATCTATCCTAGCCATTCTGCGTATGCCTATGCTGGTTTATTGCTTCTTATTTAATTCACACGGGCTAGTGGGCTTTGACCACATGTCTTGTATGTTGGTGAACTCGATCTCCTTGCTAAGGATGATTGGCACTTTTCAAAGAGGATCTATGACTGATTGATTGAAGATGTGTCCATATATGTGTCGCTACCCATGAGCCCGTCTTGTTTTATTCCATATTATTTTAAGGATACGGACTAGCAGGCAATGCCATATGGTACTTTTTAAAAGTGGGACCTATTATTTCATAGAGCGGTGGGTGTTATTCGAGGTTTGATTAAAGGTGTTCATCACAACACATGTTCCCATATGGTATTTTTCCGCGTGCTCTTGTTCGTCTGCAGTGGTAAGATGTAATAGTCACAAGGGCTAGCAGGCGATGTGACACTTGTCATATGGTGGGAACCGTTGGCTTTTCAAGGACAAAGGTTTGTTTCATGAATGATGAAGTTGGAAATTGATGGTTGGTGACGTGGTCAAATCTTGACCACTCCCCGCTATCCCATGAAGGCTTCTCCCATCTACCTCATTCCCCAATGGGTACATGGGCAACTACCACATAGACCGCTCCAAATTTAGAAAGCTCTTGATAGAAATAGGTGCAGTTGGAGATGTTAGCTAAGATAGTTCCAAGATAAAAAGGCACTAAGTTAGAGCTAGTTCTTCAGCATGCTTGTGAGACTGATAAACAATTTGAGAGTCATCAAATCTGTCAGAGTTTGGTACACATGGGAAAATAAAATTGAAGTAAGGCAAGGTACGAGCAGATATGTTGAAATTAAATCATGATCATTCCCTGCTGTCTTGCTATGGTAAATGATAAGTGTTATATTTTACGGGCAAGCAGGTAAATGTGACATGACATATCTAGTTGGAAAATTAAGCATATGATTGACATGCAAGTTAAGGAAATACCTATCTCACTTGAGTCTCTTGATTTGGGACTAGTATCAAATGCATGCGTTTAATTTTGTCATCATTAATAATTTGGGGTTTCTTAACCATTTATTTGGTTCAAAGTATGATCAATGGTTAAGATTTAAAACCAGATTAAATGACTGTCAATTCTCTCACACAAGCTTTCTTGGAAAATTAATGCAAATGTGCTCAAGTTTCTCTATTTAATGAGTTTCACTTGTCTGCTTGTTACCACCATTTGATTGCAAAAATCTAAAGTCTGAGAGAAGGTTGTTATTTTGAGTTAGTTATTTCTAAGTAGGGTGGTGAATTTTCTTTGTGAATTCTTTAAGTAATAGAGTGGGATAATGGGGAAGGTAAGTGTGAATATCAACCCAATTCATCATTCCAAGAGGCTCAATCCTCTTGAATTATAGGATTCTCGTCTTCAGGGTGAGGAGGATGGACCAGAGGTACCAACAACACTGAAGAAGAAGACAAGGGCTACCAAAGATTCAACACAAGGTGTTCTGAAGTGTGCCTACCACCTTAGGGGCCGAACTATCTTAGAGGAAATGATTAAAGGAAAAGGTAAGAAGATTGAGAGGCTAGAAAGGTATCACTGCACTTATATGGGATGTCATCATTCTCCCTTGAGTTTCTCATGATCCTTTAGATAGTGGGGATGAGAATGATTATGTCTATCATCAATATCTTATGGCCATGAAGGATTCGGTTGATCCCGTGGATGAGGTGATGATGGATACTCCTCTAAAGATAAGGACATTGATTGAGCACAACTATTCACTAGGTGATATGGCAAAGTAATATCCAGATTATTTCATTGTTAGGTGCTCAAATTTTTGGTCCTATGATTTGTTGCTTTTTTGGTCTAGTCTTTTTAGCTTTTTTTGCTGGTGATGATTCTTTTTGGGGTGATATGGATTTACATGTTTTGATGTTGCCATGATGACACTTTTTGATGAATAGCTAGATGGCTCTGATTAATGATTTCTTGATCTCTGGAATTAGGATGATGGTTCCCAAAAATTAGTTGGCAAATATTTTCTTGTTTTCTATTAAAATTCATTTTGAAATGAAAATGAAATGAAATGTAAAATATATTTTAGCCTGGTGCTTGTTGCTCCCTTGACTTATAAAATGGATTCTAAGGCTAGATACGAGGGGGTTTTATTTTGGGGGGTCAAGAGGTCAAAAAGTCGAACTATCAATAAGTAGATATTTTTAAAGGAAATAGGTGCAAAGGGAAATGGATACTAAGTTTTTCAGCAATGAGTTCTAGAAAGGGATCAACCATTATGTATGGTATTTTATAACAATATATGTTGGATGTTGTGGTTGAGTTGCTTATATATGTTTTTCATTGATGTCAACACTATTAGCATTAATGTCTTTAAGACTGTATATGTCGAGGATATTGAGAAAATTGTAATAAAATATGTTACAAGTTGCAACTGAAGTAGTGAAGATCAGTATGGTATAAAGTTTAGTATATTGATAGTGAGATGTTGCAGATTAAAGGGTTTGTTTTCAAGCCTATCTAGTCTCCACTCTAATTTTTTTAGAGGTGCACATAAAGATTTGAGAAAGTTATAAGTTTATGTGTTCATACAACTATTCTGTTACTACAAATAGTGTTCATGGAAGAAGATAACATGTATCTGATAATCTGAGTTATTGTGTATGTTACTGTGGTGTTCATGGACATTTCTAGATCATTTTTTATCTATGTTGTATGTCCACATTGATCATTGTGCTCGTGATCTGATATTTTCTCTTGCATGTTCATGTTTTTCATGTTCATGGCCGACAAGGTATTTGAAGCATGTTGTGGATCTTCAAGGAAGAATATTTGAAGGTGTTTTGTGTTCAAGAATATTATTTTGGATCTCTACTATGTTGTGGCTGAACTTTGTTGATGTGCATTGATAATCTTTATTGTTTTGGGCAGACAGTTTGAATTAATTCTATTATTGTGCTGAAGCCGACATGAAGCAATGCAATTTCTTGTTGCGGATATATATATAAGTGATTGTTTCTTCATTTGAGATGTATGTGATGTGTGAAGTGTGTGAGTGATATGTGTGAAAAAGGTTCAGATCATTCGAAGGAAAAGTAGAGTGTGAAAAAGAGTGAAATAAAGTGAAGAAGTGTTCATGTGCTTAACCAAAACTATACTCAAGCATTAGCAAATGCTACTTTATCAGTTCAAATTCTTTAGATGGATTTAATCTGAATGTTTTTTGTAAGACAATGAGTCTTCCTTTGAGCAGTGATCTCTAGGAAGTGTGTATGAATGCATGTCCATTCATCATATATTCATCTTATAATTTTAATAGGGTATAACTTGTGGATTAACCTCCACCGTGGTTTTTCCCCTAACAGGGTTTCCATGCAAAAATATTGATGTTATGTGTGTTTCTAATGTGTTGTTGATTCATTCTTTCACTATAATTAATCGTATCTAAGAATAAAGGTTAATAAGTTTAATAATTTTGAAATTCTATGACAATTGATTCACCCCCCCTCTCAGTTGTCTACCCTCGTGTTGCCAACAATTGGTATCAGAGCAGGTTCCATGGAATAATTTTAACAACTTGAGGTGATCTGAGGTGGCAACATATAAGAAGGATAGTCTGAGATTTGATGGAACAAATTATTCTCTATGGAAGACTTGAATGGAGTGTCATCTGAGATGCATTGATGAATCCTACTAGAACATTAAAAGCAATAGGTATGTTATTCCTCAGAATGGTCCTACTACTACTGTTGAGATTAGGGATGTTGAATATAATATCAAGGCTAAGGAAGCATTGTTGAGTGCTTTGACTGATTCTAAGATGATGAATATTATGGAGATGAGGACTGATTATGAGATCTGGAAAAAGTTGGAAAATTTATATGAATGTGATGCTAATGTGAAGATGGCTAAGCTATAGATTCTAAAAGGAAAATATGAACTATTGAAAATGGGTAATGATGAGAATATTACTACTTTCATGTAAAGAGTGAATGAACTTGTGTGTGGTATCAGATGTGCTAGTGGATAGGTGGATGAATCAGAGATTGTTGCTAAATTCCTTAGATCCTTGTCTGATGCATACAAAATCAAAGTTGCAGCCATTGAGGAGCTCCGAACTAGGACAAATATAACTAGAGATATGTTGATTGGTAAACTTACTACTTTTGAGTTGAGTGAATTTGATTATGCCCCTCTGAAGAAAAAATTTGCATTTAAAGCTACTACTTCCAAGAGAGACAAGCAAAGATATGATCCAGGTGAAAGTTATTCTAGAAAGGTATTCAGATATGAGGAAGAAATGAGACAGATTGAAGAAGAAGAAAGAGAACTAAATGAGCTTGAAGCACTTATTATCAAAAGGGAAGCTAGAGGAGAAGGTAAGTATAAAGGAAAGTTTCCTATTAAATGTTTTTCTTGCAACAAGATAGGTCATTTTGCATCAAGGTGTCTAGAAAGAGTTCCTAAGCCAAGACCCTACAAGCCTAAATTTTAAAATAAGTGTTACTATGTTGCTAATGAAAATGTGACAGATGATGAATCTGACAAAGGGAATGTAAGTGACGATGAGTTTTTATTTATTGCTATCAAGGAAAATAATCCTGTGTCTACTGAATTTGTTAGTTGTACAAATGTGGAGAAAGCTCTAGCTGCTCGAGTTGAAGAAAAAAATGAATGGGTAATTGATAGTGGATGTTCACATCACATTAAAGGTGATAAAAGTATATTTGTAAGCCTAGAGAAGCATTATTGTGGTGTTGTAATATTTGGTGATAACAATGGTGGTATAATCTATGGTAGAGGATGTATTTCTTTTGACGGTAAGCATAATACTGATGATGTTATTTATGTTGATGGTTTGAAGCATAATATTTTGAGTGTTGGATAGATGGTTGATAAGGGATACAATCTTCAATTCAAAGATGGAAAATGTAGCATACTGGGAAGTTCTGGAAATGTGATTGCTTCAGGTACTAAAACAAAAGGTAACATCTTTCATCTAAATGCTACTAGTAAGAGTTTTCTGATTACTCAAGTTGATGAAGGTTGGTTGTGGCATAGAAGAATGTGTCATGTAAACTTTGACAATATTATCAAGATAAGTTCCTCACAGGCTATGAGAGATCTTTCTAAGTTGGTGAAGCCCATTAATACAATATGCAAGGAATGTCAATTAGGATAAAAAACTAGAAATTCATTTCAGAGCAAACATCATTGTTCAAATGAATTGGTGGAGCTTGTGCATATTGACTTGTGTGGTCCTGCTAGAATCAAAAGTCTTCAAGGTTACATGTACTTCATGTTGCTTGTTGATGATTACTCTAGGATGATATGGGTTACTTTATTAAGGGAGAAATATGAAGCTCTAGAAAAGTTCAAGATCTTTAAGGCTATGGTTGAGATAGAGCCAGGTCTGAAGATCAAGTGTTTGAGATTAGATAGAGGTGGTGAATTTAATTCTGGTGAGTTTAATTATTTTTGTGAAGAACATGGGATAAAGAGACAATTATCTGCACCACGAACCCCTCAACAAAATGGAGTTGTGGAAAGGAAGAATAGGATAGTTCAAGATGTTGCTAGAACTATGATGTTGGAAGGAAATGTCCCTCATATCCATTGGAGAGAAGTTGTGAGTATTGTTGCTTATATCCTTAACTAGGCACAAATCAAAGGTAATACTAGTAATACTACTTTTCAGCTATGGTTTGGTCATAATCCTATTATTAAATATTTCAAAATATTTGGGAATAAATGCTATTTTAGGAGAGATGAATATATAGGAAATTTTGATGCTAGAAGTGATAAAGGAATCTTTCTTGGTTATTCTACTAAGAGTAAGGCCTATCGGTGCTACAACAAGAGATTGAAGAAAATGGTTAAAAGTGCAAATGTTAAGGTTGATGAAGACATTGCTAGACTGTCCAAAACCTATGGATATGATTCTGATGATCAGAATGATAGTACAAATGAGATTTATACTACAAATCAAGTTCAGATCATTCCCATGAATCAAGAAGATCAAGAAGAAGGAGAGACTAGTGAAAGTAAAGAAGAGAGATCACAAGAGCCTGAAATTCAAGAACACTCTAAGTCTCCAAGGTATGTGAGATTAAATCATTCAAAAAATCATATTATAGGAGATAAGAACAAAGGTGTCCAAACTAGGAGAATAATTGTAGAAGAATATTTTTTAATTTCAAAGGTTGAGCCAAGTAATTTCAATTAAGCATGCAAAGATGAACGTTGGATTGAAGCAATGAAAGGAGAACTACAACAAACTGAGAAGAATAATACATTGATTCTTGTTCCTAGACCTAAAGACAAAAATGTAACTGGAAATAAATGGGTCTTTAGAAATAAACTAAATGAACAAGGTGAAGTTATAAAAAACAAAGCAAGACTAGTGTGCAAAGGATACTCTCAGATAGAAGGAATTGAATTTGAAGAAACTTTTTCTCTATTGCTATAATTGAATTTGTGAGGTTGTTTCTTGCTTATGCTACTTACAAAAAACTACAAAGTTTATCAGATGGATGTCAAGTCACCATTTCTAAATGGTGAATTAGATGAAGAGGTGTATATTGAGAAACTTGATGGATTTCAATTGACTAAATAGGGAGATATGGTTTTTCAGTTGAAGAAAGCATTGTATGGACTCAATCAAGCCCCTAGAACTTGGTATGCTAGATTGGATAAGTTTTTGCTGAAGCTTGGATTTAACAAAGGTACTATTGATAGTAATCTATATTTCAAGATTGATAATGATAAATAATTTTTTGTGGAAGTCTTTGTTGGTGGTATCATTTTTGGAGGAGATGATGGTTTGTGCATGAAGTTTGCTAATGAGATGAAGAATGAGTTTGAGATGTCAATGATTGGAGAGTTGAAATTATTTTTGGGATTGCAAATTACTCAGGTAGATAAAGTGATCTTTTTATCTCAGTCCAAGTATGTGAGGGAACTGCTAAAGAAGTTTGGTATGGAAGATTCAAAACTAGTCGGTACACCCATGATGAATGGATGTAAGTTGACACAAGATGATGATTTTCCTAAGGCAAAACAAACTAGATACAAATCAATGATTGGTGGATTGCTTTATTTGACTCAAACTAGATCTGATATCATGAATTTTGTATGCATTGTTGCTATATTTCAAGTCGATCCTAAGAAATCTCATGTGACTGTTGTGAAGAGAATTTTTAGATACTTGAAGGGAATAGTTGATTTTGGCCTATGGTATCCTAAAGCTGATGATCTTACTTTAAGTGCCTTTACTGATGTTGATTGGGAAGGAGATGTCAATGATAGGAAAAGTAATAGTGGTGGCACATTTTTCTTAGGAAAGAAGCTGATTTCATGGTTAAGAAAAAAGAAGAATGTCATTTATTTGTCTACTGTAGAGGCAAAATATATTGTTGTTGCTAACAATTATACTCAAGTATTGTGGATAAGGAAGATGTTGAAAGATATCAGAGTCGTGTATGATGAACCTATTGCCATATTCTATGATAACTCAAGTGCTATAAATATTTCTAAGAATCTGGTTGTGCATTCAAATACCAAGCATATATCTATCAAGTATCACTTTTTGAGAGATAAGGTGAGTGATAAGGAAGTCATACTAGAGTATGTGCCTACTAAGGAATAGATTGTAGACATATTTACTAAGCCTTTTCCCAAGGATACTTTTGAGTATCTTAGAGGGAAGTTATGGGTGATTACCCCTCCTAATTAGAACTAAGATGCATAGTCTTTGTATTAGTATGTGCTTTCATAGCCATATCTTCATTCTGATTGGTGTTGTGGTGGTTGCTACTCAAGGGGGGTATTAAGATGATTCAGATATGTAGTTCAGAGCTTGTGTATTTTTGTCATTGATGTCAAAGGAGGATAAGAGTAATGTGGAAAAATCTTGGAGAACTAAGGGAGAGAAGAGAAATGTGTAAAGGGGAGACTTTTGTAAGAAGAGTTAGTTGTGTTGATGGTGTGTTTTTCACATCACGTGTTTCCATCAATGCCAAAGGGGGAGATTTTTGGATGTTGTGGTTGAGTTTCTGATATGTGGTTGTCATTGATATCAACACTATTACAATTAATTTCTTTAAGACTATATATGTCGAGGATATTGAGAAAATTGTAATAAAATATGATACAGGTTGTATGTGAAGCAAAGAAGACCAATATGGTAGAAATTTTGGTATGTTGATAGTGAGATGTTGTGGATTAAAGGGTTTTTTTTCAAGCCTATCTAGTTCCTACTCTGAAAGTTTTAGAGGTGTGCATGAAGATTTGAGCAAGTTATAAGTTTATGTGTTTTGATAGCTATTTTGTTACTGTGAATGGTGTTCATAGAAGAAGATAACATGTATCTAATAATCTGAGTTGTTGCATATGTTACTTTGGTTTTCATGGAGGTTTCTAGATCATGTTCTATCTATGTTGCATGTTTTCATTGATCATTGTGCTCGTGATCCGATATTTTCTCTTGCATGTTCATGTTTTTCATGTTCATGGCCGACAAGGTGTTTGAAGCGTGTTGTCGATCTTCGAGGAAGAATATTTGAAGGTGTTTCGTGTTCGAGAACATTATTTTGGATCTCTACTATGTTGTGGCTGACCTTGGTTGATTGACATTGATAATCTTTATTGTTTTGGGCTGATAGTTTTCATTTATTCTATTATTGTGTTGAAGCCGACATTAAGCAATGCAATTTCTTGTTGCGGATATATATAAGTGATTGTTTCTTCATTTGAGATGTATCTGATGTGTGAAGTGTGCGAGTGCTATGTGCAAAAAAGGTTCAGATCATTTCAAGGTAGAGAAGATTTTGAAGAAGAGTGAAAGAAAGTGAAGAAGTGTTCATGTGCTTAACCAAAACTATACTCAGGAATTAGCAAATGCTACTTTCTCAGTTCAAATTGTTCAGATGGATTTAATCTAAATGTTTTTAGTAAGACAATGAGTCTTCCTTTGAGTAGTGATCTCTAGGTAGTGCGCTTGAGTGCATTTGCATTCCTCATATATTATAGTTATACTTTTAATAGGGTATAACTTATGGATTAACCTCCACCGTGGTTTTTCCCCTAACAGGGTTTCCACGCAAAATTTTTGGTGTTATGTGTGTTTTTGATGTGTTTTTTATTCATGTTTTCACTTCTATTAATTAGATCTGAGAATAAAGGTTAATAAGTTTAATAAGTTTGAAATTCTATGACAACTTATTTACCGCTCCTCTCAATTATCTTCCCTTGTGTTGCCAACAATATAGACAACTAAGAAATATTAAAATTATGTACATTTCTCTCCTATGTAAAAATTAGGGAAGTTTTGAATATGATAATCAATGGTTATCTTATTTGTCTTTATTGAATTTTAATAGATGTGTTGTTCTATTCTTGCTCATCCATTCAAAGAGTGTATGTAAATGCTTGAACTTAATAGTGGGTTTTTTATAATCTATGTATAAGGATGCTAGTAAGAATTTAAGTATGGAAATAACTGGTGGGAATATTATAAAGCAGTGTTTCTAAGGCCATAGGTATTTTCTAGAGTACAACATTGTTATCTATATCATATAGGATTGTGGTCTGACTCTATTTTCCTAAATATGGCACTAGTTTGGTTTAGTATTCATTCTCCATTTGATGACCGACTTGACCAATGATCACATAACTATAATTAAATTTCTTGTTATTTACTTTTCTTGGTGTGTGGGAGTTTGAAAGGAATTATATTTTCTCTTGTTTAGGTTAGTCGCTACTATGAAGGTTAGCCAAATATTTAGGGTAGGATGTCTTTGAAACAGTTAAAGAGAATCATCTATTTACTTTGTGTTTGATACTTAAGACACACCGGTATTTATGAACATAGGTTGTTTTGGGATTACCCTCCCTAGTTTAACATAGCCTAAAGTGAAGAAATAAATAACTAAAAGCTTTTACTTATGTGTTGGCCAATCCTTACCCTTATTGATAATTGTTCTTCGCAAGTTCATAGGTCTGTGGTAAGACTAAGTTTGGTTCTTTAAAAATAACCAACAGAAATGGTGACTCTATCGAAGAATAATTTGGAGAAGTACCTGCAATAGATCATCTTGCCTTGATAGAGTCTGTGAAGTTTTGAATTAAAGATTCTCATTAAAAGTGAGTGGCGACTCTAAAGAACTCTAAACCATTGAAAAATACTATTGAAGTTTGGTCCTCTATGAGAGAGGTGGTGACTCTAATAAAGTGTGATACCGGGTAATATATCCAGGTATTTTCCCTTGTTTTATCTTGTGAAAGAGAAAAGATCTATATGGGTACCATTTTTTTTATGAAATAATGATGTGTTCCCAATTTAGTGAATTAAAGCACTAAGAAAGGGAATAGTGAAGATTGTTCTTTATGCTTTGTAAATTGAAATTTGTAATATCTAGAGTAAGAAACATACTTGTATTTAAATCCGCCCATTTGAGAGGTCTCAAATGTATTTATATTTAAGTTGTGCATTGTAAAATTTTCAAGGTCATTATAAAAGTATGAAATAGGGTGGTAATCAATTGTAAAAGATGGTATAAGTTGTACATGGGTGTGGAAAAAATGTATCATTCAAATGTGCACCCCCTGTCATATCATCAAAGAGTTTCTCTATAGAACGATATAGACCATTGAATTTTAATGGTATTCAAGGTTTCCCAAACCCTACTCCTAATGAAGTTAGAGAATATTTGCCAAAAAATGAAGGGAAAATATCAGAATAAGCATCTCAACATCTGCAGAGATTTTCTGATTTAAGATTATGAGATAAGTCATAAGGATTTTGTTATGAAGTTTTTTGTTCAATATTTAAAGGGAGATTCTAGAGATTGGTTTTCATATTTTCCAAAATATTCTATATCTTCATGGAATCAATTCATGGTAGTATTCATGGAACAGTTTGGAGAAAGAATCAATCCATATTCAGTGAGGCAAAGATTTAACAACATCCAGAAAGAAGAAGATGAGCTGGTCCCAACCTTCAATCTAAGAATTTCAAAAACATTAAGTGACATTCCAAAAAGTTTGAAACCAAATAATGCAGTATGTTTGATTATATATTTTGATGCATTTAATGAAGAAATGATCTATTTGTTAAGAGATAAAGATCCCACAACATTATATTAGGCATACCAAATAGCCATGGATATTGAGAACAATCTAAAGTATTCAATAATGAAAGGATACATGGCTGCAAGTGTAGGTTATTCTAGCACCCCTCATACAAATGAAACTCATGGAACAAAAAATAGGAATGATTGTCAAGATGATGGTGCTTCTGTTGTTTCGATTTTCCCATCACTACAACACACTAATCATAATGAATTCCAAGTTGAACATCAACAAAGTTTGAGAAAAGTTGATTAGATATATTTTGTTAAAGAATTGTCTAAAATGAAGAAGTACAAGGATGAATCACCTTATGATTTGTTCTCAAGATTCCTAGATGTTTTGTTGGAAGTTCCCAAAATTTTCAGACCTGAGGAACCAACATGCATTGATTTATTTAATGAAATCTTTGAGCCAGGGTTGAGTATCTTGCCAAAAGAATTGAAACCTCATAGTTTTGATCAGATACTTGATTGGATAAAGGGTTTTGAAGGAGCCAATTGTGACCATGCACAAATTATGATGCCTCAAGATGCTAATAGCAATTGTCCCATTAAGGTAAATCAAAACTTGATCTACAAAAGTAAAAATCTGTATACTAGTGATGGAAATAGAGAGGCACTTGCAAATATTGTTGATTTCTCATCATAAGTTAGTGGTCAAGATATTGAAGATGAACATTTAAGCATTCATTTTGAGAGTTTTGAACAGATTTTGTGCAGTGATAAATTTATTTGTGATGAAGATCATGATGATAGTGAACTTGATTATTCTTTGGAGAGTTACGAATGCTCCAATGTGGATGAGCTAGAGGTGTTTTCTTTACCTCAAGGATATAATGATGTAAATGATAATGAGATTACCTGTTCAAAAGTAAGTGAACAAGTTTCACATGATGAATACTTGGAAAATAGTTCAGGTTTGTTATCACTGAAGCATACTGATTTAATAGATGATGATCACTTTAAAAATAAGAACTTGTGTATTCAGTATCTTGAACCTAGACACAATGATAATAATGATGGAGATCTTAATGATGTAAACAATGGTGGATCTCATGTTAATGAATGTGAGATTGAATTGTTTTCGCATGTACTTTATCTTCACAGTATGATTATGAACATGTTTTCATCTAATAAGGAAAATGTTTTTCCTCAGGAAAACCAAGATACTTGTTCAAAGGTTAATGAGCAAATTTTAAATAATAGTGAGTCTTTGACATATAGGGAAATATTCCTATCAATTGATGGTGCACATGAAAATGTTTTTTCTAATCTTGTTAATCCTAAAAATGATGGCATTCAAAGTGATTCAGATGAAGGTATTGAGGGTTTTGGTAAATATAATTTCTAGAACTTTGAAGCATGTGACAATGTGACTGGTATATATTGTTGGAATGATAATAAACCGGCCTATGGTGAAATTCAATTGAAGAAATTTCAAATGTGTGAGCATTTTTTTCGCAACACACAAGCGAATTACATATTGTGTGTAGAGCATGATTTTTTTATTGAACCTGACCACTATGAGAGTCTCAAATCTAATGTGCAGATGAATGATGAGGGGAGGTCTCATAGTAACCCTTTTAGAAAGAATTGTGAAAATTCTTACTCTCTG
The DNA here is from genome assembly GCA_007115665.2 of Sequoiadendron giganteum. NCBI lineage: Eukaryota > Viridiplantae > Streptophyta > Pinopsida > Cupressales > Cupressaceae > Sequoiadendron > Sequoiadendron giganteum. The sequence continues at coordinate 464,333,283 of CM021105.1, read as the reverse complement.
GCCCAATTTGACAAGAAAGTGATTGTGAATGAGAATGATCTTTATAATAAAGGATATCACACCAATCGTAATTTTCCTCTACTTGAAAAGTGTAATATATTCTTGTCAAATATGGATGAATTTCAGTTGATGCTTAATTGCCAATATTAGAGTAACAGAGTTAATGGAGGCATTGGAAACCATAGTGATGTGATCAAGCATGCTAGGGGTGGTTTTTGTCTTTAGATAAACAAGGACAATATTTTCAGACTGGGCTTAATACAAACAATACAGAACAATTTTTTTTATAGAGGCAAACATGGATTTTTCTTTTTCATTTGGTGGCCTAGGGCCATCAAATGTGGTTTGAAATTTTTAAAAGGAATCTATCGCCCGACATTTTTGGAACCTGGTCTACTTTCGCATAGATTCTAGGATCTCACCATGCCTATGAGAGGCATATGTCCCCAAGAGGAGCCACTGATGGAACCCCTCCGAAAATTTATGTTCCACCCTCAAAAATTGTGAAATTCTGGTTTGATCCTTTGTGCCTAATTTAAGGTCATGTTCTCATCAATGTGATAGGGTTTTATCTCCATAAATCTTCCAAGAATTGGCCTGTAAATCGAATAAACACTTGGTCATTTAAAAGTTGCATTAAACTATCTTTCCTATTCTCGATCACTTAAATTATTATTTATGCCATCACATTCATTGTCTTACAGGCCCTTGACCTTAGGTTTTTTGGTCGCCTTGTTTCTTCTTGGTCTTAATTCCCTATGGTCGAAGGCTTAATCCTCAAATTTTAAATCCTCATCCTTTGTTATGGATCAGCCCTTCGTTCACCTAGTTATGTTCCTCTCTTTATGAATAAATTTTTCTCAGTGTGTAAAAATTATGCCTCGTGTTGGCCGTCTGATTGTAGGAATCTATCCTATTCATTCCTCATATGCCCATGCTAGTTTATTGCTTCCTATTTTATTCACACGAGTTGGTGGGATTTGAGCACATGTCTTATATATTGGTAAACTTGATCTCCTTGCTAAGGATAACTGACACTTTTCAAAGAGGATCTACGGCTGATTGATTGAAGATGTGGCCATATATGTGTCACTCCCTATGATCCTATTTCATTCTATTCCATATTATTTTAAGGATACGAGCTAGCAGGCGATGGCCACATGGTAATTTTTAAATGTGGGACCATTCGTTTCACAAAGTAGTGGGTATTGTTCAAGGTTTGATTAAAGCTATACATTGCAACATGTTTTCCCATCTGTCTGTAGTGGTAAGATGTAATAGTCACATGGGCTAGCGATTGGTGTGACACCTATCATATGGTGGGACCCATTGGGTTTTCAAGGACAAAGGTGTGTTTCATAAAGGATGAATTTGATGGTTGATGGATGGTGACGTGGCCAAATCTTGACCACTCCCTACTATCCCACGAAGGCTTCTCCCATCTACCTCATTCCTGAATGGGTACATGGGCAACTACCACATAGATCGCTCCAAATTTAGAAAGCTCTTGATAGAAATAGGTGCAGTTGGGGATGTTAGCTAAGATAGTTCCAAGATAAAAAGGCACTAAGTTAGAGCTAATTCTTCAGCACGCTTGTGAGATTGATAAACAATTTTAGAGCTTTAAAATCTATCAGAGGCTGGTACATGTGGGAAAAAGAAATTGAAGTAAGGCAGGGTACATGTAGATATGTTGAAGTTAAATCATGATCATTCCCCATTGTCCTGCTATGATAAATTACAAGTGAATTATATTTTATGAGAAAGCGGGTAAATATGACATGACATATCTGGTTGGAAAATTAAGCATATGATTGACATGCAAGTTAAGGAAATACTTATCTCACTCGAGTCTCTTGATTTGGGACTAGTATCAAATGCATGTGTTTAATTTTGTCATCATTAATAATCTAGGTTTTTTTAACTGTTGATTTGGTTCAAAGTATGATCAACGATTAAGATTTAAAGCTAGATTAAATGACTGCCAATTCTCTCACACAAGCTTTCCTAGAAAATTAATGTAGATACACCCAATTTTCTCTATTTAATGAGTTTAACTTGCCTAATTGTTACCACCATTTGATTGCAAAAATATGAAGTCTGAGAGAAGGTTGTGATTTCGAGTTAGTTATTTCTGAGTAGGGTGGTGACTTTTCTTTGTGAATTATTTAAGTAACATAGTGGGATAATGGGGAAGGTAAGTGTGAATATCAGCCCAATTCACCATTCCAAGAGGCTCAATCCTCTTGAATTTTAGTATTCTCCTCTTTAGGGTGAGGAGGATGGACTAGAGGTACCAAAAACATCGAAGAAGAAGACAAGATCTACCAAATATTCAACATGAGGTGTTCTTAAGAATTCCTACCACCTTAGGGGCCGAACTATCTCAAAGGAAATGACTAAAGGAAAAGGTAAAAATATTGAGAGGTTGGAAAGGGAAGTTTCCAAAAGGAATACATATCACGACACTTATATGGGACATCATCATTCTCCCCTTGAGGTTTCTAATGATCCTTTTGATAGTGGGGATCAGACTGATTCTAGCTATCACCAATATCTTATGGCCATGAAGGATTGGGTTGATTTTGAGGATTAGGTGATGATTGCTACTCCTCGGAAGATAAGGACACCGAGTGGGTACACCTATTCACCACATGACAAGGAAAACTAATATCCTCTTACTTTCCTTGTTAGGTGCTTAGATTTATGGTCCTGTGTGTTTTATTTCTTGGGTTTATGTTTCATGAAATGGGTCTCCGGTCTTTTTGGATTTTTGTGCTAGTGATGATTCTTTTTAGGGTGATATGGATTTACATGCTTTGATGCTTCCATGATGACACTTTTTGATGAATGGCGGGATGGATCTGATTAACAGTTTCATGAGCTCTGAAATTAGGATGATGGTTCCCAAAAATTAGTTGGGAGATAGTTTCTTGATTTCTATTGAAATTCATTTTGAAATGAAAACGAAATGAAATGTAAAATGTATTTCAGCCTAGTGCTTGTTGCTCCCTTGACTTATAAAGGGGGTTCTAAGGCTGGATATAGGGGGGGTGGTGGGGTTTAGGGGGTCAAGAGGTCGAAACGTCGGGTTGTCAATAGGTGGATATTTTCAAAGAAAATAGGTGCAAAGGAAAATGGATACTATGTTTTTCAGCAATGCGTTCTAGAAAGGGATCAACCATTATGTATGGTTTTTGATAACAATATACAAAACTAACTAATATTAAAATTCTATACATTTCTCTCCTATGTACAAATTAGGCAAGCTATGAATATGATAATCAATGGTTATCTTATTTATCTCTATTGAATTTTAATAGATGTGTTGTTTTATTCTTGCTCGTCCATTCAAAGAATTTTTGTAAATGCTTGAACTTAACAGTGGTTTTTTTATAATCTTTGTATAAGGATTCTAGTAAGAAGTTAATTATGGAAATAACCAGTGGGAATATTGTAAAGAAGTGTTTATAAGTCCATACGTATTTTTAGAGTACAACATTGTTATCTATATCATATAGGATTGTGGTCTAACACTATTTTCTAGAATATGGCATTGGTTTGGTTTAGTATTCATGCTTCATTTGATGAACGACTTGACCAATGATCACATAACTATAAAAAAAATTACTTGTTATTTACTTTTCTTGGTGTGTAGGAGTGTTAAAGGAATTATATTTTCTCTTGTTTAGGTTAGTCACTACTGTGAAGATTAGCCAAATATTTAGGGTAGGATTCCTTTGAAACAACTAAGGAGAATCATCTATTTACTTTGTGTTTGATACTTAAGACATGTCAGTATCTAGGAACATAGGTTGTTTTTGGATTACCCTCCCTAGTTTAACAGAGCCTAAAGTGAAGAAGTAAATAACTAAAAGCTTTTACTTATGTGTTGGCCAATCCTTACCCTTATTGATACTTTTTCTTAGCAAGTTCATAGGTCTGTGGTACGACTAAGTTTAGTTCTTAAATGATAACCAATAGAAGGTACCTATGGAATAGGTTGTTAGGAAAAATTCAATAGTAGAACAAATTTTCCTAACACCAAGTCTCAGAGGAGAAGATAGATATGCCTTTTAATGTTTACAATTGCAATTCATTGACACCATATTTACGTGGGAAAACCCTTATGGGAGAAAAACCCACCACAGAAAAGAAGGATCACTTGTACTATAGTAATAAAATTACATACAAGTTACAATCTCTTCTTTTAGATGACAATTTTATATCAACAACATTTCCATGATCAACCTTGTATTGAATTACACTGTTACAATGCATTCATTCAACATACAATGGAATTCACTCACTGATCATTCGACTAACCAATCCCCACCAGACGAGACCCTCGGCTGAACTATTCAACACTTGCTCAAGCTGGTCTATTCATTTCCCATAATAAAATGGTCATAATAGTTCAACTGCCCAATCAGTTCACATTTTGTATCGCTCATTGGAACAAGATAGAACACGTAGGAAAAATGCTTGGTCAACCGATTTCAACTCTATCACTCATCGGTGAGACAACATAATGTGTCAAACCGATGTCAGACTATCCACAGGCTATCACACATGGCACCGGCTCCTATTGCTCATACTTTTGGTGAAGTCTCCCCAATCTCAAGACCATCAACAAGACAATCACTATCGCCAACACATTGGGAAGTCACACCAAACATTCATGTCTCCCCGATGATCCAATGAACACTAAGACCATGCATATCGGAAAGAGTCACGTCGATCGTTCACTAGGAGCAGATCCATCGGTGAGAGAAACACCATTGGAAGGAGATCAGGAGGTCACACCGACAACACAAGTCTCCTTGACGTGGTCATCATCAAGAATCTCCCCAATGATCTTCGTCACCCAGACATATGCCATTAGAGCAAGCTGGAGATGTCACCCCGACTGTTCTAGTCATGTTGATATCACCGAGACAAACACCAGGTCACACTGATGTTGCCAAGACTTATGTTGTCAGAGTGAGTTTGGAAACTCACTCTGATAGATTATGTCACCTTGATGGTTCTCATCGCCAAGACAGATCCAAGGTCACAATGATCTGATCAATGGCTCATCGGAAATACATTCCAAAGGTCTCACCGATATTGATCTTTCAGGAGTTCAATGTCAGTAAGCATTGTGGCACTTTTTCCAATAATCTCCCACTGGATGAAGATCTTACTGACACCTCCAGAGCACAATACAACTACTTAGTTTTATGGGCACCAAGGACCATCGAACTGGTACACCACTTGTACTTGTCTGTGCTCACTGGTTTTTTCAATGCATTTGCAACATTTTTCAAAGTATCCACCTTTTCTAAAGAGACCTTTCCATCCTCCACCATATCTCATACAAAGTGATACTGTACATCAATATGTTTCGTCCTAGCATGGAAAGTTGGATTCTTTGCCAAGAAAATAACACTCTGACTGTCATAGTAAATTGTAATCTGCCTTGCATGAAACCCAATGTTAGAACACAAACGTTTTAACCAAATTTCTTATTTACAGGCATGAGTTATTGCCATGTACTCAGCCTTCATAGTGGACAAAGAGACTACAACCTGTCGCTTGATCATCCAACTAATCGCACCACCATTCAACATGAAAGTATATCCACTGGTGGACCTTCTATTGTCAATATCCCCTGCCCAATCAAAACCCACATATCCATGAATGTTGAGAGTCCTCTATGATCCAACCAAATGTCCATGGTAACATAGAGCATAGTCTAAACTGCCCCTCCAATATCTAAGCACTCTTTTCACAACATCCCAATGTGTCCTTCCTGAATTCGCCATAAATCGACTAAGAACTCCCATTGCTTGGGCAATGTCTGGCCTTGTACAGACCATTGCATACATTAAACTACCAAATACACTATAATAAGGTACTATGGCCATATCCTCCATCTCCGTAGGATATTTCAGGCAATCTTCAATATATAGCTTCATTCCCTACAAAACTGGAACAACTAGTTGCTTGCAATCATTCATACCAAATCTCTCCAAAACAACATTAATATACTTACTCTAGATAAGCCAAAGATTTCTATCCTTTTTGTCCCTAGTTATTTCCATCCCCAGAATATACCTAGCTGCACCAAGATCTTCCATTTCAAACTTTGCAGACAATTGAGATTTTAGATCATAAATCATTAACTTACTATTTCCTATGAACAACATATCATCAACATAAAGAGAAATAATAGGAATCTGATCATTTTCAATCTTGTAGTACACACAATGATTTGATTTTGATCTTACAAATCCCAAAGACAAAACAAATGTGTCAAATTTCTAGTACCACATCCTAGGTGATTTTTTCAAACCATACAAAGGTTTTTTGAACTTGCAAACCATATTTTCTTTACCTTTTCTCACAAAGTGCTTAGGCTGGGACATATAGATTTCTTCTTCAAGATCACCATGAAGAAATGTTGTCTTTACATCCATCTGCTCAATCTCCAAATCATATGTTGTAGCAAGTGATAAAAGAAATCTGATAGATGTTAGCTTTGCTATAGGAGAAATAATTTCCCCATAATCAATTCCCTCTAACTGGGAATAACCCTTCGCAACCAATCTCGCTTTATACTTTTCAACACAGCCATTCAGACCAATTTTCTTTTTAAACACCCACTTCCATCCCGCAAGCTTTCTACCTTTAGGAAATGGGACCAGATCCCAAGTATCATTTTTCCTTAATGATGCCATTTCTTCATTCATGGCTTCCAAGCAGGAATCTGAATCAAACATTTCACTTGCTTGTTTTATAGTCCTAGGCTCATCCATGTTAGTAATCAAATCATAGGCACGACTAGAATCTAACATAGAGAATCCATACCTATCTGGTTGTTTATTCTCACGTGTAGACCTCCTCATAGGTTGAGGCTGAGGTTGTGGTTCTTCTTCTTGTGCAGAACTCTCAAAGCTGCTTGAACTCTCCTCAATTTTAGGTACACTTTCAATGTGTTGTTCCTCTTTTTTTGGAGTTAGAGGTATCTCAACAACATCATTCTTCTTCTCCTCTTCTATCATCCTTGACTATAGATCCAATGAAGAAGGTTTCAATTCTTGAAAGATTGCACTTCTATTGTACAATACCTTCTTAGTCTCAAGATTCTAAAGCGTGTATCCTTTCACACCAAGACCATTCCCAATGAAGATACATTTTTCAGCTTTGTTGTCCAATTTAGATCTTTTCACATCTGGCACATAAACACATACTTCATAGCCAAAGACATGAATATGTCTGAGAGAGGGCTTCTTACCAAACCAAGCTTCCATAGGTGTTATCTCAACAAGTGCTGAAGAAGGTGATCAATTCAATAAGTAACATGTTGTAGCCACAGGATCAACCTAGAACATCTACTCTAGACCATCATTTCTCAACATACTTCTTGCCTTCTCCATCAATGTCCTATTCAACCTTTCAACAACTCCATTTTGATGCGGAGTGTAAGGTGTTGTTTTATGCCTGTTAATCCCATGGTATTTACAATACATCTCAAAATCATCAAAATAAAACTCACCACCATTGTTAGTCCTTAAACACTTTATTTTTCTTCCAATCTGATTTTCCACAGGGTTTTTAAATTCCTTAAAATGACTGAACACTTCTAATTTACTTTTTTTTTTAAATAGACAAATGCCCTTCTCGAATAATCATCAATAAGAGAAACATATTATTTAGACTTCGATAATGAAGGAACATTCATTGGACCACACACATCAAAATGAATATAATCCAGAACATTAAAAGATTTATGAGGACTAGGGTAGAATGAAACACGGTGTTGTTTTCCATTTATACAATGTTCACAAAATTCAAAATCAAGATTACAATCATCAAGCCCCTCAACCAGGTTTTTATTCTTCAAGGCTTTGAGACCTTTTTCACCAATGTGACTAAGCCTTTGATGCTAGAGCATAGTCTTTTCTTCTGCAAGTTTCAATTCCAAGGAATTTTCTCCAAAAGGAAAATTTGCATTCTTCTCTTTACGAATAGTCTTCTGTGACTTTGTAGAGACACTATTGCATTGAATAACTAGTGCATCCAACTTCAACAGAGTACCAATTCGGGCACCCCTAGCCAGCACCATCGAGCCTCTAGTCATTTTATAGCCATTTCTAGAGAAAGAGACTTGCACTCCAACATCGTTCAACTTGCTTACATAAATTAAATTCCAGGCTAGACCTGGTATATGCATTACACCACCAATTCCCTTAATTCTGCCATTAGGAAACTAAATTTTGACTCTTCCACGACCAACTATCTCTAGAGATGAATCACTTCTAGATACACCTTTCTACCATCGTATTATTCATACTTAGTAAACCAGTCTCTATGAGATGTCATGTAAAATGATGCTCCAAAATCAATCAGCCAGACATCATCTGATGCCTAAGTTGCCAAGGCTCCAATAAAGGCATCTACATCACTCTGAGAAGAATCATTGTCAGAAGAATTCTTCTTCCATTTAATTTTCTCCTCTTTGCAATCCTTTCGTACATGACCAGGCTGACCACAATTCCAACACTTCACGTGGAACTTCTTACCAGGAGACTTGGATCTCCCTTCTGATTTTGATTTGGACTTCTTGTCCCAATGTGACTAAGCCTTTGATGCTAGAGCATAGTCTTTTCTTCTGCAAGTTTCAATTCCAAGGAATTTTCTCCAAAAGGAAAATTTGCATTCTTCTCTTTACGAATAGTCTTCTGTGACTTTGTAGAGACACTATTGCATTGAATAACTAGTGCATCCAACTTCAACAGAGTACCAATTCAGGCACCCCTAGCCAGCACCATCGAGCCTCTAGTCATTTTATAGCCATTTCTAGAGAAAGAGACTTGCACTCCAACATCGTTCAACTTGCTTACATAAATTAAATTCCAGGCTAGACCTGGTATATGCATTACACCACCAATTCCCTTAATTTTTCCATTAGGAAACTAAATTTTGACTCTTCCACGACCAACTATCTCCAGAGATGAATCACTTCTAGATACACCTTTCTACCATCGTATTATTCATACTTAGTAAACCAGTCTCTATGAGATGTCATGTAAAATGATGCTCCAAAATCAATCAGCCAGACATCATCTGATGCCTGAGTTGCCAAGGCTGCAATAAAGGCATCTACATCACTTTGAGAAGAATCATTGTCAGAAGAATTCTTCTTCCATTTAATTTTCTCCTCTTTGCAATCCTTTCGTACATGACCAGGCTGACCACAATTCCAACACTTCACGTTGAACTTCTTACCAGGAGACTTTGATCTCCCTTCTGATTTTGATTTGGACTTCTTGTCCCTTTTCTTGCCTTTTTCCTTTGATCTACCTCGAACAATAAGATCCTCCTTCGCCATCTCAAAAGATTTCCTTCGCATCTCTTCTAATAACAAAGAAGCAACCAAATCCTCCATTTTGAAAGTGGTTTTCATGCTCCCAATCGCCATCACCAAGTGATCCCAAGAATCTGGCAAAGAGCATAATAGGAGCATACAATGATCTTCTTCTTCAATCTTCACACCTACAGATGTTAACCGAGCAATCAACATGTTAAAGGTATTTAAGTGATTAGAAACAAACGTTCCTCCCTCCCTCTTTAAAGACTACAACTTCTTCCTCAAGAACAACTTATTTACCAAGGACTTGCCCTGATAAATACCTCCCAATCTTTTCCACAATGTAGAGGTAATCTTCTCTTCATGAACATTTAGGAGAACAGAGTCTCCCAAATAGAGTCTTATCAACCCATTTGATTTTTGATTTGTAAGATCCCAATCTTCTTGCTTCATGGCTGTAGATTTTATTCAAGACACATTAATCCAAAGATCATGATCCACTAATAGGTCTTCCATTTTAAGTTTCCACAACTCAAAATTGTTGCCGTTGAATTTCTCAATTTCAATCCTTCCAAATGTACTTGTCATTTCCATCTTAATCTATAATTAGAAAAATTGAAGACTTCTACAAAACTCCCACTGAACATAAATTGACACAAAAATCCAATCTGCCCACAAGGATAACACAACTGGCTAGGCTCTAATACCACTTGTTAGGAAAATTCAATAGCAGAACAAATTTTCCTAATGCCAAGTCTCAGAAGAGAGGAGAGATATGCCTTTTAATGTTTACAATTACTATTCATTAGGACACACATGAAATAAAAAACAAAACAAAGAAATAAACACATAACACAATTGACACTAGATTTACATGGAAAACCCTTATGAAAGAGAAACCCACCACACCAAAGAAAGATCACTTGTATTATAGTAATCAAATTACATACAAGTTACAATCTCTTCTTTTGAGATGAAAATTCTATATTAGCAACATTTCCCTGATCAACCTTGTATCGAATTACAAGGTTATAATGCATTCATTCAACATACAATGGAATTCTCTCACTGATCAGTCGACTAACCAACCCCTACTAGACCAGACCCTCGACCGAACTATTCATCACTTGCTCAAGCTGTCTTTTCATTTCCCACAAGAAAATGGTCATAACAGTTCAACTGCCTAATCAGTTCGCATTTTGTATTACACATTGGTCCAAGACAGAACACGTAGGACAAATGCTTGGTCAACCAATTTCAACTCTATCGCTCATTAGTGAGACAACAAAATGTGTCAAACTGATGTCAAACTGTCCACAGGCTATCACACACAAAACCAACTCCTATTGCTTAGACTTTTGGTGAAGTCTCCCCGATCTCAAGACCATCGGCAAGAAAATCGCTATCACCAACACACTAGGAGGTTACATCAAACATTCATATCTCCCCAATGACCCAACGAACACTAAGACTATGCATATCGGCAAGAGTCATGTCGATCGTTCACCAGGAACAGATCCATTGATGAGAGAAAAACCATCAGAAGGAGATCAAGAGGTCACACCAACAACACAAGTCTCCCCGACGCGTTCATCGCCAAGACTCTTCCCGATGATCTTCGTCGCCGAAACATCTGCCATCGGAGTGAGCTGGAGATGTCACCCCAATTGTTTTGGTCATGCTGATATCGTCGAGACAACCACCAAGTCACATTGATGTCGCCAAGACTTCTTTTGTCAGAGTGAGTTTGGAAACTCACTCTGATAGATCATGTCACCCAAATGGTTCTCATTGCCAAGGCAGATCCAAGGACACAGCGATCTAATCAGCTTCTCATCAGAAAAAACATTCCAAAGGTCTCACCGATATTTCTCTTTCAGGCGTTCAATGTCAGTAAGCATTGAGGCACTTTCTCCAACATAGGTTTGATATGTTTTTGTTCAAATAATTTGACACACATAAGAATATTCTTCATTATTCTAACCTTTTTATGGCACAAAATATACAAGCTACAAAATATGTGGATAAATTATTGAATAAGAACATGTAAATTTTTTATGAGTTTAATCATGAGGTAATAATTGACACATTAAAGAGTAGATTGGATTTACATGATTAACTAGATTGAATTTTTTGAATGACTCAATGTTTGTACTTTCTATTTTATTTTATTGCTATGTACTTCATAAATCTAGGACTTTTATTTGATCGTTCTTTTGACTTCTTAAAATCTAGGTTAGTGGTGCCAAAAAATCTTTCACCTTGTCATGGTTGGTGCTACTAGTAGATACTTTTATATTCTTGAAGGAAAAAGAATATTTTCATTTGAGTGATTGAGTTGATACCTAGCTCTTTTAGATTTTTTTATTTCATTACCAATCTATGCACTATCCAAAAATCACTTTTATTAAGTATAAGTTCTTTAATTTGTTTTCAAATGTAACACTTCACATTATTTAGCACTAGCAAGTTTTTGAATACTTCCAAGGCTTCCATCTTAGTTACCCACCCAATTTTCCCTTCACTTGTAATCAAGAAAGAATTTTTCCAAATCATAAATATAATTTTCTTAGCCATTTCCAATCCAACCATGATCAAAACATTCACTTTTAATACGTATAAGTTATTTAATTTCAAGGATTAAAAAGGCTCCTATTGTAATGAAATTAAAATAGTACAATGCCTCATATTGCACCTTGCACATATGCCCCATAATTGCACAAGAATAATGGATACCTCTATTTTTATTTGATCTTTTGATTTTTTCTATAATATGTTTTGGTTTTTATCTTGGAGTCTTGTTTTATCATGCTAAACCTACTCAGCTTGTGCTATCATTTTTTTTTTATGTTGTCCTATATCTCCTAGGTTTATTAATCATTACATACCTTTCATGACCTCATGGTTTTCACCAATCAAGTAAATTTTCTAATAAGCCCACATTTTTGAATCTACAACCTAAGCATGAGTAGAATATAGATTAAACTTAAGAAAATATTTTAAACATCATAAAATAATATTCTATCCTCTAAATAGTTAGTCACAATAAATTTGTAACTTACGCATAGCTTTAAAAATGAATCATATGTGGCTAAAAGTGGATGTGTATCATTGAATCATATGTATTTTTACATACAAGGCTCTTAAGCCACTTATTTTATCATTTTATGCTTGATTTTTTCTTTCTTTCTCTAATGATGGTTGACTGTTTCTAATTTTTCTACCTTTTTCATATATTTTTTATTTTTGTTGCATGACACTAATGGTGGATGTGAAATTCATTTTATTTTCATTAGTGTAGGACTTGGAGAGTGATATCATAAGCCTATCATCTCATTTTCATCCCAAGAAAGACTTTCATGTAACATTTTACTAAAATCTACCTTCATGTGGTCATTAAAATACTCATTTATCACTAAAACATTGATTGAGAAACATGGAAAAGTATTAGAGGTAAATATATAACATTCATGAGGAGCCTCATTCCATAAATCATGGGGAGAAATATAGTTCAAACATGTATTGATGGGTGGGTGAATGCTAAGGGAGGCTCTAGTTTGTTTACTTCGTCTCTCAATCCTTCTAAGCTACATTATTCTAAGGTAGTATCTTAAGAGCCTTGAGAGAAAAACACTACTAATCTATGATAGATTAGTTCTTGGAATTTTTGGTAGCTTCAAATGTTATATATAAACCTACAATTGGATTTTTGATCCCTTCATAATAACTTCTCTTGGTTTTCATAAACTTGGCCCACCACATAATCGTGGTAAGAAGGAATGAATTCATACCAAAAATATCAATTAAGAGAAATGTAAACATGCCAATAGGAATATTTTATGTTTCATGCATTGTGGAAAAATGATTTCTCCAACACATCTAGATGTGTAGGTGAATGCTAGAGGAGGCCCTATTTCATTCCATTGATCTCCAAACACTTTCAGTCTAAATCATTCTAAGATAGTCTCTTAAGAGCCTTGAGAGTAAAAAACTATTGATCTATGATAGATTAGTTCTCATATTTTGTGGTAGTTATGAATATTTTGCATAAACCTATAGGTGGATTTAGGTCCCTCTATAATAACCTCTCTCAGTTTTAGTCAACTCAACATTGTTTGACTATAATAAGAACACATACTTTTTTACCAAAAGAATCATTTAAGAGTAATGTAAACATTCCAACAAGCATATTTTATGTTATGTGAATTATGGGGCTATAAATGTCATAAATTGCATCCTATGCATTTTTTATCAATAAACCTCCCCATTAGATAAATCAATTTGATAATTAAATTTCCATATTTATCCAACCATAATTCAAGCCTTAACCCTTTCATTCTTGACTGATAAGGTGAATTTATATCTCAGATGAATGTGTGTTGCATAAATATCCTTAAAATATGCATGACTATAGTAGCAGTTTGGATGTTACACTTCATGCCTATCCATGAGTTTAATGCCTCTATAGCTCATAGGCACATCAAAATGACCCTTTGCATGTATATACCTTCTTCAAACTCCTAATTTTGGCTTTCTCTCAATCAATCTGTCATTCATTCTCTAAACCTATCTCATTTTATTCACTCTATTCTCCTCAATATTTCTTGCTCTTCTATACCATAGCATCTTCATTATATGATTGTTATTGCATGTTCTTGTTATCACAAGGCACTCAAAATTCTTATCAAGCTCAATCTCTTCCTTTCGATATTTCCATTTTGCTAAAGGTAGGGTAATGTAGACATGGAAAATGTACAAGTTCGCTTTGATACACCTGATCCCGATTTAATGACAACATTTCCTCTTAAATCATATTCTCAGCATTTCATCACATTCTATCACTTAATTTAATAAATCAGTATTTATTGGATTAAGTCTTCCTCTTTCAATGATTAAATTAATCAATTTAATTTAATTAACCTTACATCCCTATTTAATTAAATAAATCATTTTATTTAATTGAAATCTCTAAAGTCCTCTTATTAAATAAAATAAATTAAACCTTATTTGATTTAATCTAACATGTTCCTTCTTGATTAAATAAATCAAATCATTTATTTAATAAATCAATTCATAAATCTAAGTCTAAATTGTCACATCATCTAATTTTTCATTAAGTTAATCAAAACCACAATTAAGTTAATCCCTCTCCTTAAAATCCTCTAGAGAATGCAAGTTGCACAATAAATCAATTACTTTGATTTATTAATTCATCTATTTTCCCTCACAAAGCATCAAAAGGGAATATTCCCTCATTTGAATTCAAAAAGGCCAAGTGGACTTGGTCCTTCCAACAAGGCATTTAAGGCCTCTTACATGTCCTTGACCTTGAGCCAAGTGACATTAATTTCACTTCTGTTCCCTCTTCAACAAGTCAACTCACAATTTCAAATTCAAATTTATGCATTTATCATGCACATTGGCCAAAATGTGCTCATTCCTCATCAAATCACAAGTGGACAAGTGGCACAATTCCATTGGATTATCTTTTATCCCACATTTCTTATTTTCATTATCTCTTCCATTTTGGAAATCTATAAATGAGAGACTCTTCCTCTCATTCAACCATCCACAATTTGAGTAAACTTACTATTCTCAACTTCATCCTCATCCACAATCTTCATGCAAAGTTACTCTCTTCACATTGAGAGCTAATTTTTCCCATCTCACTCAATCATTCATCATTTTCATAAATTGTAACAAGGTTATGCTCAAATCTCTTTGGAGACTTGATCATTTCTCAATCACACACCATTGCTACTTAGGAATTGGGAAAGGGCCAATTGCAACACTTCATTGGCACCAATTCCCCCATAAGATCATCATGCTATTAGCTTAATTATGATTGAATTGTCTTTATTTTAAGTTTATTGTGTTCTTCATTTCCTAGTTTAGTTTGAATAGATCGATTCTATGGGGAATCTCTCACTCTTGTGTACATGCATTTGATCTAACATACTAATGTGTTTTGTTGGTCATGTGCATTTGCAGGTTTAGGGGTTCACAGGTAACTATGATTTTATTTTAATATCTATTAAATAGTATATTTATCTCATTACCATATTATCTTGACATGTATATATTTATTTATCTTGTCTATATTTCTATCTCGATAATATCTAGCTATTTGTGGAGGTGGAAACACCACCATAGGGATTTGACTAAGGCAATCCCCTAAAATAGCCCAACCACTTTTCTTTATTTTATATGCATAGGTAATGATGATTTAACATAGCTAGTGGTTTATTCCTTGGAATTATTGTGAGATTTTCCTTTCTTCTCTTTCATTTTATCATTTTCCTTTTCATTTAATATAGTTTACATTTATCTATGTTATTTCTCTGTTATTTTAGTGCATTTTGATATTTTAGTTATCAGACTATCAATAGGTTCCTAGCAGTATTTTGTCATAAACTTAGTTTTTATTGTGTATGAGATGCCAAGGAAATATGGGGATTTCCATGTTTCACACTATCATCCTTGGTCAATAGATTTATATTTTGTCCAAAAGACTTCTGCAACCTAATATTTCACTTTCCAAAACTCTCCTATCTTAAATCTACACAAAATATAAACAATCACCTTTTGTAATTTTATCTCACCACTTGATATTTTTTTTAGAATACAAGAATCAGTCGAGTATCCATCCCCCTATAAACTATAGTGTTCCTGGTAAAAAAAATTCATATGACCAATGATCATGGTATGATAGGCCTTGCGGTACCATAGGGAGAGTGGGGAGACTAGACCGCGTGACCTCTTTCCTACAAAAAGATGCTTTAGCCAATCGAGCTAGGCCCATCGCCCCCTCATCACTTGAGATTTGATCCTTGAGGTAGTTGAGGAATATTTTCTCCTTTGGACCTCATCATCTTAAGGGTTTAAAATCTCCTCCTCTACATTTTGGTGAACCCAACATGAACTTATCTATGATCTAGTATTTGTCAAATATTTTTCTTCTCTTGTTTGAAAGTTTATTGAACTAAGTTTTGTTATATTCTTATGAGTTTCATGACCCAATCTACAACTTCTAGATTTTTTTTTAAGAAAAAGAATTTGACACTCAAATATGGGTTCAAGATGTCAAATTAGTCCAATGCATCAAGGTAATAATTTTGAACAATTCACCATGTGTTTATCACCTAGCTTTATGCCTCCTTGCAGTTTTGTTCATGCACATGTTCATACAAGTTCTCAATGTAGTACTCCATTTGGATCTTCTTCTCCTATAGACCATGAATCTACTCTCAAGGTCCCCTTTGAGAAGGTTTAATCTTTGGAGGAAAGAGTTAAATAATTTCTAAAAATATATAAATTATATACACCATTTACTCTCTTTTTGTGGTTTAAGGAATCTACTCATCTTAGACCATAAAGGTCTTAAGTTTCTATATGGAATAAATAATATAGTAGAGAATCATGTACCCTCATACATGTCAGTCTTGAGCCATGTTTAGGATACCCAATCAGAGATTATTGACACATAATTTAATCTTCCAATAAAAAAGGTGTCTATTCATATGGTGGATACTAATCCCTCCATACCTTCCTTTACTTTTGTTGATAACATAAACTATATGTGTCTTATCAATCCTAGAGTTAATGTGAATCATATCCCTTTGGGGTATGATATACCTGAATCCACATCCCAAGTCTCTGCTATGAAAACCTATCAAATTCCCTACCTCCACCATCTAATCCCATCCTAAATAGCTTATTGGAAAATATGGGTTGGATATAGTCATAATTAGCCAACTTAACCAACACTTCTTTTCATTCCACTTTGTAACCATATTATTGTTGTAGTCCCTTGGCCTAAATATTTTAAATTTTCCCATCTCTCAAGGGGTGGAAATTCCAAAGCTCAATAAATACAGTGGTATGGGTGACCCTAAAACTCATGTTTCATCATTCACTTCAATGTGTAGTGACTTTCTCTATCAGGATGTGTTGTTAGCCAAAATTTTCCCATAGTATCTTAAGGACATTATGTTTGAATGCTTTTTCTCACTTCCTAACAATTCTATCTTTACATTTGATCAATTGATCAATCAATTATTGTAGTAGTTGCAATATAACATTGGGTCAAAGGTCACATTTTACTTATCTTGTCCACTATAAGTAAGAGACTCACAAGAAGGTGGCTGATTTTATTGCTCAATACAAATCATTTTTTTCTTAGATCTCTTATGCCCTACCTAATTTTGATGTTCTACATGTAATCTTGGAGAATCTACGAATGGCATTGAGAGAAAAATTTCCCTTAATGAAATATCCTTTTTCTCATGTTTGTATAGTGCCTAGGGACTATCAACAAAGTGTGATATAGCATAGGGGCTCTTCTTTGTCCTCCCATCCTAATATTTGAATAGCTATGTCTAGTTTTGGAGAGTCCAAAAAGATTAAGGTAGTAGAAAACGTGGTTTCCCTTCTTACTAAAAAGAACACTACAAGGTGTAATAGAATTTTAATGAAATTATCTAAATCTTATGACTATTTTTTTTAAAAATTGTTAAAATATGGCTTAGACACTCTCTCAAAAATCATACTGCTACCCGATGACAAACCATATCCCAACTCATATGATACACAATTTTTTTGACAATATTATTGAGTCTTGGGACATGACATTGAACGTTGTATATATATTTGGCATGTATTCCAAGAACACATATATAGTAGTGCAAAAATATATAGCTAATCCTAACAACTAACTATAGATCTACATAGATCCTTTTCCATCCCATTTCACCAATCTAATCACATCCACTTCCACTGCTTTTGAACCTAGTCATTAAGAGTATGAAAATGGTTTCATTCACTCATATTCCTCTTATGAATCATTCAATCAAGATGCTTGATTTAATTTTTAAACAACATAACCTCCCCCTCAATTGGGAGCCTTATCCTCTCTACATCCCTTCTCAGGTGAATAACAATATTGTAATTGGTGTTATGGTTGACCCTGCTAGTAGGGTAAATGTTATCATAGAGGAGACCCTTTTTATTAAAAAATTTAAACAAAGAGAAATATGATGAATTATAGGCCATGATCCATACTCATCATGGCTTCTCTTTACCTCTTATTGGTTCTATATCTTTTTCATTCCTAGTTGGGGCCAAATCCATCAATGTTCCTTTTTTCGTGATTCTTGAATCTTACCTATTCAAAGTAAGACTAGGCATCCTTGGCTAGTCTCCATGAATTTGGTCATATTAGTATTCCATAAATGTTTGAAATTCTATCAAAACAACATAGTACATACTATTCATGACACTAGATATAAACCACTTGTGCCGTGCAGGGCTCTTCCTTATATCATTTTTGGCCTACTTTTTTTGAACCTTTACTTCCCTATGGAGACTTGTTCTACTGGTTCTACTTTAGGTACAAGACAATATTTTTGTCCCCTAATGCTAGTTTCCCCTTCATCTCATCCAATATCCATGAAGGCATCTATGTGTGTGCAATAGCATGCCTTGTCCTCTACATTGTCCTCCTTGAATATTACGGACAAGAATGCGCCTATACATAGACCTTCTCTCGATATGATTTAACAACTCTAGACAAATAAAAATGACCAAGGCTTGCAAGCTCTATTTTACCACCCTTTCGTCCTCACATAATTATGACATTTTATTTATGTTTCTAACCCCCCCTTTAACTATTAATTAAATAATTCATAATTATTTAATTAAATCATGATCCCTTTTATTCTTTGTGACTATTAAATAAATAAAGCTTATTTATTTATTTAATGTGTCACTAATTATCTAAAGTCTACTCATAATTAAATAAAGTTCTCATTTTATTTAATTAATCTCTATCATTAATGTCCTCTTGATTATTAAATCAATATATTTTAATATATTTATTTAATATGTCACTAATCCCCAAAATCTTCTTTTAATTAAATGGATTTATTAATTTATTTAATTAAATCAATTACCTCTTCTAAATTAAATAATTATTTCTAATTATTTAATTGTCTTATGTGACATTTTCCTCTTTTTAAATAAAATAATTTATTTAAAATAACTTCACATAGTTAACTAGTTCTTCTTTTAGTAAATAATCTTAAATCAATTATTTACTGTGTCACTAAATCCATATTTTGAATTAACTTTAATTCAAAATGGAAATATTCTTCTACAAATCAAGTAATTGCTAAAATTACTGATTTTCTAAAATCTCATCTTCTTATCTTCTGATTTTTACTAATTTCATCTCACTCTCACATTTATCCCTGATTTAATTTATTTAATTAAATCTTATTCACTCATTTGGGAATTTTACCCTAACCCTAATTGAGAGTTGTCACTTTGAATCTTGACCTTTGATTCTAGGGCATTTTCTCAATCTCTCATCTCATCCATCCATTCAAGATTGCATTTTCTATAAAATGGCAATCTTGTCCTCACTTTGATGATGGATTATTATTATCTCTTAATCTCTTAATATTGCTTCTTTTGAAATCTTAGCTTCTTTCATTCTACAATTGAGTTTCTTTTGCAAGAATACTTAGGAAATCCTTCAAAGCTTTGTTTAGGACTAGACATTTAGAATTTTCTCATCAAATCTGAGGGCACACTCTTCATTACAGTAGGCTAAGAAGGTACAATAGAAATCATCCATGGAGGAGAGAAGAATGGGTGAGCTCATTCTAATTTAATTTCTTTTCTCATTTTCTCCTATGCATTCGATTGTTTGTTTGGATTTGAATTAATATATGCATGTGTTACTAACCTAGTTCTACCTTGCAAAAAATATCCATCATTACATTGGTGAACCCGACCCCTTAACACATTTTTGCAGGTTCTTGTACGACTTTAGTTTTCTTTTGTAGGTATAGGAGTACGAAACGACGCAACTGACAATCGTCACGATGCAATCGCTTTGTTTCACCGCATTCTCTTTCGTGAGTGATGCACTCGACCTATCGCAACACATTTGAGCTCATGAGCGATGCATTCGACCTGTTGCACCGCATTTGACCTCCTGCGACGCAAAGGACTGGTAAATTTTTTTTTTGGTTTTCTTTCATTTTTAGTTATTTTCTCTTTTTTGTTTCTAGATTAGAGATTTCTCGTGCTACTAATTTTTTTTGTGATAGCATGTGTCTAGCTCGATTTAATTAATTTTTTTTGTTATTTCTTTCTAAAAACTTGCATTTTACATGCATTGGTTAAAAATAACAAACATGTAAATGCATATTGGTTAAAAAGAACATCAAACTTTGTTTTTCATGGGGTTTAAAATTAACTCTTAGATAGGAAATACTACAAATGGTTAAAATTAACCCTCTTTGTTTGAAAAACACTAAAAATGGATAAAATGAACCTTGTGCATTTTCCATTTGTACACACTTTTTTGTTTAAGAAGAACACCATGCTAGTGTGATCTAAGATATTCATGTGCTCTCTCTTTGTTTTTAAACAAAGATCAATTGAACTATGAATATTTTGGCTCGCTTTTATTAGCCTTAGATCTTGGGCCTGCTTTGGTGGAAAAAAGTACTCACCCCAAAGTGACTCAAACCAGGAACGTGCTAAATCCAAGTGATGCCCAACCGGTATATAAATTTGAATGTTAAGGAAAGTTTAGCATTACATAACTTCCTACAGACCAACAATTGACTCCCCAATTACCCTTGTGGTATGTCAGAACCTATAGAGCGTAATCTCTGTAGACTAGGATGATAATGCCTCTTGCATGGCCTTCTGAATGGGTGCCCAAATTAAATCCTTTATTGTAGAATACCAAAAATCTTCTATTCTTTGGTGCAGCAATGGTCATTGCAAAGGCACCCACACCTACGCAATTCTTAGTAGAAATGAAAAATCTTCCATGGGAGTTTCATGGAGGTTGGAAGCTTGGTTGCTCTGAGAAGTGAGTGCACTATAAGGGTGAGCTCATGGGGTCAAGCTTCTAGATTCATTCGCTAAGGATATGCGGTTCACGAGATCCATAAGAAAATTGTCCTTGCAGCCCTAGGATTTTTGTCAATGTCTTTGATGTGGTTGATCTTCAATTTTTACAACACCAAGTGTTTGCCAAACTATTTTTAGAAAACTATCACCATTGAACATCAAACTTGCTAAAATCGGAAACAAAATTGGTACAATCTGCAAAAAACTTTTTTTTTCCAAAAATTGCTTCCTACGATGCAAACGCTCTGTCAAACCACATTCTCTATATTTTGAGCCGCACTCAGTCTATTGAGCAGAATTTTAAACATCCTGAGCCGCAATCACTCTGATGAGCCGCATTTGAAACATGCTGAATTGCATTCGCCTTTCTAAGCTGCATTCGCCAATATCGAACCACATTCACCATTCTGGGCCACATTCATCAGTTCCAGAACTGCATTCGCCATTCTAAGATGCATATGCTCATTCGTGCCGCATTCACTGCGACGGATTTGCATAAAATTCACAACCATCTTCTCATTGTCAAGATTGAAATCCAAAACTTGTCTTTTCTAGAATTACATCAAGTCTTCCTTTATTGTTACTGTTTAAACCAAACACTGAATTGCTCAACTTCCCTTAAAACATTGCATTATAGATACCACTTTTTTTAGGATCACAATAGGGTTCCATTTCCATTCCATTAGTTGCATTGTTAGCTCTACCATCTCCTTAGACACGTATCTTTTCAGATTTGAGGAGTAGACTCTTAACATCCATTTTCAAAACTTTGCATTCAATAGTAGGTTATCATTGGACCCAATCACCCTTTTTCATTTAGTCAAATCTTTTGTGAATTCTTTCCCACTTAATAGTCTAGTGTGGAAACTTCACTTTTTCCTCTTTTAGTCCTTTTATGGTCCATTGATTTTCCAAACCTGAAGCATTGCCAACACTTGGTTTTCTCAAGTAGTCATCTCCTTAGATTTCTCAATAGTGAGTACATCTCAGGCTCCCTTTAGTTGCATACCATTTAGCATCTCCATTTTAGTGTCACACCATTTGCATTCACAAATCTTTAGCCTCATTTTGATCTCATTTGCATTTCATAATATTCCTAAAACTCCAAAACACCTAAAAACATAGTGTCAAAGTTAGATCATTCTCCCCCATCATCCCAAAATTGAGAAATTTTTTTATGGTTGAAACTAGATTACAGAAAAAGAAAAGACTCATGGCTTCCTTTCAACAAGACACCAACTTTCTTGGTTTCATAACTAGCATGGATTCCTTCCCTAATGACATGAACGATTCTTCTTATAACATGGGAAATTCCAATATCAATCCTTTTAGTGAGTTGAACATCCCACCCTCTCCACAAGATCTTTTTGAACAATTTATCCATAGGGATTCAAATGGGGAAGTCTTTGAAGAGGACATATTAGCTGCTGCCCCAACACCCAGAAGTGGTTGCTTTTGTGGAGGAAGTAGTCTTAAATGACTCTTCCAGATTCCTAGCTATGCTTCTTGACCAAGGGGCTAAGTTACCAAAGGGATTTGACCTCAACACTATTAGAGCAACATCTTCCAATCCCCCATCACACAATCCTTCCATGGGAGATTCTTCACAAAATGTCATCAACACCATCGATGCTGCCTCCCTTTGTCATACTACCACCACAACCAACACAACATATATTGGGGGATCATCTACCCAAACCAACACCACATCACAATCCATCCCCCAACAAACATCCACCATCCCTTCACAAACAATGGATGCAACCACCTCAAATCTCTTTGGAACTTCACCTAGTTCCATGGGTACATCAACAAACCTATTATTAGGTTCTTCAAATGCTATGGCAACCAACTCATCCAACCCTTTTGGGAGAAATAAACGAAGAGTTGTCATTTAAGGCACCCGACCTATTTCCTCATAGGTTAATACCAACATTCCTATGAGCCAAAACACCAACATTCCTCATGGCCACAATTTCGTATTTGGGCAAGGCAATCAAGGCACTCAATCTTTCACTCCATTTGGACATCAACGCACTCAAAATCAACAAGGCCCCCAAATTCAATCCAACATGGTAGGATCTCATATCCCCACTTATACCTCTCAAGTTCATACACACTAGCACATCCCTCATCAAAACACTCATTTTCAACAACCGCACAATCAGAATACTCATTTTCCCTATCGGGAACCAATTCCAAATCAACACATCTCATCACAACAGGTGGGCACTCAAGCCATCCCTATCACCAACATGTGTGATGCTACCAACAACCCAATTGTGGAAGAACTCACACTCTAACTTGCTGCTCTTCAAATGCAAGTGGAGACCTTGCAACAATCCAACAAAAAGTCTTACATGTCACATGACTTGTGTCCATATCTATTCGACACAACCTTGTATATACCACCCTTTCCTCATGGATATGTGGTACCTCATTTTCCAAAATACAAAGGAAAAAGAAACCCTATTGAACACATAAGAGAATTCACCACTAGTTGTATGGACATTGCATATGAGAAAACATATCTCATGCTTTTTCTAGAAGTCTCACAAGTCATGCAATGGAATGGTTCTCGCTATTGCCTAAAGGAATCAAAACATGGGATGAACTGGAAAACAAGTTTGTTGAAAACTATGCCTATAACATTGACACATATATTGACATTGTCTCCTTATGCAGACTTACCCAAAAAGATGCAAGAGAGACTTTTATCCCATTTTTTCAAAGATGGAGAACCTTAGCAAGCAAATGCCCAGTAGAAATACTTGAAAAAGCAAAAAGTCACCATGTTTGTACAAACTCTCTTGGGACCACTAAGGTATGGCTTACAAGTCCATTGTTGCACCACCTTTGTGGACCTTGTTGAAAAGGGTGTTCAACTTGAGAAAGCCTTGATTGCCAAAGGAGAATTAAAGTATGGTGGAAAAACCATCAACACCACCACAAATAATAACCCAAGTAGCTCCAATGACAATACTAGATACTAGGTTAAGAACAAACACATTACCAATGACAGTGTGGTCGATGCAAAAACCGTAAATACAACAGGTCATGTACTCACCATCAAAGGAGTACATAATCAAAATGCACCTATAACTACACCGATACCAACTGCCAATACTATTCAAAGAAATCCTACTCAAGCTAATCAAAGGCAACTGCGTCAACCATGACAATTCCAAAAATGCGCATACACCCCTTTGGGTGAACCTATCAAAATTGTCTTTAAGAAAATCCTCCAAAACAGAGTCATAACGCTGGAAGAACCTAAACCGTATGACCCTGGTCAGTTCAAGCCATCATGGTGGGATGATAGTGCATTGTGTGATTACCACCATGTCAAAGGGCATAAAACTTCCGCTTGTCATCAGTTACAAAATCTGGTACAAGACCTTATTCAGAACCTCACAATTGAGTTAGGCGGCCAATCATTTACATCTAATATGGATCATACTATCCACAAGAACCCACTGCAGGATCATAGTAAACCCTCCTCATTTGGCATGAAGAATAACAATAATCAAGCCAATCACATCCGTCTTTCCTATAATAACGTTCATCATGCCTACAATTATCCCAGAGGTACCATTATTAACAATCTTCGCACACTGATGAAGATGAGTGTGTTAATACTATTACCATTAAAAAGACCCTAGAATGCAATGTCACCATGTGTAAAGGCAAGGTCACTATCCTAGGTCCTTTTACACGTCAGCCTAAAATTACCATACCTGGTCCGTCTACAAAATAGTCAAACCCTAAACCAGAGTTCAACCTTATTGAGAAATTGAATAAAACACCCGCTCAAATATCCATTCTTGAATTGCTTTGTATCTCACCCACACATAAGGCCATCTTGGATAAAGTCTTGCAAGAGTTGTTCATCCCAACCAACATTGATGTCAACCATTTTGAAGCTATGGTCGAATATCTGAATTCACCTCATCACATTACCTTCTCAGACAGTGACTACTCCTGGCCCAAACCATCTCATAATGATGCCCTTCATATTGAGGTTTTTTTCCACAAACATAAGGTTAGATGAGTCTTAGTAGATGGCGGAGTAGGATTGAACATCTGCTCTTTAAAATTGCTTAAAGCTCTTGGCTTCTTTGATGCATGTGTAGATGCTACCAAGATCATTGTCATCAAGGCATATGATGATGAAGAACGTGCTTCTAAAGGCATCATTACAATTCCACTCCAGGTGGGACCAGTTATCATAGATACAACATGCCAAGTCTTGGATCATGACATACATTACAATATCTTACTTGGTCGCCCCTAGATTCATGCTCTAAAGGCTATTCCTTCCACATACCACCAATGCCAGAAATTCCCTTTTGATGGTACTAAAATCACTATACCAGGAGATCTTGATCCATTTCAATACTATACCAATCTATGAGCCACTGTTGAGCACAAGGTACCCATCAATTGAGAAGCCTTAGCTATCACCTCTTCCAAATATATTGACCCATCTGCACTCACCAAATCATCCATCCCACCATATTTTTCCACACCATATTCCTCGGCCTCTATACCAAGTAAAGACCTTCAAATCCAGGACCTTGGTTCTGGAGAATTCAAACTGAATATGACTTACTATATCACCACAATACCTAAGCTACCTAAAGTCTATAGTAGACCATTTTTCACAATCGAACCTAAAACAACTTTCAAGGCTCCAGCAAAAAGTGTGTTCACACTATGGGGGGATATGGGTAATGAATTCGTTATCAACATAGCTAGCTGGATCTACAAAGACATAGAAGAGTTACCTCCACTACCAGTGCATCTCTATGGAAAAGGCTATGATATATGCAAAGCACAAGGTTTTGATGGCACAAGTGGTCTTGGAAAGGCCAACAATGGAAGGAGGGAACCTGTTATCATAAATGCAAGACCAAGGTACATAGGACTAGGGTTTGACCAACTCAGAACTGAAGATCAACATACCTATGAACTTTCAAGTGAGGATGTAATGACTCCAAAAAGTGTCAAGACAAGTGAAGAATCCCTTATTGAAACTGACTCAAATGAATGGGAATGGGGATCTAAGAAAACCCTATGTGACTATGATATTGATGAACTATTCTAGGATCGTAGTCAAATCCCCTTTGAAGAACGATTCCGACAAGAGTACAATATTGACCCCATTGACTGAAATTCTAATAATAAGGAATGGGTAAGCATTCCTTGGGATCCAGAAGAATATAAGATGTCCATGATAGTACTTGAAAAATATCGCCCCATTCCTAAGCCCACCCATGAGCCTAACTTATCTGAGCCCACTGTCCATACCTCTGAAAGGCCATCCATTAGTCATGGTGCTGATACTTTTGTACCCTATTATGAATTTGAGTTCAACTCATCGGAATCAGAGTATGGTCCATCTATTGCATCTGACATGAAAGTTGAAATTGACAACTTCACCTTCACACTTGAGGCATCAATTTGCACACTTTCTGCATCTTCTCTATCTTTTACCAACACTGATGATGGGATTCCCCTTGTTTACCCACAACTAATTGACTAGGACCAACAAGATCCAACAATAATGGACATCTTCCAAAATGAAGAGGCAATAGCAGAATTCATGGGGCTCCAAGAAGGCATACCATGGGGTGATCACAAAACCGGATTTTCCACTGACCTAGATTGTGCAGCTTACTTCGTGGAGACTATGCAATCCTCCAGTCACAAAAATAAAAAGAATAAGACAAAAAAAGAAATGTCTTTAGGTGAAAACTTCAAGGCACCTTCTGATAAAAAAATAGTAAAAATAAAGGACGTATCCGAAGGTGAAAACCTCTCTAAGGTGCCTAAGGATGGAGGATTGGACTTTATTCCCATGACATAGGAAAAATCGGTAGTGCTCATTGAAGACGCCATCGAAGTAAACATAGCCACACAAGAGAATCCCAAAATGGTTCTCTTGGTCGCATCATTAACAGATGAAGAAAAACCTGAGCTCCAACAATTCTTCACAGAAAGGAAGGTTAACTTCACATGGTCATATGTTGACATGCCAGAACTAGATCCAAAATTGGTATTACATCATCTTCTGCTAATTCCAAATATCAAACCATTCAAACAAAAGTTGCAAAATAAGCATCCACATATTGCACTACTGGTAAAGGCTGAACTAAAGAAGTTACTGGATGCTGGATTCATAAGATCAATAGATTATGCTGACTGGATATCCAACATTTTTCCTATCACCAAGCCAAATGCACAAATCTACATCTATACGGATTTTAGAGATTTGAATAAGGCTTTCCCAAAGGATGATTTCCCATTACCAAATATAGACATGATTGTTGATCTCACGATAGGGTATGAGATGTTGTCTCGCATGGACGGTTTCTCAGGCTATAACCAAATCTGAATTGCAACAGAGGATCAGCACAAAATGACATTCACCTACCCATGGGAAACATACTATTGGAATGTTATTCCTTTTGGTTTAAAGAATGCAGGCGCCACATACCAAAGAGCTATGAAAAAAATCTTCCATGACATGATGCATATCCTAATGGATGATTATGTGGATGACGTATTGGAAAAATCTTTGACACAGAAAGATCATCTCAAAGTCTTGGACAAAATTTTTAGACGGCTAGAAGATTACAAGGTTCGTTTGAACCCAAAGAAATGTGTTTTTGTAGTCAATTCAGGCAAGTTGTTTGGATACACAGTTTCACGACGAGGCATTGAGGTTGATCCCACAAAAGTGAAAGAAATTCTAGACATGCCTCCACCAAAAAGAATCAGCGAGTTGAGAACACTTCAGGGCAAATTGCATTCCATCTGATGCTTCATCACACAGTTGGTAGACAAGTGTCAACCATTTCTATATCTGTTACTCAAAAGTATTCCCTTTGTATGGACAGACAAATGCCACATAGCCTTCGAACAATTTAAAGAATATCTACTAAAACCACCAGTCTTGATGTCGCCCATTGAAGGCAAGCCATTGATCCTGTATGTCTCCGCAACTACAAATGCACTGGGTGAATTATTGGGACAAAATGAAAATGAGGAAAAAGAAAGATCCATATATTACATTAGTCGCACACTGATAGGATATGAGATGAACTATACAACCATTGAACGTGCATGCCCTACAATTTTCTTTGCAGTGCACAAAATAAGACATTACATGTGCCACAAAACACACTTGGTAGACAAGATTGATCCACTAAAGTATCTCCTAAGTTGGGCAGCATTGACAGGCTGTTTGGCGAAGTGGGTCATGATATTGAGTGAGTATGACATATAATATGTTGAGTGCAAGGCAATAAAAGGTCAAGTAATAGCAAATCAACTTGAAGATGCACCGATCCAAGCCACTCATCCATTGATAACTAATTTTCCTGATGAGTCTATTTTTCATACAAAACCATCCTTGCCATGGAAGCTATATTTTGATGGCTCCCACACTGGTCACAGCTTGGGAGCTGGTATCTTGTTCATCACACCACAAGGGGATTCAATTCCTAAATCATTTTGGATCACCTTCCCTTGTACTAATAACATTTCAGAATATGAAGCATTGGTCACAGGTCTCAAGATGGCAATTAAATAGAAAATTTGAACATTGCTCATATTCGGGGATTATCAGTTAGTCATCAACCAAGTCAGTGATGATTATGGAACAAAAGATGAGAAGTTGCTTTCCTACAAGTGAATGGTGGATAGCTTCATGAAATATTTCAAAATTATTTCTTTTGAACAAATCCCAAGGACATAAAATAAGGTAGCCGATGTAATGGCTACTATTGGATCTCTCTTAGACATCCCTAAAAATGTCTCACAATTTGAGTTCTTAGTAGAACAGTTGTTGATGCCTGCATATGATATCCCAGAGTTAGAAATGGTTTGTGAGATTGTTGGTCCCAGTTCACTTTGGTACCAAGACATCTATGATTATCTTAAGTCCCAAACCCTAACACCCAAGCTTTCCAACAAGCAAAGAAAGTCCTTTATCCGAAAAGCTGCTAGACACACCATCGTCAATGACACCTTATACCACCAAGGCTTTGATAACACCCTTCTTCATTGTCTCGGCATTGATGAAGCCCAAACAACTTTATGAGAAGTACATGAGGGTATATGCGGATCTCATTCAAGTGGTCCAACATTAGCTCAAAAATTCACCAGACTGGGATACTACTGGCCGACATTAGAAAAAGATGCTCTTCATTTTGTTAGAGCATGTCGGAAATACCAGGTGCATAGTGACCTAATTCACACACCTACACAGGAGCTAAGACCGATCACTTCTCCATGGCCTTTTGCACAATGGGGACTTGACCTCATGGGCAAGATCCATCCATCCTCCTCTAACAACCATAAATTCATAATCACCACCACTGAGTACTTTACTAAGTGAATTGAAATCCCTCTCACTTACATCACCGGTAAGCAAATATCCAAGTTTATCCTAAATTACATCATCTGTCGGTCTGGTGTTCTATAGTCCATCATCATAGATAATAGGAGTCCATTCAAAAATTAGGACATTCATGAACTCTATGAGCGATTCAACATCCAACATCATTTCTCCACCCCATATTACCCATAAGGTAATGGCCAAGCTAAGGCATCAAATAAAAAAATTCTTCACATTCTTAAGAAGACCATCAATGACACTGGCCAAGATTGGCACCTACAACTTAATCCTATCTTATGGGCCTACCGTACCAACATTTGTACACCCACTAGAGCCACTCCATTTTCCCTGGTCTACGGATTAGAGACCATATTGCCCATCGAGGTCAAAATTCCTTCTCTCTGAGTCTCCTTGAAAGGAATGATTGATGATGAAGAGTATAGACAGTCTCGCCTACATGAGTTAGAAATGTTACAAGAAAGACGACAAAATTCCCTGAATCACTTGTAAGCATATCAAAATTGTCTTTGTCGAAGCTATAACAAAAGAGTAATGGTGAGAAAATTTTAAATTAGTGACTTGGTCCTTATGGAGAATCCAAGAAACCAAGCTGACCATGAAAAACCTGGAAAGTTTGAGGCTAATTGGCTCGGTCCTTATATTATTAATGCAACATTCAGTTCTGGAGCTTATCAGCTGGCCACACTTGATGGAGAAAAGTTGACATAACCCATCAATAGCCTACATCTATGAATTTTTCATACATAGCATCAGAGAGCTAGGCTAAAAGACCTAAAAATAAAAAAAAAAATAATTCAAAATTCAAAAAATGGCAAAAATAGTAAAAAGAAATAAATTCATCCAATAGTGAAAACCTAGTAAACAAGCGCTTTGGATAAGTACCATGGTGAAAACCTGACAAACAGGCACCATGCATAGTCGATCATTGCTTCACCATCTACTGTTACTCTCATTGACTTTTATCCATTTTCCATAATCACGACAGCCTGACACATTCACGACCTTCATCTTAAATCAATTACCTCTTCTAAATTAAATAATTATTTCTAATTATTTAATTGTCTTATGCGACATTTTCCTCTTTTTAAATAAAATAATTTATTTAAAATAACTTCACATAGTTAACTAGTTCTTCTTTTAGTAAATAATCTTAAATCAATTATTTACTATGTCACTAAATCCATATTTTGAATTAACTTTAATTCAAAATGGAAATATTCTTCTACAAATCAAGTAATTGCTAACATTACTGATTTTCTAAAATCTCATCTTCTTATCTTCTAATTTTTACTAATTTCATCTCACTGCCACATTTATCCTTGATTTAATTTATTTAATTAAATCTTATTCACTCATTTGGGAATTTTACCCTAACCCTAATTGAGAGTTGTCACTTTGAATCTTGACCTTTGATTCTAGGGCATTTTCTGAATCTCTCATCTCATCCGTTCGTTCAAGATTGCATTTTCTATAAAATGGAAATCTTGTCCTCATTTTGATGATGGATTATTATTATCTCTTAATCTCTTAATATTGCTTCTTTTGAAATCTTAGCTTCTTGCATTCTAGAATTGAGTTTCTTTTGCAAGAATACTTAGTAAATCCTTCAAAGCTTTGTTTAGGTCAAGACATTTGGAATTTGCTCATCAAATCTGAGGGCACACTCTTCATTACAGTAGGCTAAGAAGGTACAATGGAAATCAGCCATGGAAGAGAGAAGAATGGGTGAGCTCATTCTAATTTCATTTATTTTCTCATTTTCTCCTATGCATTTGATTGTTTGTTTGGATTTGAATTAATATATACATGTGTTACTAACCTAGTTCTACCTTGCAGAAAATATCCATCATTACAACAACCTCCAATGGTGTCATCAATTCCTTCTACTATTACTAGCACAGGTAAAGTAAAGGCACCCATATTGTTGAAATCTAGGCTTTAGGTCTTCCAACTTCTAGTTTTTTCCATAATTACCCACCCCACCCTATATGGTAAGTGGAATCATGTAATTAGAGTTGTCCCTTCTTCTATTCCTATTACATCTCAACCCTTGAGGCCTCCCCCCATTCCTCCACATGCTTCCAAAGTAGAAAAAGGAAAGGATCCCATAGTCAAGATTTAGGTCTCTAACTTAGTGGCACCTCTTAAACCTCCTAAGGATCATATTCTTCCAATAATAACGGTCATGCAGATTACTCCTCTAGTGGAGCGGGATATCCCAACATCTTCTTAGGCCTCTATTCTTGGTACTCATAACCATTGAAATCAACTTGTACATGAGAATAAGTGTCAATGAAGGGAATTGTCTTGAGAATGTGATTCCTTACAGAAAATCAAGGGTAATCATTTTTTCTGTGTTCCTATTTTTGTCCTTACCATATTTATTTCCTTTCCAAATCCTCTTCTTATTACTTCATTTTTCCTCCCATCTTCCTCAATGGATCCCAGTAAATATCGCCTTAAGTGGGTACAAGTGTTCATCGTCCTTCTTTGGAGCCTCCCTTGATTACTTCTCCCCAAAATCTTCCTCCTTTTTTGAGCCCATGGATATGCTTCACCTAAATTTCATGTCTACTATGGCTTCTATTGACAACCAATATTACATCCACAACCAAGTTAAACTTGCCTATCCTGCTGCAACATGGAATCACTCTCAGATTGTGGGTAATCTATAGTGAGAGTGAATCTCCAGAGTGGGTTGGTTCCCTCAAGTAAACCACCTAATCTAACAAAACTTCAAAGGAAAGGGTTAAAAGGAAGAGCTGAAACATAGATCCTAAAAAATAAGATGATTCACCAACAAATTAAATATTTTTGACAACTTTCTACTGACAACAATCTCTCTTAAAACCTTGATTCTAACTATACCACCCTAGAAACATATAAATCAAAAGTGATTTTCATAAAGGTTCATCAAACAAAACACAAAATACAACTTGAACTACATGAAACCCTTACAAACAAACTTACAATGACATGACATGAAGAGGATTCTGCATTGGAATCACAGTTAACATCAAATTGTGACTATAAATTTGAAACAAGAAAGATAAGAAAGGAAACTATGTTGCTTTATTGAAGATCAAGGAGTACAAATTTAAACTATTGATTCAAAAGAGAAGTTTACAAGACTCTCTGCAATGAGTATGAGAGCAAGAAATATAATTTTGAACCATGATAAATTAAAATTTCTCCCACTTATTGCTATCAAGTGACCATAGTATTTAAAAAATGGAAAAATCCAACTCCATTGCATCTCTAAATTAGTAAATTTTTCCCATTTTCGAGCTTCCCAAAAAGGCCTAAAAAATAGAGCCTCAAACTACTCCAACTGCAAGAGAAAAGTGGAAACCTTTTGTCTCCAAGATACTGATCCAAAAAATCCACAAAATCATGTCCAAATAGCTCATAACTGAAATTAGAAAGTTTAGTTTTCCACCTCTTTTTCAAATTCACCCAAGTGAGCTCAACTCAAAAATAGAAATTCCAGTGAAGACTCAAGACCTAAACTGCATTTTAAAAACAATAACAAACACTAAGGTAATTTATAGAAACATTACCTTAATGATTTTTTACATCATGTGCAATTTTGGAAAACAAAATAGAAACTTTCCCTATTACATCTGATTTTGCAATTTGAGTTCAAATATTTTGATTTTTGTAGTTTGAGTGAAATTAGATATTTTGCAAAAATTAAAATATTATGCAAAGGCTCCTATACATTTGATTTTTCTATAAAAAATCATAAAATTTCAACTATGGGCTATATCTTATAAAGCAACTAAGGCATATGGGAAGCTTAACCTAGTGAACACGGGTAAAGTGCGTATGATTTTCTCATAAAATTATAAAGCAAGGTATGGGTTTGCTTGATTTTCTTTAAAAATCAAGAAAAATGCCTAAGTCATGGTTCTACCTAGGCAGCATTGGAGACAAGGTATTAATAAAGCATTTCATTTTTCTAAAAGAATGTGATAAAAATCACATTCTAATTAGGGCCCTTGAGAAACCCTAACATCAAAACCAATTCTGATCCCTAATTCTTAGCATCATTTTCGCTTGGCGAACTTGGAAAAATGAAGCTCTACACTTGGTCACCATGAAAACTAGATTTTGAGCTCCTCCATGTTGAATCCTCTCTACTGGGTGTCGAATTCCTTTTGCAACTCAATGGTAAGTTGCTTCTCCAACGTTCTGAGTCACTTTGACTTCATTTTGAAGGGTTTTTGAAGTCTCTTGGTTGTGGCCTCTATAATTTTTCTAGCCCATTCTTATGCCTTTCTTCTTTGTTGGTTTCTCCTCCACTTTGAGCCATCATGGATAGTTTGACTTCAAGCTTCATGGAAGACATACCCATGGCTTCTGATGAGTTTTCTCCACAACAAATCATGTTAAGTGTCCATTATTCTCTATTTTGTGCATTTCCCTCTTAAATAAACTCAATTTGAGATTTTTTACGAAAAATATGAAGGATTTGTGGTAAAATACGAGTCTATTTTTGCATAGTCTATAGCCATACATTGTGTATTTCTCCATTTCTACAAAAATGATTTGGCTTCTGGGCTCGACCCATGATAGGAAACGAATGAAAATTGTAAAAGAAGTGAAACAAGAGAAAATTTTGCATTTATTTTTTGTTTCTAAGGGTTTGTAGACCCTTCATGGCCACAGGCATGACTGTACCATTCACACTTTTTGTGAACCCCAACACTTGTGTAAGATCAAACCCTTCACTATCCTTTGCATTTAAACTTTTTAAGATAATCCCCAAGTGGGTTTCATTTTTTGTGAAGATAAATTATTCTCTGAGGTCCTGGCCATGAGAGAACCAAATAGGATTTTAATGCATCATAAATTACTTGTTCATAATGTGCAAAATATATATAATTTTTTCTTTATTTTATCAACCTAGAAACCAAAATGGAAGCCATTTTAAGTAAGGCCGAAGCTTTAACTTTTCTGGGTTTTTATGAGAAAGTCATCATTGTTTCATTTGCTTCAAAATCCTAGCTTTATTAGCTCACTATTCTGAGAAAACAAAAATGGTTTCATTTTCATGTATGCACTGTAACTTTACTTTGTTTATTCTTGAAAGGAAAACTGAAACTACAAACCTAGAAACTCTTTTGGTGAAACAACTGATTTCTTTGCACTATTTTTTTTCAGAAGAACAATACAATTTTCATTATGGGATTATTTATCCCTTATTATCATGGATTTTGAATGCACACACTGGCCATGATGGATGCATCTATAGATCATGACACCTCCATGGTTGCTTGTTATCATCCATTCTACACACTTTTAATACTCAAAAAATGCATTATTTGTTTTCAGTTTTCACCACAAATTCATTCTTATTATGAACATATAACAATGCAATGGGATCCTTTTATAATTGTAGCATCGGTAGGCTGAAACAATACTTGAGTTTTTATACTCCATTTTACTTTAGTGATGTTGTTTCATGTTCCATTCTACTCAAACCTCTTGTGTAAAGTGTCCACAGTCAATAATGTTTCTTTACCTTCCATACCTTAGCTTCCATTGCTTGGTAGAAACAAAATCTTCTCTACACTCTTCATGCATTTTTATCTCTTTGGATAGCTACAACTGATATGAGTCTTAATCCTTAGTGCATGAAACAACTTTATGATCAAGTTTTTGAACTTCTCCAATTGCTTCAGTTTCCACTCTTGATTGAAAACTGGCAATTATGTATGCCTATTCACTATCACACCAGGACAATGTATCACTTGCTGCCCTAATGAAAGATGGTGCACTTAATTTTTGTTCTGCATCATTTTAGCATTTTGAGAATGTTTTCTTGCTCATGTGTAATTATCATTTTCACTCTTGTATTTTGAATTTGATGGTCTTGTATAGGTGATGAATCCATTTCTCTTGCATTACTTTATGATTTTCTCCTTCAGTTGGATGTTCCTTCTTAACATTGTGAATGCATTTTTTTTCTCAAAGCCCCAATTGCAGTCAAGGGGCAGCTTTCCAAGCTCTACCCTTGTGGGAGCTTATTTTACACCACATGCTTTTAAGTCTTCAAAGTAGATCAACAAAAAAACTTTTTCTATAATTGCATAGGAAACAAAAAAATTTAAATAAAAAAAACAAGTACAATGCTCCTATGATTTTTCATTTTTTTAGGCTCTTTTACAAATGTTTGATGTTTGTTGTTGTAATGCATCATAGGCATTATATTGTATTCCCATTGACAAAGCACATAGTGAAAATCGTATTCTGAGCTCTAACAACTTTTCTCAATATGATGTAGGTTCACTCAAGCTCGGGAGTAAGGATGGAGCAGCCACAACAAAACTCAACACCGAAGACTCAAAACAGGCAATGATGAATATGGTTTTCATTATATGATTCTCCTCTTTTCTTAGTCTTCAGTTGTATAGTATGCTTCTCATGATGTGTTGGTTCAGCTACTCCCATGGCTTGTGTGGGATAGTTTCTCTCCTTTTCATTCTAAAGAATATGAAACAACATTTATGCATTCTTTTTCAATTCTACATCTCTCTTGTAAAATGTATGAAATATTATGGAATGGATAACTCAATACAGAATAAAAGTATTATTCTTTGTATCTCATGCAATCTTTTCTTATGATGTTAACATTAAATAGAAAAATTGAACCCCCTCTTAAACTGAAAACACATTGCACAATTTTATTAAACAACTCATTCAAATTCAAATGCATGCAATGGTTTAAGAAAATGAAGAAATGAATTGAAAGTTTTTCACCTTAAAATTATTTTAATTTAATCAGCTCTACCAATTTGAGTTGTGGTGAGAAATTGGTAAAATTCTTGGTAATTTATGTTGAATGCTTGCCTCCTAAGCATTAGACCAATTGCCTTAAAGGAATCCACCGGGTGCGGAGTCAATTTTTCCAATCTAAAACCCATAAACTCATGAAATTAAAACTTGCAATCCTCCAAATAGGAGCAGAAAATGAAACCAAAAGAAACCAAAAGAAAACAACTAGGACCTGGTGGCCAAAAACAATACTCTAAGAAGATGCTACTTGAATCTGTTGATTTTACACTTAAATATTATTTGAGGTCATACAAGAGTGTTTAAATTGCTAGATTCTGTGAGTAATTGAAAGAAAAGTACTAAAATGATTTTTCTAACACATTTTATATTGTTCCCAAGCTTGATTTGTGTGATTGTTATTAAGGAAGCGTAGGTAAGAACACTCACCTATACATAGACACTTTGTTGGAGATATCTAGGGGTAAAGGATGTCGGGACATGATTAGGAAATGGAAGTAGTCCTTCATAACTTAAATGCAATCTTGCAATACAAAACACCAAAGATTTTTCATATCTCAATCCATAACAAAGAGGTATACAAAGGTGGATGGGACATCAGGAGAAGTTATATATTTTTATATATATCTTTTGTAGACTAAGAAGGCTCTATGGGAGAGAGTAGATTTTGTCCAAGAATTTATTATAGCTTAGATAAATTCATTAAAAAATTTATATAGGTATCTATGACTACAAATTTTTCCTAGATCCACAAACTTCTTTGATAGAGAAACGATCCAACATAGACATCAAAATGTTTCGGTGATGAAGATAATACTATTTCCAAATCATATATCAAACATATTCTAAAATTTTCTCCATTGATATGTATTATTCAATGATAAAGCTAAATACATCCCTCCATCCCATATATACTTCCTAAGATATCAAGTACATTTTACCAATTTATCAACTCTTTATCACTCCTTTAATCAAGCTAATGCGATCATGCTTAAATATTATTTTCCTAAACATGTTGAATTATTATACGTAAGGAATAGGCATACGCTTGTCATGAGAATTTTTATTAGTGAATAATTTGATTCAATTACACATTTCATTGATTGATGGTAAGTACAACAACAAAAAAATACTTCAAAAATATGGCGTTTAGCATTTTAAGCCTAGTTTGTGAATGTGGCTTAAGGTGTAGAATCAAAGTTGTTTGAAATCAAAACAACAATCAACATGTTAATTTGAATGCTCCACAAAAAAATTGTGTAGTGACAAAGATAGAAATGATGAAAACAAATAAGAATGGTTGCATTAATAATCTAAAACAAAGAATAGAGAAAGAGGTCCATAGGAAAATGAAACAATTGTGGGTATATATATCCCACACGTACTACATATTCAATAGAATACTATTTAAATATGGATAGATCAAGTGATTCTATTTTTGAAAATACTTCATTGATTCCGACGAATGATGGTATATTAAGGAAGATAGGGTGTATATATATATTGCTAGAGAAAATCAATAATTTAAGATTGAATTCACAATTGTGAGAGAAAAAAAAGTGTTTTTATATAGAAATAGGTTGTAAATACTTCCAATTGATCTAGATCAACTTTTAGAAAACACATGGAATAATTTAAGAGGTTGTAAAGATAATTTTCATGTGTTTAAAGAGAATTTTGTTAAGAAATTTTTTATTGGTATCATTCTTTAATATTAATGAGATGAGAACACAAAATACATGTCAACCTATTATGATGGGATACTAAACATACAAAATCTAAGCTACTAGTCTTTTATTTCAATGGTGAGCGAGTACAAATCTCTATCATATTTTCTCCCACCAAGAATGTTCATATACATTGCCAATTATGCAATAAAATTAGAGCACTATTCTAAGAGCTATCATTATATTCCAACTCAAATCTCAAGCAATAAATCAACTCTATAAAATTTAATTCACTTCTCTTTCACGTGTTCCTAAATAAGATAATTATAAATCATGATATTAATGCATGAGAGTATATCCACTTCTTAAAACTCCTCTAAGTTATAATATGTATTCCCTCCTTAGTGTCTTTGAATGTGTATAAATTTTCATTTATTTCCCTTCATATAATGATGATAAAATTTCAACTTCAAGCCTCATTAATATATATAGCACAAACTTTTGTCTTTACAATCATCGATCATAATTGAAGCTATAAGGAATTTGAAATGTGTCAAATTGCACACAAACAATAAGTGAAAAGTGTGAAATTCAAGTCATTATTTGTATCTCACCCATATAAATAATATTTATTTATAAAAAATAGATGTATTTGAGTTCTAATAGATTGAGTTGCTATTATACAATCATTTCCATGTCATTCCAATAAAAAATATGTCGTCAAAGAAGGACAATGGAGTGTATTAGAAGAGAATGGTTGGTTCTTACTTTATATGGCATGTTTATCCCACACTCCTAGATTCTAACACTAGTTCCAATAATTAAATTTCTTGCAATCAATGGCACACACTACAACTATTGATCTAACAAACGATAATGCATGCATCACCTCCACCATAGCTACAATATTTTCTTAACCAACCTTAACATATTTGGGTGCTAAGACATGGACATTAGATATGACTAGGGAACTACTAACATGTCCCCTTAGTGCAAAGAATAACTATTTATTTTCATAGTTAAACCATTTTAAATAATCTACATTTATTATGAGATTAAAAATAAACTAGATATTCAATTAAAATAACTTTGAATCATTAGAAATAAAATTAATCAATCCTGTTATTTTAAAAAACCTAATAATTCTAGTATTTTTAGATAGAATTTAAAATTCATCATAGTATAAGTTTAAAATAGATATATCTATCATTTGAAATAGTGTATGTAGACTCACATTCTACATAATGCCAATGTCCCCAAATTTGTACTCATAGAGATTACCTAGGTAAATAAATGGGAGAACTAAAGGTTGAAACTTATTCTTAAGAATATTTATAGTTGATATCAAGTAAATATCAAGTTATTTTCTAATTTTTACATTAGAATATACCACTTATAGACTATTTACTACACTAAGAATATCCAAATCAAAGTGAATACAAAACCAAAGAAAAGTGCAAGGTATGCAATTTTAATATCATTAAAACACATGTTTTGTGGAATTTTTGACATCATTTATGAGCATTTTATCTTTATTACATGGTTTTAAAAAATCAAAGGATTTCAAGGATAATTGGATGCACTCACTAAATGCTCAAGTAACCATTTTTTATCTCACTTTATGAGTGCAACTTAGGGCACATACAAGTGGTAATATAATATTATAGAAGCACATCTAACAAAAGGGAAAAGTTTTTAAATCTAAACTACATTCAATTAGTTTTAATGTTATGTGATAAATTAGGTGTATAAGAAAGACTATATTGATGTGTTAAGGATATAAGCATTAATAATCTAAACACAAAATAAAACATGTCTATAAATAAATATAGTAGGAGAGGAAAGAAAGTACAACATATGTATTTGAAGTTGTGTGTGTATAAATAGGGTATATATCTTGTTAGTGTAATTAATTATTTATTACACTAGAATAAGTTAACTTAGGTCTTCATTTAAGAATTTAGTCTTAGGTTACATTATTAAATAAATCATAAATAAGGGGTAACTACCCTTTCCATGTTTGTAGGAGATAAGATTCCTTCTAGAAGATGAGTTGTCTTTTATAGAACTTATCTCTATCTTATCATCATTCCCTAGGTAGTTAGTTAGGGTTCTCATGTTGTCACATGATGTTTGATCAAGAGACATGGCAACATCTTAATGCATCTTATATCTCACCCTTTCCTATATAAGGAGGGTTATTGTATCATTTCTATATACTTTTTCATACTTCATACCTCATCATTTGAGAGGTCTTAATATCAAGCAAGCTCATATTCTTGCATATCCTCTTGTAGAAGGTTTTTCATTATTTTTGCAGGTGTTCTTGGTTGTTGAGCTAATCTCCAACGCTTACATGGTATTAGATAAATTTGAGGCTCTTACATGGTATCAGAGAAATTTGAGCCTCTTACATATCCCACATTTAGCACATGTATAAAAAAATATTTAAAGGAAACTAGTGGAGACAAAACTAACTTCGAGCTTAGTTTTGTAGGCATGTAACTTGAATGAATACGTGTAAGGTAGAAGGACATGTGATTTAAGGAGTGTATGGAGGGGATATGTGTGGTATATTATGTACTATTGCTTCGCTCAACTAGAGAGTTTTTGGAAGGTCATACCTCCAAGAGGAAGTCTATTGTGTAGCCTTGTAGTGGACTATGTGGAGTTCATTTCATAGATCAACGATAACCTACCACACCCTATAGTAGAATAAATATTGTAGAAGGGGAAATAAAGTACAACATATGTATTTGAAATTGTGTGTATAAATAGGGTATATATCCCACATGTAGCACATATATAAAAAAATATTTAAAGGAAACTGGTGGAGACCAAACTAGTTTTGAGCTTAGTTTTGTAAGCATGTAACTTGAATGAAAACATATAAGGTAGAAAGAAATGTGAGTTAAGGAGTGTATGGAGGGAATATGTGTAGTATATTATGTGGGATTTCTTCACTCCACTAAAGAGTTTTTGGAAGGTCATACCTCAAAGCAGAAGTATATTGTGTAGCTCAGAGTGTAGTAGACTATGTGGAGTTCCATTCATAGATCAACAATAACCTCCCACACCCTATAGTAGAATAAATACAGTAGGAGAGGAAAAAAAGTACAATATATGTATTTGAAGTTGTGTCTGTATAAATAGGGTATATATCCCACATGTAGCACATGTATAAAAAAATGTTTAAAGGAAAGTGGTGGAGACCAAACTAGTTTTGAGCTTAGTTTTGTAGGAATGTAACTTAAATGAAAACATATAAGGTAGAAGGAAATGTGATTTAAGGAGTGTAGAGAGGGGATATGTGTGGTATTTATGTGGCATTGCTTCACTCAACTAGAGGTATTTTGGAAGTTCATACCTCAAAGAGGAATTTTATTATGTAGCCTAGAGTGTAGTGGACTATGTGGAGTTCATTTCATAGATCAATGATAACCTCCCATATCCTATAGTAGAATAATAATTATTTTCCTTCCCCTCTCTCCATAATTCTCTCACCTTGATCATATTAATTTTGCATACAATTATTTCATTCTAGCCAATTTATTACGAAGGGCCCTTAAGGATTATGATATTTGATGGTTTTATTCATTAACTTCTAATTTATTTAAATTATTTGAATGTTTTGCTATTATTTTATTATATCACTTTCATATAAAAAGGGATTGAAAATTAACATTAATGATCTTACTATATGCACACAAAAGAGGAATGCACATTTGATTTTAGCCTTTATTTAGAAAATTAAAAAACTAATTTGATGGCGATAAATTACAAACCATGTTTTTAAAGTGACTACTTTCCTATATTAAGAGTAATGTGTACCTAAGTTTTTTTTCAAGGAAAAGATGAATCAAGTTAACATTGCATCTTATTTTCATTACTTCAAACCGTACATGCCTAGTGAGTTCTCTAATGTCCAAGATTACATGGATGATGTGCTTCAAAGATTTTTGAGTGGTAATCTAATTAAAATCTTTCCCATCTATTAATTGAATATCACTAACCACTTCCTAGATCATATAATGACCAATGTTTTTATAGATATCATAGTTAAAATTCATTACACAAACTATTTAATTTTAAAAATAAGATACAAGATCTCATTGACAATAGTAAAATTTAAGTTAAATCATCTTCCAATTTTTCCCCAAACTAAAATTTGATAAAAATCATTCCTAATGTAGAGGCACATGATAACATAGAACATAAGGTTTTTGGGGGACTGTTGAATCTAATGCTCCATTTTCCTCTCATGTTATGGTTCCACTAGAATTTTATTTTATGACAAGGATATTGCACAAAAAATCCATTATGGACATTTATATATTAAGACATACATGAAGAAATGGGAAATTTGAGATGTTTTAATCGATATGTCTAGTAAATACAATATATACTTAAATAATGTATAAATTTCTCTAGAAACAAAACCAAAATTATATGCACGGCCTAGGGTTTGATTATATATGACAAATGGAAAGTTAATAATCTAGGTTATGTCATCTTGTCATTTTATTTTAGCACAAATTTTATGTCATGTCATCCCTTCTACAAATTAATTCTCTATTTTACTTAGAATACTGTAGACACCTGAAATGTGACCTTAACCTAACCACACTTGACTTTACCTATCCTAATATTTAATTAATTAATTTAACATGTTCCCTTATCCTAATATTTAATTACATAAATATTTATTATTTATTTAATTAATTTATCCATTACCCTTATCCACCACTTTTAATTAAGTATAGCCTTATCCCCAATTCCTCTAACCCCAATTAATTAATTAATTTGGGCTAATTAATTCCCATTACCTTTTCCTCCATTATTTAATTCACTTTATCCATTTAATCTTAGCCATTGATTCCATTCACATGGATCACAATCTAAAATTTTCCTCATATGAAAAATGATCCTGTGAGGCCCACCCTTATGCCACATCTAGTACTTGGATTATTTTGAGTTGGTTATTGTCTATGCCTATTGATACCGTTGATGACAGGATATTTAAATGTTTAAGTTCATATGATGATTTGATTTTGATTATGCTACATGCTTAGTAATTTGATTATGATGATTGATCTAATTTTATGCTAGTTATTGAGTTTGTTTAATTTGAATCTAGAAACTTAATGATGAATGAATGAAACAAGTGATGTGGACCAATCATGTTGCAATTGGATGAGTATGAAAATTATGGCTAATGAAAATGGGATAAAATAGGTGGCAAATGATTTTTCAATTATGTTATTGGATCTTTATGTTATGTAAATTATGAAACTCTTTTGAATGCAATGGTTTGATTTTTATATGAATATGAATTACTTGGATGGATTAATGTTTGCATCGAGTGTGGAAGTACACTTTCCATGGCCAATGGAAATTGGAGGTGACCCTTGGGAACCCTAAGTAATTTAACCAGTGAAACCAAACTATAGTCCATTTGGAGGGACTATAGTTTTTTTCTATGATGTTTTTTATTCGTAATGTTGGTAAATTGATTTTTTATTGCCATGCCAGTCCCTTTAGGAGGTGAGTTATCCATCCAAGTGGACAAACTCGGATTTAAACTTTTAGACACTTTTTGGGGATTGAAAAGTGACATTTTAAGTGTTTTTATGGGTTTAAGGTCCCCAGGGAAGGTACCTGTGGGTTAGGTACCTTTTTAGCTCAAAATGTTGGGTCAATCTCAAGATTGGGCACTCTTTTTGAGGCCTTAAAGAGGTTTGACGAAAATAAGGTTTTGGGAAGTGGGATGGGGACTAGTTTTTCTCCATCCCGACTTCTCTATGTTGCCTTGAAAGGCTCCCAAGTTCTCACACATGTGTGAGAACACATGGGTGAGTGTGTCTGGAAGAGTGAATCGGAGGTTGACAAGTGTCAACTCCTTATTCAAAGGAATTCAGACTTGAGCTCTTATAAAAACAAACTCAAAACAAGGGTTATGGGATTCTTTTTGCATTCTTCATTTTGGTTGAATTTTGGGGGTGGAGGAGATTGAAGAAAAAGCTTGGAAGAAGTGGAATTGTGTGGATCCTCAACTCATCCTTCCCTAAGCTTGGTTTTGAGGTAGATTCACCACTTTCTCTGTTTCTTTATGTTTTATTTGAAAGATTATATGTGTATGTAAAAATCTGCTTGATATTTTATCTCTTGTGTTTTGCTTGTATGTTTATTTCAAAATGTTTTTCGTGCTTGTTTTCTTGTGTTGTTGAATGTGGTTAATGTGATGGGAAAAGGGTTGTAAAGGGATAGGCTCACCCAAAATTTGGGTAGAGAATCCCTCGTTGGGGATGGTATGGAGTAAGAACCTCCATGGGGAAATATAATCCCTCCTTGAGAGGAGAGGCTCAAAAAGGGTATGAGTACCCATATGTAATTGTAAAATGGTAGAAATGGTTTTGGAGGTATGGATTTTGGAGAAAGAGGATATATTAAAAGAAGGGTTGCATGTGAAATGATGGGAGTATGATATTGACTTGTTCTTGTTGCTACTATTATGAGTCCCCATATGGAGTGCGTAGTCCACCCTCCATTCCCCACCTTGGATTCTTGATGGAATCCTAGAGTTATGTGAAAATCCCTTGGGTGGGTGTGGAAATAATCTTGTGTGTATCATGTGGGTGTAAATATTATTTTTCTTGGTTTTGTTTGTACCCGGTTC
This sequence comes from Sequoiadendron giganteum, assembly GCA_007115665.2. Classification (NCBI taxonomy): domain Eukaryota; kingdom Viridiplantae; phylum Streptophyta; class Pinopsida; order Cupressales; family Cupressaceae; genus Sequoiadendron; species Sequoiadendron giganteum. Next base: position 464,288,431 of record CM021105.1, on the reverse strand, counting down.
CCATAGTTGCCTCCTAGCTCGGGGTTGGTTGGTTTTCCAACCAAAGGTTGGGAGGTGAGCACTATCTTGGCTATGGAGAATATTTTGTGTTTTGTGTAGGTTGGAGATGGCTATGAGAATTATTTGAAGCTTGGAAAAGGTCACCTATTTTGGCTTCTCATTATTTCTATGAGGTAAAGATATCCTCACAAAAATGTAACTACCTTTATTGGTAGATTGAGAGAAAAGTGTATATGTGTGAAAGTGGTGAGCATTTGCATGATCTTGTAACTCTATATGTAGGAGTGAAAAGAATATTGATTAAATGCAAGTTTCATTGTTCTTTTATTTAAGTGATTAGGTATTTCATTTGGAAAGTGTAAATGTTAGTAGTAAAAAAAAAACGGTTCCTACATCATAATCATTTGATTAAGAGAGAAGATAATATTTTGTATAAATATTTATGCAACTCATTTGATATAAGGAAATAAAAATCTAAAGTTTATAGATTAGACGCATTCCATATTGTGAATCTCTAAGCATTTCGTTTACAATATATATTTTTTTTAAATAAGTAAATAAATCATTTCTTCTATACTAGTTCCACATTTATAAATAGAGGATGTCCTCATGAAGGTATCTTTGATTGAAACTAAATTATTTTTTTAAATACAAATGTCTATTCTATTCGTAAATTGTATGTATCACCTTGTTCAAATTTTGCAGTAGGGAGTATGTCAAAATGTAAATGTACCATCCTGTTTTAGATTAAACTGAATAAAGTGATTAATATCTCAGTTGGCTAATACATACTCAAGCCCCCTGCTGTGAACAGGGAGGTAGGGAATGATAACTATACATGGCTACACACCATTTATGTTCAGTCAGTCTAGACATATTTTGTATACAAAGTTATTAAGGAAACATATTACTATAATCAAAAGTATGCATTGAACCCGATTAGGAGCACACATATAGTTGAGATATTTAACCCTTGCTATTCAAATGAAATGAAAGAAAACTGTGTATAGTTTTATGTGAATGCAAAGAAATAACTCTACTTTTGTTTGTACATGTCTACATGCTAGCACAAAATACTTCTCGTGAAATTGTTAAAATAAGATGTATGTTTACATTCTACCCTTCACTTGGAATTTTGGACTTAAGGACTATTGCAGGGTTTAAAAAGAAACCAAAATAAAATTCAAAATGCATTCTTACTATGACCTGTAGAAAATGAAAAAAAAAATGATATCGTGATAAAGCAAATAAGACAGAAAGTAAGTTGAAAAAAAAAAATAGTGAATAAGAAAATAAAATAAAATGAGTCTTCTGATTTGGAAGAAAATCCAGATTATAGTCATACGCATTCATTATAATGCTCAATAGAAAATCGTGCTCTTCACGTTTTAATGATATTAGTTATGTCTATACTCATAATGGCGGTGCTCACTAAATTGCCTTGTAACCTTACCTTTGATTTATCTCCTTATGTTACGTTAGTGTCAACTTTATTTCTTCAACGTAGAAAATAAGGAGGGATTTTAAACACCTAATATTAGGGGTTCAAAAATAATAATAATAATATCTCTCTAGTTATATTCTTTCTTCCTTCCTTCCCTTTAAATGTATTTATTTGTATTTAATCTTATAACTTATATATATATATATTAATTAAATTAATAATAATTTAACAGAGGATAATAAAAAATAAATTAAAAATGAGAATTTAGTAATAAACATGTAAATTATAAATATTTTAATTATTTTTATATTTGAATTTCGTGGTGAATTGTTTTAAGTGGTTTTCAACAAAATCGTCAAGATGGCTAAATAGGGTGGGGCTGTCAAGTTTAATGATGTTCCATCAATTAATCCTTGGGATTAATAGTAAATCAAGTTGATGATATTTATATGTTTTTCTTTACATTAGAACCCATACCATGGAGGTCTTTCTTGGACATTAACTTTCGTGCAAGATTGAGTATCAACTTTTGGTTGGTAGTTAAGAGCCTCGTATACCCTATGTTTGGAGTCAACTCAAAATATTTTTCATTTTTTTACCCCATTCTCGAGCGATGTGTCGGTAAAAATGTTGTGCAAACAACGCCACCTAATGTGCATTGCATGTACCATGCACATGTATGGTTGTTAAGTGTTAGTATATTATAATATTGTTTTGAAAACAAATGTTGGTTGCGTTTTTGCACTAGTGTAAATTATGGGCATTAAATTTTGGTATCAGAGCCTAGGTTCTCACTCTGGGAACTTTGGGCATTGTTTGGGTCTCACAATAGGTAAGTTTGGTGTTGTATAGATGAAAGTTGTATCTTACAATTGTCATATAGATTATCAATGGAAATTCGACCCTTGAACATTAAACAACATTATGGGTAACTTCAAGTGAACCAATTAGGGAGTTGGGATTCTTGAGATTTCAAAAACCAATATTGCAAGTTGAAGCAATGTGTACTCATAGTTGGTCAACTTTAAACTATTAAAATGACCCTTAATATATACCTAATTGTGGCATCTCATACCAACTAGGGCAAAGGAAATCTAGTTGCCAAATAAGAAAAATATCACCAATTCTTCTTCTCCCCCATAGGTGACTTGATTTAAGTCATCTGGAGATTGTGTTCTGGAAACTTATGCAATTGATGAAATTATTTTATCATTTTGTTATTTTGATCGTATTTACTTAGTTTATTTTCTTATTTATTCAATTGTTTGAAATGATTAATTTTTTTTGACTTATTGGACTTCAAAATTATCCTTTTTCCTTGAGAACTATTTCTCTGTTTCCCCATCGTTTGTTTGAATATCATCTTATTAATTGCATTTATAATATATTTCCAATCAAGAGTATTGCAATTTCTTCATATCTGAAATCTTCCTTATTTAATTTGTGGTTGCAATTTGTCATTTTGGTTTTTATTTGCTCTCTCGAGTAATTTTTCTTTGATGAACTGGGCTACGCTTCTTTTTGTGTCTTATGTGTATTTTAATATAAATACTTGTACATATCTCTGCATATATATATATATATATATACATATATATACATATATATACATATATATACACATATTTATACATATATATACATATTTATGTATATATATATATATTAATGCCTGCAAATTTATTTTACCAATGATCGAAGTTGTTTTGGGGGCTATCTATTTTATGTTTCGGTGGCTGGGTGATGACGCCTTAGGCGTACCACCCTCCACCCTGTATAGTTGTGCATGCCCTTTGAATGGTTGCATAGCAACCACTAGGCTGTTGTGTGCAACCATTCAAAGGCCATGTCCCTTATTAAATGCTTCATCGTGGGTTTTTATAACATACTTTATTATATATATATATGTATGGGTTCTACATTTTTTTAATATTTTTGTTCTTTATAGGAACACAGTGATAATTAAAATGAATTTTAATTCAATTTTAAAATAATTATATAATATATATATGTATATGTATATACTTGGGATGGATACTCAGTTAATTCTATTTTTGATATGTAGTAGTAACTTTAAATTTAATATTCTTTTAATGGTAGGCATATATACACACACACACACATATATATATATATATATATATATATATATATATATATATATATATATATGTATATATATACATGTATATATATTTTGAAAGGAATATATTGTTGAAATGTAAAAGTATTGTAATTCTGGAAAATTATGGACAAAATTATTTTGATTAGATTCATATTTAAATATTATTTTATTTTATTTGTATTTAGAAATGATTTTTCCAAATTAGATTTAACAATCTTGGAAAAATAAGATTTCGAGGATATTTTGTTTGGAAAAAGAAACGAAACCAGAGAATAGATATTGTTTAAGATTAAAATATATACTTTAATTTATAATTGTTTTAATAGTTTAAGTTTAAATATTTTATTTCTTAAGTATATTTTGTGATTAAATAATTGTAGAAAATGTAGTTGCCTTTATTTAATTTGATTTGGAAACCATTAAAGAAACTCATAATTTCTAACTTGGTAAAATAAATTTGATGAGATAGTTAATGTTATATAAATTAACTTCTGAAATTAGTTATTAAATGTGAATGGTTATTTTCCATAGATTTAATTTGAAATATTTTATTCTGTAATGAATTCTATGAGTAGGAATGGTTTTTTTTAAAGGATAGAAATTTGTATTTGGTGTGCCATATGTTGAATTTAGGTTAAACTTTATATAGTTTGAAAAGATGTTTTTAATTGAAGTAATTATTTTTTGGTTCTTGGGTAGATGGGTACTTATCTCTAGAGGCTAGGGGAAATTGTGCGTATGTGCTTTGTTGTTGCACCTTTTTTTCTATCTTGTTATCTTGTGAAGATTTGTGTGGGTGGTACCTCCTTGTTTATGAGTTTTGATACTTTATGTACTCATGAGATGGTCATGCCTCATGTGTTATGTTTTTTAAAGAATGCCTTATGTTTTGAGGATTGAGGTACACCTATATTTGTTTTTGGTTTTGGTGTAACTGTAGGGGAGAGTGGCTTTTCTTGGGGCTAGTGTACAAGTGGTCGGCCATGAAAGAGTTTCCTTAAATAAGTGATAACTTAATTAATGTATCTAGTGGGTTGCGTTAGTTAATACATAACAAGACTAAAAAATTCACCAAACCCCTGTCGTTAGTTCTCTCAAAGGCTAAGGATGGGTGGGAAGACCTGGTTAGTAAGGTCACTACCTTGTCTCCATGAAAGTTAAGTGGCTCTGCATGAGTCACCCTATGGGGTGGTACCTTGAGATAGGATGCCTGGTTAACCATGGAGGTGGTTCCTAGTGTTAGGTAGCCTGATGAATATATGTAGGGCCATGCGATGACACTCTCCCATTGTGCCCATTTTTTTCCCTTGTTCTTGTTGCCTCTGGAGTTCATTTTATTATTGTTGGTATTTATTTTGTTATGTCGGTTTGAGTTGTGTAGTGTTAGTCCTTTATGGTTTGACTTTGTGGCTGAGGGTTCTTTCTTATCGACTCCTTGCACGGGGGGTGTTCCTTCGGGTTCACAAGGTCGGGTGGAAACGTGCAATGCACCCATTGGATCCTCAGGTGATGATCATGGCGTGAAAGCAGATGCAATGATTCCAGAACTTGACACAAAGAAGATTGTACTTTTTATGTATTCAAATCTACATTATTATACTCCTTTCATTATGTTGTAATCTTCCCAATGTTATAAGGGAAGCAACTTTGTAATGCAATATTGGTTTCAAATTGTGTTGTATCTGTGGAAATATGTTCCACAAATGTAACCTTGAACTCAGAAGTTGAATGTAATAATATGTTATTTATGCTTTTATTTGTCTATCTTTTTCATGTTGGATGAATGTTATAGTTACATTATTTCTTATTCACGCCTCTATCATCTATTTAGTTTGGTATCATTTAACGTTGTAGATGGTTTGGGTTCGTTTTGAGTAGTGCACCATGTTACCCCATGGGACTAGGTTAATGCTATATGATATATTTATGTTGTTTAATTATTTAATTATGTATTTATTTGATATATAAAAAATAATATAGGATTTGTGGAATGAAAAAGTACATAAAGAAACTGAAAATAGAATGTGTGCACTTAGTATGTGATTAATTTGATTGGATAAATGAGATGAGCAGACAACACATGTCTAGTGAAATTTTGGACATTGTAAGGTATTTTTTATATAGTGTATGTTGCTAGTTTTAGTTGGGAAATACAACCCCTCCTATGGAAAGGTTTCTTTGTCTCCAACAAATCCATAAATTCTAGAATTTATTTGCTTCCAATTCTTTTTCTTTTTCTTGCTTGCAGAATATTGACATTGACTCTTGACAATGAGATAATTTGAGATCAATTTGATGAAAAGGGGGAAAAGGTGTTTTAAATGAGAATTTTTGTGTGTGTTCCTTATTAGGAGTGTTCTAGCCTCCACAAAGCACTATTAGATAGATTCAAAGTGTGTAAAAATGATGGCCACTATATCAAAACTTAGGGAGAAATCTAGAAAAAGTGGTGTATGAGGATGTGATGGATACAAAGGGATATATAAAATGGGCATAAGAGGATTTTCAAGCGAGGGAAAAGAGTCTAAGTTTTTCTTTGAGGGAAATAGAGTGAGTTTGTAGATTAATGGATTAGTTATGAATATAGAAGTGGGTTCCTAATGGGTCTCTAGTGATGGAATAAAATAAAAATGTGTTAAATAGTCGAAGGGAATAAAAACCACAAAATATCCATGGCTTGGTAGCTCCAAGGGGTATCCACAACTTGAAATCTTTGGCATTCACCTTGTTGCCCTATTTATGTAACGCCCCGCCACAGAAACCCCAAAGGACAACATGAAAAACTAACAACTATGACACAATTTTTTTTTAAAAAGAAACTAACATGAACTAAAAATCATACAAAACTAATATACATTCATCAGAAAATACACTCTAAGTACCTAACAATGTATTTTAGGGTACATGGTTGCATTACACATAAATGTTCCCAACATGCACTAATCCCATAATGAAGATTACTGATCACAAGTGTTCATTTTAAAACCTTAGCATGAAACAAATGAACATCATAAAAAGTAACCATAACATTAAATGAACATCCATCCATGATCAAATAATAATATCCAAGAGTACATCTATCACTTTTCTAAAATAAATATACATTGTTCCAAGATTATATAATTATAAATATTTCCATAGATACAACTCCACATAAGTGCATTTAATGCAAACCAAAGATTACATACACCACTCCCATACATGGGGTAGATCAATACATTGGTTACAAGTTACATCAAGCTTCCCTTATAATAGTGGGAAGGATTTGATAATTACATAATGTGATACAACTAAAAAGAATATAATGCATAGCATCAAGACTATCTCCAAATATGGTTTCAAAGCTTTGGGATCATTGTAAATGGTACAACTCCTTGCATCAAGACTTCAATTGGGAACCCAGTGGAGTGCATAGCACGTTCCACCCAACCATATGGACCACATGACCCACCCCCCATTCTAGGAGATGACAATAAGGGCTCACAACATAAAAATAGTCAAGCAGACAAGGCTAACGAGACATCACAACAAATGCAACAATAAACATAAGGAACAACCACTTCCAGAGATGCCTGAACAAGGGGAAAACAACAAAGCATACAAGGTTGCTAAAGGGAAGATTGTCATCGCATGGCTCGATATGGGTCACCCAATGTAGATATTCCTAGGTCTTTCCCCCCATCTTGGGTTACCCTAACAACCTCAACCGATCCCTGACCCCCATTCTAACACATACGAAATCAACATACCTTTCATGAAGACAAGGTAGTTGATTTTCCATTCTAGGCCTTCTCATCTCATCTCAAGCCTAAACAAGCGCTTTAGCCATGAGAGAGGCATCCATTATCTTTTATTAAATTGATTACTACCCAACCCCCTAACTATTTATTAGGTTATCGTTGAATTAATACTACTTATACACATGTTACCCTGGACACCACTTAGGGCTCTGACCCCATGGAAAGCCACTCTTCCTACTAGAAACAATAGACTCACAATCACAAACTGGGTAAGCCAACTTGCACAAACTTGCAAAACCATATAAATAATCACATAGAGTGACACATGTGCCATCACCCACTAGATCTCCACAATAAACAATTTCCATGGTTCAAGGCTAAAATCCACATTCACAAAGTCAAGAAAAAGAAAAACAATTCACAAAGAACCAACATGAAAAGCCAATCATAAAGGAACTCCTTCCCCCAACCTTTGGAAGCCTAAAATAAACCGACTACCTTTGAACTCACAGTTGAGGGTAATTGAAGGCATTGTGGGATCCATCATAATATTAAAACATGACTATAAGTAATACGACATTTAAAAAATCCTCATTTTAACTAATTCAACACCTCAAACTAGACTAGCAACAAATGACACATTTCAATCATTTTCATATTACACAACCACACAACAACCAAGCATGCATGAACAATACCATAAATAGTCGTCACTTCCCCATTTAATAATATTCTTAACACCAAAACAATTCAATGCCACATTCAAACACAAATAACCAATAATACAATCAACTAAACAAAACATCCAGGGAGACATGATTTGCACATCAAATAGGCTATAATATTTTAGTAATGAACTCAACCTAAAGATTGCCAAGGAAATCGACAATAAAATAGGTTACTCACTTGATCAAATTAGAGATTATATAATGATATTTCAAGGTGACTCTATTATCAATGAAACAATCATTTCAAAACCTTAGAATTAAAATTTTAACTATAAAATAATGCTACAATGACCTTATCATAATTTCTTACTTCACATAACAAATTCAGAGACATAGACATAATAAAAGTATCTATTACCTATTTACTAATTAATTCACAAAGAGAAATCCAAATTCAATAGTATTGTGAAATTCATATATCTAATTAAAACATTTTATTATCTTTCTATTTAATTTCCAACTCATTTATCAAATCTTCCAAATATCTAAATATAGCAAATCAACCTTTTCTTATTTGATTTTCAATTTTGTTTATCTACATAATCAACAAATCTCAAACAATAATATTCTTTTTATTGCAACCATAATGAGTATATATATATATATTGTTACGACTGTTGTTTACATTCCAATGAAATGTCAGATTAGATTATGATAAACACATTAAAACATATATAATTATATTGTCACTTATATATATAATATATATTTTCGAATACCGTTTATAACGAAATCCGAAATGCAAGGCATAAACAACAAATTCCAATTATGAAATAAGATAAACACTTTGAATACCCTAATAATACAAATGTAAATCAAATGGTAAATATCAATACCAAGCGGAGTTATAATCAGCGCACACCAAACATTCACAATGTCTAGTTTCAAAGTGAAACGTATGGCCAAATCACTGTCAGAGAATGAGAGAGTTGGGGTGACTTGATAGCTTAATTATCAATATTAGATCATATGTTTTTTTCAAATAAATAGTCTTAAACAGAGTGCTTCCTAGGCCACCTAAATCGCAGGAGAAGAAGAACGTTTTCTTACAAACAAATATATATATATATATATATATATATATATATATATATATATTCATACATAAAGTTTTATAAAATTGAATATCATGAAATAAGTAAAATCGAATACCATTCTTAAAAACTAACCATCAAATAAGATCGAAATGAACCTCATTGAATCTAAAATACAAACCACAATATACAGTGCCATAAATAATACTCAAGAAGAGGGAAAATTAAATCCAGAAGATTGTTAAGGCAGTGAAAGACAATCAATTTATGTGAATCAAAACCTCAAGCATAAGAATGCAACAATCAAAAGGGAGGAGAGGCAAACACTTTAGAGCAGCAAGTAAAAGGTTCTAAGCAACAAATTCAAATAGTCTGTATCTTCATCGTATCTAGCTTGCAAAGTATGTCGACAAAATTTAAATGCATGTGTATCAACTTTTCTAATTTGCACATTCTACAAGCGCTAAATATGGGATATGCCAATCAAGGAAAAAATTCGACTGAGTATAGCCAATTCTGAGATATAGGTATCTATGCATGTGCGCTAAGCTAACTTGGTAGTTTTAACTGCCTTGGTTAACATGCATGCCAAAAATGGTGACGAATGAACTCAACTTTGTTCAGTATCAACATAGACGTAGGCTTCAAGAATTGAAATCACTTATTCTTATTCACAATTTGCATGAGCAAGGTTCCATGAAGCATTTGGACATTTAGGGTTTGCACAATGACTTGGCTATAACTGTTTTGAAATTGCACACAGAGCTATTAGGCTGCCTGGTTATTTATTTGTTTATTTCAAAAATAGGATAGATGTGAGTAGGAAACGGTGATAGGTACTTCATGGGCCAAATGGCCTAGGCCAAAGGTGGGCATGAATTTAACTAAGTATTTTGTTATGGGTTATTAAGAGTCAAAGGCATTGAATATTCTGTAGATGACTAAACGTAAATGAGGGACAAACACGAGATCTCTCTGTAAGGATTGAACAACAAATAACCGAATGAAAAATTTCTCATGGAGTTACCATTTCCTACAAACGTCTGTCATATGATGTAATGCCCAGAATTTTGTTAGAAAAGCCCAACAATTGTTTTTTTGTTTCAAACATTAATTATGAAAATCATCTTTGTAAGTGTTTAGAGTGTAACACGAACGCGATGACATGCCCACATTATAATGCAAGCCAAACCCAGACACTACAACTTTTAATGAAAAAAAAACAAATATTTATGTAATACCCCTTTACTATTCAACATTGATAATCCAGAGGTTAAATCTCATTTTAATGTTTATATTGTTTATTAAAATAATGATAATACCTTTTACCATTGAAAGAAACATTCTAGCCTTCGCACTACATTTATCCTTGATATTAGCATTGGCTTTATTATCTTATGGTGTTGGTAGAAATGTTTACCATAAGTTTGATTCCTTGGGATTAACATTGGCATGGTAGTTAGTATATATATTAATTTTAAAACTAGTATAATTGTTGATAGGATTTATTATTAGCGCACTCTATTAACGCTAGTGGTTTTATTTGAATTCCACATTAGTGTTATTGTCATGTTTATTAAATCATTTCTCAATGTTAATATTACCATATATTGTCTATATTTTGTTATTGTTTTCTCATATTAATAATGACATTAATTGTAATACTACCATTAACCTTATAATAAATATCACCACTTGGCATGATTATAGTCGTTCCTCTATCATGCTTAAAATTGATTTTCCACCAATTCAATGTTTCTATTAGTATTAATATTCATACTACAATATTATCCCCCATATGAGTATAACATTATAATTGACATTAGTACAGCCAATTTTCTAAAGGAATATTACTATTACTACATAACTTGTATTAGTTCAAATACCTCTTCCAATCCCTATTATTGAACCTAACAACAAGACTTGCTAGGGTTTTCCCAAGACATAAACATTTGTAAATTTACTAATTTTCTTACTAACATTGTTGTCAAAACTATTAACAATAAACTACTATAGTTAATATTAGTATTCATTATACTTATAGTACTTAACCTTATTATTACCATTATAGTCATTTATGCTACTTCTTAGTATTAATGGTATTAATATTACTCATACTAAAATATTCTCTTAATATTACTATCGTTAATTTTCTTTATTGGTATCCTAATATTACTACTTTTTACAAGACTAATATTAATATTATCTAAGATAAACAATTCTTTTAGCATAATGACAATATCATTCATAAAACTAATATTATCATTATCATTTATTTATTTATATATTCTTATTATTATGGTGATTTCATTTAAAATACCCCAACTATTAATAATAATGTTAATATGTCTCGCCCTAGCTCGCCTCAAGTACCCGAGATACAGGCTGCTGGGTCGCGGGGACACCCCTGTTGTATAAAAAAAAAAATGTTAATATCTCTTTTGTCATACCCTTGTTATTAAATATTAAATTCAATATTCAAATAAAGACAATATTATACCTTTAGTATTGCTCCCAATTTACTCTTGAAATGCTTGTACAAAAGTTTGGTGTTGGTTGGCTTTTATCCCGAAAAGACTAGGCCACCCCATCAACGGATTTTGATCTCTTTTGGAATCCATTTCAAATGAATAGGTGGGAACACCAAAATGAATGAAGATTCTTGAATCGCCATATTTTAATCCTTTAAAAATCTAGGCCTTCTTGAAAACCCTAAAATATGATAAAAGCAACACTTAGCCTTGCAAAGCACAAAAGAATATAATGAATAAAACACAAAAGAACGAGGCTTGCTCACCACCCTACCTTAATGGCATCATGAAGCCTCATGGGCTCTAGCCATATCGCCGAGCAAGTATTAATTGGCTACCAATGATCTTGGTAGGGAGACTAACAAGAATAGTTTATTTATGATTTTCTTTTGACTACCCATTCACCAAACCACTCTAAATTTCTATACATAAAGATTTGGTCTCTTCCCTAACTTGTTTTTGACAACTTTAACCAAAATAACATAACAAAAATTTTCCTAAGTGAGAAAATTTGATAACAATGAGAAGGATAACTTATCTCCAAAAAATTTGTTCCTTGATCCTTTACTTTGCATGTGAGAGCTCCTTGCTTTCCTTTCCCTCTCGCTTCCTTTTCTCTTCCAACTTTAAATTCTCAAAACAAAATTCTCCAAGAAGAGAAGTGGGTAGGGGAGAAGACCCAATATCTGCCAGGGCTAACTTCGTGCAACCATAGAATTCAAACCGTACGTCGAATCGAAAAAAAAAAATTATGGGTTTTTTTCGCTAACGAGTTAAGTGCTTATAACTAAGGTTTTGGCTTCTGGGCAATTCGGTAGAGTGCGGGAGCGTTGGATATGCGCACGGAGGTCAAAAAGACACCTTTTAGAGGTGTCGTCTGGTCGTCGCCACCTAATATCCCAATATCCGCCCGTTATAATTTCAATAAATTATAGTTGTTTTATGTCTCAAATCCACTCAAAAACATTCACTTTAGCACTTAATGAGCATTCATTGGTTTTTATGTAATTATTTATTCAATCAAATAAATTTTTTTAATGGATCAAAGTGATTTTTTTTTTGGGGGGTTAAATGAGCATGGAGGTGGCGGTAACTGGGACTTCTCCCCTAACATCCATTTCTTTTTTTCCATCCAAGTAAATAGGATTGCAACTTGAACTCACTTGAATGAGAGAGACATTTGTCACCCTCTCATTCGATTTTTCAACACAATATCCCCACAAGTTCTCACACATGTGTGAGACTTTTGGGGAAATGGGGAATGTACAATGACACTCTACCCAACATCTCTTACAAGGTGGCTTCACACATGTGAAAGTCTTGATGCTCTTCCCAAACTCATTGATGAACTTTGGGGAGTGTGGTGGGAGAGTGACAAGTCACTTCTTCCAACTCCCAAGGATTCGAATTCGTCACTCTTTCAAATGGATTTTTGAAGGGGTCACATGTCCAAAGGGTCCCCCTTCCATAGGTATAGACCCTAGGGTTCTATTTTTGCACTAATATCAATAAAATTGACCAAAAAACACCCTAAAAAAACCACTTTAAAGGTCAATTCGAAATTCAAGACCTAACTAAGGATTTTAAAGCCCTAATTATACTTACACCCTTAATCACTTGACTTAATTTAATAGGGCTCCACAAAGCATGCTTACACTAAATTGTTAATCATTAAAACCCCTAACACAATCAAAGCTTACACAAAACCCTAAATACCTCCTAGGTCATAAGGTCAAAATTTAAAACTTTAAAAGATAAATATTTAACTTGGGTCTAGATATTTCTCCTTTTTTTACCCTTGACATTACTCTCACATGTATTTTTCCAAATACATGTTAGGTTAGAAATATAATAAATACCTGTTCAAAATATCAATAAGATCAAATTCAATAGTTAGTAAATCATAATACACAGATATTCATTTTCTTTCCCTATGAAAGACAAAAACTTTAAGCATGCATGAAATAATTTAATGAAAACCTAACCTTAGCTAAATAATTTATTTACACTACTAAATTACTCTTGGACACTCCTTCCTCTAATAAAATTCATCATGCAACTTGATATATAATTTATATAATTTTTCCTCAAATTATCTTACCTTAGGTATACCCCTCATTGATTAGAGTCGTCCTTTAAATCTACCTTGACGGTTCTTGGCTAGTGATCCTTTTGGAACTTCTTCTTGATCTTTCCAAAGTCTCACTTTGTTCCTAACTATTATCATTTTCCAAGTAACATGAAACTTATTAGCGAGATTCAAACCAATGTTAGGTACACAAATTTTTTTAGCTCATATTGATCTAAGTGTATTCTTCATATGATACTTGTTCAAAAATATAAATATTATTTGCTCACATTCATTCTTAACAGTTTGCCAATTTTCATTACTAAAGAGAATTTATCACAATAATCATTTAAACTAGTTTATAAGAAAATCAAAATATTAAACATGGAATTAGATTAAATCATTAATTTATTCACCAAACTAACATAGTTAAACTTATCAAGATGCCACACAATTTATAGACGGGGTTGGGCCTCACATATGAAATTGCTACTTGTAAATCAAAATCAGAAATAGAACACAAACAATGATTTAAGCATATATAAACAGTTGGCTGCCATATATTACACAGGGATATCGTATGTTACAAGTATTATTTTTTATCGTAGCAAAATCCTAATTAATAAGTGAGTCGATATCATCTAAGCACAACATAAGACATGTATTGAATATAACGTCAAACGAATGAAACTCAACACCACACATAAGCATATGCTTGAATCAATGAAATAAATACCATACCTAGCATGCTGAATATAATACGATAGAAGGAAATTCCATGCTACTCGTGTCTACATATATTTACAAACCAAGAGAAAGAAAGGAAGGGTTTCTTCGAAATGAACATACCAGTGCATTGCTTGCATGCGGGATTTTCCAATGACCCACCCTTCCCCAAGGCCTGTTGGGCTACTAATAGGTGACACATTGAATCTTTAATTTCCTCTATGGTTACGGCCTTGTAAAGAGAAAAGACTCATAGATGGTCTGGTATTTCCAAACCCTGGCAAAAACAATGAGTGTAATATTCAAACACCCGCCTATGAAAGACCTACACTCCTAGCGTTTTCCAACATATATCTAGTGGGAGGAAAATATGGTCAATCTTCTCCAAAAAGAATTATTTTAATTACGAAAACAAAATCTCATCCAATTAATTATCCTATTTTGAATTATATTGTCTTTTCATAATTTAATTTACTTTCACACAATAATAATAGTAATAATTATCTTTATTTTAATTGTAAAAGCATTTAATCACATAATTTAATTTAATGAATTAATTAAAAAATAAACATAACGATAACTATTTAACAACTCCATTTATTTATTAATTTATTTAATTCTAATTTAATCAAACATTCTAAAAATAAATTTAATTTAATTATCTTAATTTTAAACAAGGAAACACATAAACATTAACATTCTCCATAAGCCATCCATTAATAATTTCTTTAAATTGAATAGTTACAAGAAAAACATAATTAACACTAAATATCAACGCTTAACACCCTACCAAACTTACTCAAATGCCAAGAAAGGTTCAAACACGGAGGGGCACTACAATTTCTCTTGTGATGATACTATAATTTAACTTGTGTTGGAGGATGAATGATGATAACAAGTTTTTAAACTTGTATCTCATGAATGGTTTGAGGGAAAAAGAGGTTTGTAAACTATCCTATACTAATTCTTCAATAAAATGATCATGGAAAACATAGTATGTTCCAAGATAGGAAGGGGTATGAAACTTGAATTTTTGAAATTTGACTATGGACACTACTACACATGGGAATAAGTGTTTGTGCATGGTGAAGAATCCAAGTTTTAGGGGTTATATGTCAAGAGGTTCCTCAAGAGAGGACCACTTACCTTGTGGTGGTTGTTAACCATTATTATTTCTATGTGATGCTCTTGTCACGGGTGTTCAATCCCATAATATTCATGAGGAAATCTTAATTTCCCTCTAAAGGAGGGGCTTCCTCCCTTAGATCTGAGTAGGTAGTGATTAGTGCTAGGTTGTCCTCTAGACAAATAAAATTCCTTTGCTATTTTCTTATTGGTTTTTCTCTCCCTCTGCCTCCTAGAATCAATATTGGCCTTCAAAATATTAGTCATAGATTGGTCAATTTATCTTACATTCATGATTCCTAACTCATCATATAATTTAAAACATATTTATACACTTATTTTCTCTTCTACCTCAAAAGTATCTACACTAGAAATTGTCTCATTAAAAGGAACAAATATAACATGATTAAATGTACATACCTTCATAGTTTTTGTTTGCTCTAATCAATCATTGTGGGTAGTTGGACTAGGTCAAGAACCAAGTTTTTTGTTTTTTAAACCCACATTTGTTTCTATTTTTTGGGTTCATCCTTGGGTCAATATTTTATGAAATGTGAGAAGTTACCACATTTTATTAAAAATAATTTCTTCTCTTTAGCCTCAATTGATTGCACCCATTCTCCATTAATCACACATAATGTCCATGATTCTCTCAATTTTATCTTCCCATTGCTTTAAAATTTATCTCAAGCCACCTCCTATGGTAATGCAAGATAAATTCTTGTAGCTAACTAGTTGGTAAGATGATTTGAAGTGGGGTGATTTATGTTTAACAACAGAAGAATTTTCAACACATTTTTCCTAACGCTTATTGTACATGGAATTTTTATGGAGTGGAAGAGTAGAAGTGAGATGTCTGATTCACTTTCTTGGATGACTTATTGCTTTGTTAGCTATTCTTGAAAATATTCAAGCCTCGAGGTATGTCTTCAAATTTTTGAATGTAGAATGAGGTGTTTATGATAAAAAGTCTAGTTCACTCTATGGTTTGAACAAAAAAAATGGTAGAACATTGAAAAACCTAGAGGTATACCTAGTATAGGGATTTTTTTCATTTCTTTATAATTGATTTTTACCCTATTGTGAAATGTGAAGTTGTTGATATCCATGTGTAAACTCAAAGTAAGATTTTATTTATTGCCTATGAATATGTGTGTAAGGGTTTTATAAGCCCTTTGTTGATGATCCTAATATATTATTTATGCATTCAAAGTATAACTAGCATGATGACGTTCTTATAACTCAAATCCATAAAAAAATACATGTCCTTTGATGAGTCCTGAAACCTATCTGCTTTTCTTTAGCACAGGGGTACAACACAACATTGAGCTTATAATTGTTGTGCTAATTTTTCTAGAATGTGTTTGTCCTATGTAGTAGGGATTGTATTAGGGCTTTCTTGATATTTTTCAATATACATGATGTATATCTTAAATAGATTCCTTTGCATCTACCTTAATGCTTTGATCCATGTACATAACATGTATTGCATTTTCCTATAAACATAATATATCTATCAGTTGGGTTATTAAATTGAGATAAGCAATGAAATTTACCAATTATCTCTTGTGGATCCAAAGCAATCAAATATTTTTTAAGTCAATGTTGTCCTATTGAGGTTATTTTAATCCTTTGCAAAAAATTATAAAATATTATAAAATAGGGATTTTGAAATATTTACCAAAGTTGTATGAATCTTGTTTTGGTGATTCATGAAAATTTATGGTACACAACCCTTTCTATCATTTTAATAATGATATTTTATAGAATATTAGTCGAAAACCATCCTTGTGTTTGAAATTGTCGGTCCTCAAAAATAGTCTAGTTGGATCTGTTTGTTTTTTTATTCTTATCACTTATACTTATAAAGAAATCTTTGCCCATTTTTTATATATTTGAATCTATTCAAGATAGTATTGGCATGCCTATCAACCATTTAAAAAAAAAAAAATTAGTTTTATTTATTGCCTATTTTTAAAATGTATTTCAGATGTTATTTGAAGTGGGATTTTTAAATATTTATTTCTTATGTAATAAAAGCATCAGTATAGTAGATACATATTTAGTGCATGCCATGTTCATCTTTGGAAATATTGCTAAATAGTGAAGTTATGTGTTGAATAGATTAGTTGTTCACTTTTGATATAACAATTCTTGGAAATTGATTCGTGTTTTTAATCTGCTTTGTGATATTAAACCATTGGAATTAAATAATAAATTTTCAAAAAAAAAGAAAAAAGATTCAGATGATTATAGTAGACAAAACATGCATCTTTGAACAAAGAAAATACAAAACAAGGGTCATTTAATCCTTGCTACAATGTTTTCAAGTTATCAACACAGAAATAACAAAGATAGTTTTAAATAAATTGTTAATATTCTCTTTTTAATTTCTCAACTACATTTAGTTTCATAATTTTCTGCATTTCATCTACCCTCCATTTTCAAATTCTAAACCTCTTGATTTAGTTATATGATGAGTTTGTGAAAAAATAAAATTCCTTAATTATATAGGAGAATATTTATGCATCTTCTAACTCTCTCTATCTTCAATATAATTGAGTGTGTTTCCAAGGTGTTAAGAAAGAAATAATAAATAACATTACTATAAAATTACATTTACTATCATATTTGGTGGTATATCATCCTACCCTCTTTCTCAAAATTTTAAATATCTTAGTTCAAAGTCATATAGTGTAGTTATTTTTTTGTACTTAAGAAAGCTGACCTTTGTAATTCAAATATTGTATAGATTTTCCAAGCCTTCCAATTTAATAAAATACATTTTATGTTCCCTAGAAATTGTAGCAACCAATTTTATATCCAACAACCATTAGGGGAAAGATAGAGATAATTAGAGAGGGAAGGAGGATGGAGGGAGAGAGAGGTGAGATAGAGAGTAGAGAGGGTGTAGAGAGGGAATGGGAGAGAGAAGGGGCAAGATAGAGAGAAGTAGAAAGGGAAGGAGAGAGTGAGGAAGAAAGTAAGAGAGAAAGAAGTGGAGGGAGATAGTGAGAGGAAATATGGGAGAGAGATTAGAGAGGGAAGAATGGAGGGAGAGAGAGGTGAGATAGAGAGTTGAGAGGGAGTAGAGAGGGAGGGGGAGAGAGAGAGAGGAGCAAGATAGAGTGAAGTAGAGAGGGAAGGAGAGAGTGAAGTAGGAAGGTAATTTAACTCAGGCACATCAAATTTTTTCACTACTCTAAAAAATTGATCATCATCGACATATGGTAATGTATTTTTCCAACTCCAACCCTTGAATGCTATAAACACCATTATTTCCTCCTTTACACAAAAAAAATTGGCAACCTTCGACCACCCTTCAAACATCTTTGTCTCTAATAGTTTGTAATAAATTCACAAATTCCTCCATCTAATCAAAATTTTGGCATGCCACCAAGTTCAAATAGCGCTTTAGAAATCTAGTGCCATAATTAGCTTGTATCCTATCTATTGCCAAAGTCACATCCTTAATTTCGAAAATAAACAAGTACCTCTTCACCCGTTCTCTTGAAACAAGCAACATGTGGATATCATGCAAACAAGGGATCCCTTCCCCAAACTTTCTCCTACCATAATGTCCTCCACCCCAATGAGAAACACAAATTTTATGAGAGGTTTCACCATTGCAAAAAAAATTCCTTTGGATTCCTACAAATCAAGCAAAGAAGAAAACAAATCTTGATGTAATGTCAAAACTAACTCTATATCGTTCACTCCCCTTCACATATTTCCATCCCAAAATTAGTTTGATAGCATCCATGTTAGTGTATATATTGCATACACATAGGCTTTAAGCCTACTTATTTGTCCATTGATCCTTCCCACCTCCCATTTTGTAGTTTATACGAGTGCTTTTTCTAAATAGTCCAAACAGGCTCGTTGGAAGCATTGTGAAAAAACAAGAACTTTTACAAAAAAAAGACACTCAATTTCGAGCTATCGAGCAAAAGTTATGAAGCTATTTTTCACATTTTCAAAATAATTGATCCTCCTAGCAAAAGTTAATTGTAGATTTTTTTAAAAAAAAAATCCACCAAAAAATTAGAAAAGAGAGGAAAAATAAGAGAGGATTTTAAGCCCCCTTGGGTTGGAAAGAATCAAGGGTTGGAATACCATGTGACCAAGGGCTTAGAATTGATTTTTTTTTACATAAGCGCTATAGTAAAAGGTGGCAGTGAATTGGAATAAAAATGGTGGTGAACAATAGTGGTCTTCCTTCCATTGAATTTAACAATTGTTACCACCAAGAAAGAGCCCCAATTTCATGCCCCACCTAAATTGGATCTAAGGGAGAGGAGCCCATCGTGGGTAGGGGACATATCGTGGGTATAGAATATGACAACCTATAACCTAGTTTTGGATAGCAAAAAATTCAATAAATTTACACTTAATATCTAACTATAAAACAATTTAATTCATAAAGTACACAAACTGACCAATGTTGTGATGCCACATCAACGTACCAATAATACATGACTTAGTGACCCGCTATCGGTTGATGACACATTTTGGCTCTTTTTTGTGGTTTTTGAAAAATGATCTGAAAAATATTGAAAAACATGCACAAATCTTGCTAGGAAAAAAATGGGCGGGTGCTATCAAGACTATGAAGGAAAATGTGCAAAATAATTGATCGAATCAAATGATGCTAATGTGGACCCCTCGCTCAATATTTCCCTACCCACCATCATCTCCTCTCCCTTATAACAAAACAAGTCACAAGTCTCTTTGAGAAATCGTAGGTTTCTGAAAAATGCAAAGGGCTTTCTTGGCAAAATCCTAATAGGATTCCCACATGCCAAACATCTCCGCCAAGTTTGAATGTGCCTAAAATCCTAGAAATCATCACATAGATGATTCATGATTAAATCATGGTAGAGATTCCTTGCGATTTGCCACAAGTGATTCACGACCTGTAAACTCACTGAAATGTGGCAGAGATCCTTCGTGGCCTACCAAAGATGATTCACAACCTGTATATTGATCGAGTCTATGAATTCAAGTGTGCCTCCACAAATGATCTTAAAATTAAATGGCCCTCCAAAGATTATTTGAGTGTAGGCGAGGTGGACATATCTTCTCCTATTTGGTGTCCCAAAATTTCTATCTCCTCCTCTTAATCACGGCTTGCAACCAATGTAAATACCAAAAATGAACATGCTATAGAGGGAATTTCAACATGCAATGAACAAATACTCACATTTGATGACCAAACCATGCCTCATAATGGAGAATCAAACCCGCCCCTTAATCATTCATTTAGATGAATGATTAAAACTATAGATAAATTGCAAGGGTCACAGGGTTTAATCATGCCTCCAAAAAAGCTAGCCTATAAGCTTGGGTCAATAATTCCTTTCCAGTGGATTGTTGCGTAGAGATGAATTGATTGAAAAATACAATGAGATGCTTCACCTTACGACCTGCAAAAATCCATGTCTAGCTTTGATACCATGAAAGAACCTTTGATAATTGAAGATTGAAAGAAAGCACAATGAACACAAAATTGCATAAAGTCAACCCATAGATTAGATCAATAAGGTGTACATAAATAAGAATGAGGGAGGCAACCAAACTTCATGAAATGAGGATAATAATTCTCACTCATGGAGTGGTGGCAAGTTTCCTACCAAAAATGTAGGAAGAGGTGTCAAAAGATAATTGACACCTCTAAGGACACCTATCTACATTGACACTTTGTGTGAGAAAGGGTCAATAGACACTCATAACACTTGTTTCCCAAATACAAGTGTATTGGTGTGCCAACTATGAAATGTGGCAAGTTTTCCTATAGCTGAATTTCACTTAAGGAAGTGATGTGATACCCTCTTCTCGACCAATTTATGTAGTAAATTATATAGAACTATAGTCTTTATTAACTTTTCTCTAGTTGTATATTCTGAATGACCATATTATCCTCTCCTAATTGGATTCACTAGACATATCTCAAAATGCAATGTTGTTGTACACCTTAGATTTTGAAGGAATTCATGTTATTTTATTGTTTTTCCAAACAATGCCATTAAATGTGGATGCATAGACAAGGCAAGTAAATGTCATGCAAAACATGGATATTTCTTGAATTAACTAATTATTTCCTATAGATGAGGAAGCAACCTCCCTCCATGCAATTTCCAAACACTTAGCGTATGCCTTTTAAATTCCTATTCAACCTCCATAACTCGAGTTTGGTTAAGAATTAAGTTAAAAAGTGGTGTGAAGGTTAACATGATATTGATAAATTACAGAGTAAAATATAGTGAAATTATTTGATTTCTATGTTTAACTCTTGAATGGACAATAGTTCATTGGAAATGATTTTGGATAATCAATACTATACTAGTGACATTTAAGCAACAATAGTTTACTTCTCGTAGATCCTTAATCCTATTCTTAGTTCTCACAACTTCTAAACTAACATTTCCAACTCAAGGAAGACTATAAGACATAATATCCTTGTATTGTATCATATATATAGATAAACCTAAAAAGATTGTTACTTTACTGATATGAATATTATTTATAAATATTAAAGTGTGAAAGCTTCAAATAGTGATCGTTGTAACTAGCATAAGAATGATACCACATGTGGCCTTGGATAGATAAATTTGTTAAAGTTTAAAATTTTATACAACAAATTATTTTCTATGACCCAACTGTAAACTATGAATATAGCTTAGTGTGTTCCTAATGGATATCTAAAGGGGGAAATAGAGGAAATATGTTTTAAATAGAAGAGGAGAATAAAAACCATAAAATATCCATGGCTTGGTAGCTCCAATGAGGATCCACAACTTTAGATCTTTAAATTTCACCTTGTTTTCCTATTGCTCTTATGATGATACTATACTTTACCTTGTATTGGAGGATGAATGATGATAGCAAGTTTTACATCACATGAATGGTTGGAGGGAAAAAGAGGTTTATAAACAAGCTTATACTAAGTTTTTAATAAAATGACCATGAAAAAATAGTATCTTCCAAGACAAGAAGGGTTAGGAAACTTGAAATTTTGAAATTTTACTATGGACACTAGTGTCCATGGGCATACATGTCTTTTCATGGTGAATAATCCAAGTTTTAGGAGTTTCCAAACAAGAGGTTTATTAAGATAAGATCACTTACCATATGGTGCTTGTCAACCAGCATTATTTTTATGAGATGCTTAGTCATGCGACTCTTGTTAGGGGCATTAAATCCCATATCAATCCTGATGAAATATTTATTTCCCTCTAAGGGAGGGGCTTCCTCCCTTTGACCTTAGTAGGTAGTGATTAATGCTACCTATTGTCCTCTAGATAAAGCACATTCTTGTATTTTTTTAATTTCTTTTTCTCTCCCTCTTCCTCTTAAAATCCATATTGGCCTTCAAAATATTACCCACAAATTAGCTAATACATCTTACATTCATGATTCCTAACTCATCATTTAATTCAAAATCTACTTCTACACTCATTTTCCCTTCTTCCTCCAAAGGATCTACACCAAAAAAGTGTCTCATTAAAATGAAAAAATGCAACACAATTACATACCTTCCTAGCTTTTGTAGTGTCTAATTCAACCATAGTGGGTAATTGGACTAGGTCAAGAACCAAGTTGGTCTTTTAAACCCATTTTTATTTTTATTTTTGGGGTTGATCCTTGGGGCAATCTTTTGTGAAATGTGAGTTGTTAGCACATTTGAGAAAAAAATAATTTCTTCTCTTCAACCTTGATTGATCACACCCATTCTCCTTTAAACTCACATGAGGTTAATGTCTTCGAAAGTTTTATGTATTGTGACCATACATAATCAAGAGTAAAATCTCAAATTCTCCACCAATTATTCCTCATCAATTCCCACAAAATTACCCCAAGTTATTACCAATAATGTAAAGTACATCTATCAACCAAAGCTCCATAGAAAGGTTATAGAAGCCAATTCGAATGAGAGAATTTGCTAGGTTACATTTTAGTGGATTAAAATTTGGAGATTAATTTTGAATAAATAATTGTGCCTTGCCAAGTATCCATCTATTTGTGTTTAATATATGATTTCTCATGTCTTTATCTTCAACAATTGCAATGAGAAAACCTTTTGGGATAAAATGAATCGTTGGCAAAATATACCATTTATCAACTACCCAATCTAGAGTTGTTTGGCTTGATAGGTTGGTTCCAACAAAACAACCAATTAATGCATGATCACAAGGCAAGGAATTTGCATCAACAACCACTAGGACATTAGGTATAATTTTCACAAATATTGAAGCAGCGTCATCAATATTTTGAGTAGTAGATAGAGTCCTATTTGGTATGCATGAGGGTGCAAAGCAAAATCGTTGGAAGTGAGACATTATAGTAATATATTAATATTATACTATTTATAATTTTCTTAAATATATAATTTATTGTATTTATGAATTCATAAATATCATATTATATAGTATATACATATATGTAATCTTATGATGCTAACTATAAGAGTTTAGATTAATAATCTAAATGGGGTTCCTGAGAATGAGTTCAAGGAGGCTACTTAAGTGTTATTTTTTTTTTTTCATTTACTTAAAAAGTTATTTTACAAATTTTTATTTATTTTTAAATCTTTGTTGGTTATGTTGCTACTACAAAACACCTCTTAGCTTGATTAGATTACAAAATTATAAATTATTATAAATTATAGACTCATGAATTAAATTATGGATGATAATAAATTATCAAATTATAAATTATACAAAATATACTTTTTAATTTATGAATGATTGATGCAAATTATACAAAATATCTCTTTTAATTAAATTGCAAATTGTACAAAATATATTCTTTAATTTATAAATCAAATTATAAATTAAATTGTAAATTAGATTATGGATGATAATAAATTATCAAATTATAAATTATTCAAAATATATATACATCTCCTAAAATATTAAATTGTAATGCACAATGAACCTCAACGGTTATTTGAAATTTGAAAAAAAAAACAACGCATTTGAAATTTGAAAAAACTGAAAAGAAAGCAACGGACAGAAAAGAAAACAACAATCAATCCGAGAATGGGTTCTCTGCCAGATTCCTCTGCACTGAGCTCGCATTTTCTGGTAAGTTTCCTCTTTCTGTCACAAATTTGTCTAATTTGCATTCTTTAAATTTGAATGGCAATCCTCTACATCCCAACATCATACCTCTACATCCCAACATCATACCCGAAGAGATATACAATTTGAAAGACTCAAACTTCTGCGTTTGTCCAACATTAGTTTGTTTGGAACCATTTCAGCATCCATTGGTAAACTTACAAAGCTGGAATATCTAGAACTTTCTTCCAACAACTTTATGAGTTGGATCTGTGGGATAATTTTCTTGCGGGAGAGATCCCCTTAGGGTTTGGGAACCTTGCTTGTCTGAAGAATTTTGATGCCTCCTCAAATCTTCTCAATGGTGCTCTCTCTGAGCTTGCGAACTTGAGAAATTCGGTCTTTCTTTATCTCTATAAAAACCAGCTTTCCGGGTCAATACCCAATGAGTTTGGGGAGTTGTCTCTGTACACTAACAGACTCTAGGGAGCTTGTCTAATTTCACCATGATGGATATATCAGAGAATCTACTTACTGGTGCTCTGCCTCCAGATGCGTGTATTTGAGGAAAATTGACATTCTTTCTCGCTCTCTAAAACTCCTTCACAGGTAGAATTCCTGAATCATATGGGAATTGTTCCACTCTGGTTCGCCTTCAAGTCAACAGTAACAGTCTCCACTTTTCTTTCAGCCGGATCTGTGTTTCCTACACTTTTGCAGGGGCATTTCATCTGGAGGCTTGTCAAGTCCCTTGTTGCACCGAAAGTCTCAATAATTATTTGTAAATCGTAATGCTACTAGGTATTGATATGAATTTTCCACATAAATTTTCTACGGCATTTACAATTCAACGCCGCCCGAGAAAAACTGCTACATTCTCCAATAAAACGATTCCACGTGTCACTCAGTTTAGTTTCTGCTTAGTTTCTCCGCTTCCTTTTAGAGGAGGAACACCCCTTTCTCTTCCACACTGCTTTTCTCCGTCTTTACTCTGTTTCTTTGTCTTTACTCTGTTTCTCTAAATTCTTTACTCTGATTTCCCAAAGTTCATTGCCAGAGCTTCCTTGTCAGTGAAGGAGAGAAGAAATATGAGAGAGGAAACAGTTTGTGTAACAGGCGCAGGAGGATTCATTGCCTCTTGGCTTGTTAAAAGGCTGTTGAACAAAGGGTATACTGTTAAAGGAGTCGTCCGTAGTCCTGGTCAGTATATACAATCACATCTACAAATCTCTTACTAATTCATATTATGGTTTATCTCATAACACTTAATGTTTGATTTGGTATGACAAGTACAGATGATGGAAAGTATAAACATCTGAGGGATTTGGAAGGAGCCAAAGAGAGGCTGCAACTTGTCAAGGCTGATATTCTTGATTACCAAAGCTTGATCGAAGTTATTAGAGGCTGTGATGGTGTGTTTCACATGGCCTGCCTTCTCACAGATGACCCTGTAAGTTATATAGCTTTTCAATATGTATTCTTTCAAAGAAAAGAACTCATAATCCTTGTGGAGCTTGCTCTAATGGCGATGGTTTGTGCAGGAACAAGTGATAGAACCAGCTATCAAAGGAACTGCCAATGTGTTGGACGCTTGCGCAGAGTGGGGAGTAAAGCGCCTAGTCATGACCTCTTCAATCGGTGCGGTTTACATGGACCCCAACAGAGATCCCCACCTTGTGGTTGATGAAAACTGCTGGAGTGATTTGGATTACTGCATTCAAACAAAGGTATGATTCATTATTAAAACATTTAATATGATAGATCATTTGAATAGGATCCCAAGCATTAATTGAAAAAACCTTCTAATTTGAAACATAATTACTAATTCATAAGAAGTTATGAAACGAATAACTAGGAGCAGAATTTGGAAAATAATAAAATATATGAATATGCTGAAAGAATAGAGTTTCAAACCTCAATAACATCAAAATATGGAGTAATATCCATCAAATTTGAATTAAAAGAAAAATACTTTTAATTTCAATAAAAAGTTGCCCCAACCAAACTGGAAAAATTTATCTATTCGAAAAAATCCATACCCAACCAATTTGGTAGCACTGCTGTTGTTCTTTCCCCCAAATAAGGAGAGCAAAACGGAATATCATTTTACAAGAATGATGGTTACAAACAGTGTTTATGTCCCAACCATTCATCTTCCTTTTTGAACATAGCCGAGCAGAAGAATATGAGGTGTCAATAATGAATGATGTGGACCTCATGTTTTCCAATGTAGTGTTGATGGGGCCCAATTCATAAAAGATGTATTTAGGAGAGTCCTTCACAGAAGCTGCATAGTGAGCTGCAAAATCAAATTATTAGGTTGAGCTGCAAAATGAGCAAGTCATTTGGGGGCTCTAACCCTTTAAGGAAAGACAAAAACACTTGCTGAAGTGTATCTACAGAATCCACATAGATCATTTCAACCACCTTGATAGTAATAGTTTTTTATTGTGTTAGTCTAGGGAGCAAGTGCAGGAACTTCCCTCAGGAGGGTGAGTTATAGGAACCCCTCTCATGCTCAGATCAATTAGTGGCTGCAATATTCTCTTTTTCTATTTCTGTTATGCTTTCTAATGGTGAACAGTTAGAGTAGATGAATAGAGGAATAAGTCTTAATAGTTGTCAATAACATTAGCTTTTAGTTTATGCTCACAAACCCATTTAGCTAGTATCACACATGCCCCTATGCCTACTTCTGCAAATCCCACTTGCACACAAGAAAGGTAACTAAGTGCTTTGTATCACACCTCATGGAAATCTCCTTGGAAGGGGTGTGATAGGTGTGATAACAATGCGACTGGAATATTCAATAACCATACTAATTAGTACATAACACTAACTCATAAGATAAGGCTAATGAATTTATGCAGAATATGCAACTGGTTGATCATAACTATATTAAATGAGTAAAGATTCACATATGTGTACTCGATAACATTTGTTCTCTTTCAACAAATTTACTTTGTAGGATAAGACTTGTAACATGTTAACATATTTATGCACAAATTTGCTTCAATAATATCAACAAAAAATAAGACAACATTCTTTCATTACACTCATCCCAAGAAAGCCTTCATGTCCTGCAAAATAACAGGACTGCTGTATTGTGTTTTTACCAGGGGAGCAACAAAATTTAAAATGAGTCCACAATGAGTTTTAGCAGTATTAGCATCTTATAATATCAATAAATGGGTGGTGCATTGTGTGTGTCCTACCAGGGAGATTGTAGTGATATATGCCTAGGTGATACAAGGCATTCAACACTTCATTTCTCCGAAAGAGCAATGATCGTTTTATAGAACAGCCAAAAAGATATTGACAAGCCTAATGAAGGTAAAGCTATTAAACTAGGCTTACCACATTGAACCAAATAAAAGAAAAACACCAAACTTTGAATAATGTTAGATTCGGTTTGTTTAAATAAAATATGGAATAATCAATCTATGTCACCAAATTTAATGCTCTTCCAAAAGCATAGAATCCATTTGTTTTGAACACTTGTCCATATTTTCCTGTAATAAATAACTTCAATACTTGTCCATGTTTTGAACACAGGAAACTGCCAGGATAATGCTGATTGAGAGAGTACCTTAGGTGCTAAAGATGCCATGGACTCATCTTGTTCTAGTGCTTTATTTGCAGCTGATCCATTCAAGATTGATGGAAGCTCTCGCAACAAAATGTGTACTCCGAAGACAATTCCAAAACTGCATTTTCATCCACTGAAATTTTGTTCTAAGAAATATTTTGAAAACACAAATAACTAATAAGCTACTAACATAATTACTACTAATAAGCCATAAGCAAATAACTATATTTAATGGCCTGGAAAATTAATAATCAAAATAAGAATGATTACAGTAAATTTAGCATAGGAGCAAGGATGTCTGGGTAGAAAAACATTTAAGTTCGTCAGATAGGGATTCAGATGCTAAAAGATTTAATGGCACAAATATGAAATTCTAATCAAACCAATAAGTCACAAAATGATTTCATTCAAGATATACTCATATGTGCTAATTAGCCATAGAAAAATAACATTGAATGGGATACTATTGACGATGGAAAAGACTTACTTGATGGAGGATGGGGTTACCTTCATTATAGAGACTCTCCCCCAATTTAATGTTTTCTATCTCTTACAACTTAGCTCTTTTCATAGTATTACTATGACATTGTGATTTTGTGATCAATTGTTCTTTTTTTCAGGTGCAAAGTCATTTTATACAATTACTTCCTTTTATTGGACTGCACAGACGCTTTATCTTTTATTTACATAATTTAGGATTCGACTCTTTTTTTTCTATTAGTTTTTTACGGTAATCATATGTTATATATATAATTTTAAAAATAATTAATTACATTTATGGTTTAGGAAATTCACCGTCAGCAATTCACATCTGGAAAATTCACTACCAACAATTCATCGCGGCAAAATTCGCCGCCATGACAAATTCACCACCAGCAATTCACTGTCACAGAAAATTAATTGCAAATTTTTAATGCAATGAATTTTCGATGGCGGTGAATTGCTGGTGGTGAATTTTCTTTGAGATGAATTTGTCATGGCGGTGAATTTCCCTAAAACCATATTTATGTATCTCATTCTTTTGATGTAAGAAAGATGGCATATTTGTGGGATTGCCTGATGTTTAGAATGAAACTTACCTTGAAGTGTTTCTTCCTTGCTGCAATATGCAGAGGTGTGTCTCCACTTTTCTTTCAGCCGGATCTGTGTTTCCTCCACTTTTGCAGGGGCATTTCATCTGGAGGCTTGTCAAGTCCCTTGTTCACCAAGTCAATAAGATTAGAATACAAGAGTAGAGTCAATGCAATTAAATATATGATTAGAATATTAAAAAAAGCTGATTTAATGATTGAAATATCAATCTTATGTAAAACAGTCATTATGATGTTTTAAGTTAAGAAATAGTTAGATATATTTTGGTCTTTTCATCTATAAATTCTAAATTCACCCTCACTTTCTCAAATCAACTTAATTGTCACCTCTTTCAATGGTTCATGGGATTGGGTTAAAAAATCTGACACAAACACAAATCCAACAAAGAAAGCCAACTTAGGCATCAGACATCCTGCAATCATGTGACCTACCTTGTTGCGCCGAAAGCACCTGTGTGGCAGCCCTTCAAAATTTAGAAATTATAATCACAAAACCTATGAAGAGAGAATCTGATCGGAATTGAGAATTGGCTTAGAGATATCCTTAAAGATACAAATCCTCACAAACCATCTCTGTGGTCGGCCTTGGCTGAATCAAATTTCACAAATTCGCCTACTTGTTCCAACATCCTTTTAATCAACCAAAAAAACCCCAAATTAAAGGGAAATTATACAAGCATAACCAGACTGGAACTTTGGTGATGATAGCTGAAGAAAGAATGAAGGGAACCAAGGTGTCGTGAAAACACCAACTTTTCCAATAAACCAAGCACCCTTACGGCACAAACTCAGTCATCAACAGTCTGAAACTTAATGAAAAATGACCACACTCCAAAAAAGAGAGGGTGTGTTCAGTGATCCCGCTCCAAGTGGTTTACATCCAAAGAACCAACTCATCAAAAGGAGGGCCCTTTGCCAAACACCTGAAAATCAAAGATCTACTGCCAAGGTCATCCACAATTTGATTAAAGCTTTCCTCAGGATATGAAAAGCCAATAGATCATTAGTTAGGCTAACATCCGCATCACTCAAGGAAGGGCCTGAGAAAAATCCTCTCCCTGCAGAGGATTCAGACTAACATGAGTACCAGCCCTATTCTCATCCCAAACGACAGACCTAAGTGAGTCCTTAGCTGGGGAAAATGCAGTTGCTTGCATGATAGGATTAACAACTTTTGTGCCACTATTTGTTGCTGGCAGAAGTCACCACTTGCCACTTTCTTGCCTCTCTGCCAGAAAAAAGATTTAATGGATCACACTGCACCATCTTCTTTTCCTTCTGCACTTACACTTACTGTGTCTTCTCCCACTGCTTCTGCATTGGACACCTCCAGCATAAACCTTACAAATTTGCCTTATTCTAAATTTACAACACTGTTGCTGAAGCCAAACTCTGCCTTATTGGACCTATTGTCTCACCAATCACCATACATTCTGCCTGTGCTTACCCGCAGTTTCTGGTCTTGCTTGCCATTCTTCTTCTCTCTTCTTGCACTCTTCCTACTAGTGATGTAATTATTACTTTAAGCCAAATTCTTTTTGTTTAGTTATCAAGAATTTGATCAAATTTTGGAGTATAAAGGTATAATCACAATTTTGAG
This sequence comes from Sequoiadendron giganteum, assembly GCA_007115665.2. Taxonomy (NCBI): domain Eukaryota; kingdom Viridiplantae; phylum Streptophyta; class Pinopsida; order Cupressales; family Cupressaceae; genus Sequoiadendron; species Sequoiadendron giganteum. The sequence goes on along the minus strand of CM021105.1, from coordinate 464,257,568 downwards.
AACATTCTAATACTATTTGGTTACTGTTGAGATTTACAAGTTTCACTTGGAGCCTTTTTATATTGTGATTCAACAGTTTTGGAGATCAGAATAGCTGAAATTATATGTTATTTGTGTTATTCTTTTGCTCAGTTTTGCGAATTGGTAAACCAAAAATTTAATTGTTTCAATTTATGTTGGATCTTTCTAAGTCTTTTGTAAAAAGGTATTATCGATGTTTTAAAACAAATTTTGAATGAAATTTGAGCAACCTGTTGTCTTTGAGTTTTGCAGCTACAATTTTGCACCTTTGTGTAATCACTAAGCAATTTTTGGGATCTCATTCTGTTATTGCTGGTTTTTGTATATTCTTTTTTTTTTTTGGCTGCAATTGTTCGGCCAGCAATACGACTATTATGTTAAGCCTCTATAATTCTTTTCCTGTAACTAATTTAATTATCAAAATATTAAAAAAAAAGGGCCTAAATTGTTATTCTTCAATATTTTGGTTCTTGTGAACTTAATTATCAAAATATTAAAACAAAATGGGCCTAAATTGTTATTCTTCAATATTTTGGTTCTTGTGAACTGTAGAAGACCAAAATATTAAAACAAAATGGGCCTAAATTGTTATTCTTCAATATTTTGGTTCTTGTGAACTGTAGAAAACCGCTTGGTTGCTGTCGAGTTTTGCAGCTAAAACTGACCTTTCATATGAGATTTTAGCAGTATTCAGGAGCAGACTAACTGGAATTGAAATTTGTTTGCAGGCTTATTCCAAGATTTCCATAACCTACTAGTATTGATTGAGTTCCTCTCCGTAAAATTAATGAGAAAACTTTGATCTCCTTGAACTTGTCGAAATGTTAAAAAAGTTTAAAAAACAATATTGATTGAGATCCTTTCTCTACAGTAGTGAGAAAACTTTGATCTCCATGAACTCCCTCTAACTATAGGCAGTCAAGTTACTCACAGATTTCAGTAAACAGCTGGTATTGACTTACTCCCTCTCCCTGTAAGTCGAAGGCATCTAATATCTTAGTACATTATTAAAATAGGGAGAAACAGAAGTAAAAATGGAAGTTACTCTGACCTCAACGAAACAATCATGAAAGAAAATGCGAAGGGTGCCTGCAGCAGTGGTAGGATTAGCAGATTGTTTTCTAATCATTTCAGCCCGAATAATGTTCTCTACCCTCGAACAGCTGTTTGTAATAATCCACAGACAACTGAGCTCGAACCAGAGGCAAAGCCATTAATAGTAACAAATGCAGCCTGCTCATGATTCTTCCTATCATCATTCCCCACTTCTATTTCCCTTACTTCCTCCTTCTGGGCAGCTTTTAAGTAGAAGAAAAGAGAATGGTGGTGAAAACAATCAGACCAATAAAACATAACAAAGGAGTCAGAGCAGGGGAAGGGAAAAGGTATGTTAGTGGGTTGAAGCTAAACAACTAACAGCATGTTTTGTTAAACTGAGCTGCCCCCCGTGAGTGGATGGATGATCTCGTGAGCATTCCATATATCGAAAAATTCTAAACAAGTGAGTCATGAGTCATGACAATGTACTGGTGGGCCACAAATTAATGGAGATGATGGGCAGGAAGAGCTTCTTTTGACAAAAATAGTATTTTAGTAACCCAAACAATAGTGGTCACACGCCCACTTAGGTACTGTTGTTAGGAAAAGTAGTTACTTTGCATTTTCTGGGACTCACTTTAAGTACTTTTGTTTGTAAGTACAATTGTATTTATTAGTACTTGTTTAGGCAAAGGATATTCAGTACTTTTTTATTAATTTGTGTGAACCTGTGTTGTCTATTTTTGTAATATTAATTTAATGTTGTTATTTAAAAAAATAGCTGTATTTTAATTTTTCTAGTTTGTTTGAATTTTGTTGGTTACATTTATAATTTTTCATTAATAAGAATAGAGAAGAAATAATGTTCAGTGAAATCAAAGTGGTATGTTAGCATATATCATTTGTTCAATTCAAGTGTTTATCATTTGGGAGAGAGAGGTGGGGGAGAGCGAGGAGAAGGGGTAGGAAGGGAGGAGGAGGAAGGGAAAGAGTGAACAAGGGAGGAGGAATAAGAGAGAGAGAGAGGGAGAGAGGGGGAATAATGTTCAATGAAATCAAATTGGTATGTTAGCATATATCATTTGTTCAATTCAAGTGTTTATCAGTTGGGAGAGAGACAAGAGTGAGGAGGATAGAGAGGGGGAGAACAAGGGAGGAGGAATGGGAGAGAGAGAGAGAGAAGGGGAAGGGGAGAAAGCGAGGGAGAGGGAGAGGGAGGGGAGAAAGGAGGGAGGAGAGAGGGAGGGGAAGAGTGAGAGGGAGAGGGAGAAGGGGGAAGGGATGGGAGAAAGGGGGAGAGTGAGAGGGGGAAGGGGAGAGAGAGGGCAGAGAGAGGGCAAAGAGGGAGGGGGTGAAGGGTAGAGAGGAGAGGGAGGGAGGAGGATGGAGCAGGAGGTGGAGGAGGAAGGGGAGAGGGGGAGGGGAGAGAGGGAGAGGCGGAGGGGAAGAGTAGAGAGGGAGGGGGAAAAGGGAGGAATGAGAGAGGGGTAGAGAGAGAGGGTGAGGCATAAGGAAAGGATGGGAGAAAGGAGGGGGAGAGAGCTAGGAGAGAGGAAGGGGAAGAGGAAGTGGGATGGATGGGAGAAAGGGGGGAGAGTGAGGCGGGAGAGAGGGAGGGGCGGAGAGGGATGGGAGGGAGGGGGAAGGGAGGAGGGATGGGAGAGG